>CM053792.1:599154908-599754908 GCA_028749045.1 Cupressus sempervirens
TTAAAGATTGATTTTCTCATTTTTATAGTTTAATTTATGTTCTAATTAGTTAAGGATTTGAAAGAGTGATGAAATTATCCTTCAATCAAGAATGAATCTACATGGAAAGTATATTTTTAGTATTAATTACATATTCTAAGTGTATTTTATAAAGAATATGATTGATGTTTCTAAATTTTGAAAGAAAACAATAAATTTCTATTTTCTAATTTTATGTTTCAAAATATTTAGTACATTAGCTGAAAATTGTATTAATATTTTTTTCTTAAACAAAATTGCACGCTTGCACATATATTTCAAAAAACAATGTATAAGTTTTGGTTTTCAATTTACGAACATATATAATTATAATGTTTCAAATATCTAGCTTCTTTAAAAATACAATAATAGTTGGTTCTAATTATTTGTAAATGTAAAAATAAATATCTAGCTTCTTTATCATAAACAATGGTGATAGTTGTTTCTAATTATTTCTAAATTTAAATATTAGAAATTACTTTAATATAAGATCAACAAGATTTTTTATTTTGAATTATACTAAGAAACAAATTCCTTCATAAAGAAACATTTAGTGGAAATCCTTCAATCAATGAGTCAATCAGCAATAGTAAAGACCTCCCACCTCATAAATATCAAGCTATAATTGCAAAGAAGAAAAGAGAGCCATTTGTATTTTCTTCAATCCCCAGTTGTACAGAGGAAAAACTTTTGCTTGTGTAGAAAAATGTCGGGGCAAGTGGTAAGTTAATGTAGAGAAATGAGACAAATAATAACAAGAGACGTTATGCATCAAAGTTCCTGGCTGTAAGGGAGGGTAGTGGTTGGGAGAGAGAGGGGATGGTGAATTTTGAGATAAGAGATAAATGCACTATAGAAGATTTATATACAAAATGAATGAAATGCTTGAAATCATTGGATGTGGATGCTATTAATATTTTTAAAATATTATATTGTAAATTAACTATGGAAATTTGGCATTTCATTTAACTTTTGATGACATATGTATAATTATATTAAGTAATCTTGACTAACATGATAACATTTTAATCATAAATGATTTTAATGGTAAATAAGATTTTAATTTTGAATAGATAATAAATGTGAAATTATTTGAAATCTTTGAAATACAATAAACTCAAAGAAATTTTGATTTTGAATTAAAATTGACAAGTTATTTTGAATTTTTTAAATATATTATAATTATATTATATTAGAAAATATTTTAAGTAGTCTTAAAAAAATAGAATACTAGGAAACCTCACCCTTACTAAATGAAAAATTATGAAGGCATTTATATCAATGTTGATTGAATTGCTTCCTTATAAATTTTCTTATACTTTAACAGGTGTCTTGTCTTGTGTTAAATTCTTGACAAAAAATTTGCAAGAGTTTGGTCGAAAAATTAAAAATTCTTCCCATTAATTATTTACCAGTTAGTTTTTATCTCCCTCCACTTTTTACTCTTGTTTTGATATTTATTAGTTCCTGCCTTTGGCATGAAACTAATTGAATCACCAAGTTCCATATTAGTTCTATAATCTAAAAATTTCATTGATATACTAATGTTTGCAAAAGGTTTGTTAATTTGCATATTTTTTTGAAATTGAAAAATACAATTTTTTAAAAACTTTATTGGTTCATGATGAAAAAGGCAATGAAAAAATTCAATTTTCTTCATAAAAAATACAACTATTTTTTTCAACACCTATTAATGCAAGCATTAATTGCAACCTTATCTTTTTTTGTGACAAGTGGATAAACTTTTTTTTTAAATAATCATTTTTCTAACACCTCTATTAATGAATGCATTATTTCCAATTTTATCTTTTCGAACTCATGGTGTATGGAGGGAAAAAAATTTTTAGCGGAATTCTAATTTATGAGGGGAAAATTCTGGACATCTGAGCTTGCGAAAATTTCAATCAGTCTCCTATCCAAAGAAGTGAACAATAATTCTCCTATGGTCGTCGATGGTGCCAATCTTCCCTGCTTGATGCATGGAAGTTGAAAGCGACGATCGATAATCTCTGGAGATACTCGCCGAAAAAAGCAGAGCCAAATTTTTGATAGCGAAATAGCGAATTTGCCGGATACACATTTTTTTGGCACCGAGTCTAGCTAAGGTGGCGACCTCCAACATCACCAGCGGATCAGGTGGAGGACAACAAACCTCCTCCGTGCATGGATGTTTTATGGCTGAGGTAAGGGATGTTGAGCATGTTGTAGGTAAGGTAAACTCATTGCCAATTAATGGCTCCTCCTCTTCGAATGGCAATGTTCGTCCTAAATCTTTTTTTGAGGCTGTGGCTCATTTTTCTACCATTAACGATAAGGCCAAGTTTGAATTTGCAGGCACTGTCAACAATGAAGCGCCTAAAACTGGTAAGATCCCTTCGGTTCCCTTGTCACCCTTTGTTATTGTTTCGAATCCAGAAATGTTAGAGGAAATTATTAAGGAAAATAATAGATTGAGAGATATCGCTATATTTTTTTCGACTGTTGAAATTGACAAATGTCAGCCAAGAAAGTTTATGGATGACTGGTTTCATCAATATTGGAATAACAAACTAGGGTTACACATTTCTTTCTGTAGGCAATTACAGAAGGGCTTGTATGTGATTTTCTTTGTGAATCATGATGCTCAAAAAGAGGTGCTTAAAAAATAATTCTGGAATGTAGGTTCCACTTCTTTTAGGGCTCTTGCTTGGTCACCTGAGGCCGTCCATGAGGAGGTTCTCGCGCTTTCAGCGCCAAGGTGGATACTGGTTAAAAACATTCCCCCATTTCTGTGGCATTTTTTGCCACAATTGCTTGAACCTATTGGTAAAGTTGTCCGGACGGACGAAACTATGAGACTTTTCCCACATATGGATGCATGAATTCTTATCTCTATCTTGCCTGGTAAGGATATCCTTGCCGATATTTCCATTAATATCCTTAATGAAACTTATATTTTCCCTCTAGAGATTCTAGGGGGTTTGAACGCATATTTTCTCTGTCGAAGAGAAGGGCACCTCTGTAAGGATTGTCTTATCATCAAGAAAAAACCCAACCCGTCTACTAATAATGTGGTTATTCCTCCGGTCACCTACAACTTGCCGCAAGAGAATGTCTTCAGTTGCAGCCCCCCTCCTTCTTCTTCACCACCGTCTCCTCCTGGCAACACACCTAATGACTCAATTAAAATTGTGTCTAACCCTCACTCTGCTATTATCACTCATCTTGGGAAAACTATTGGGGAAATGACTCCTGCATCATTTTCTTCCCAAGCTCCTTCTAATGAAGGTCTTCAGGTGCCCCCAATTAGTGACTCAACCATTATTTTCAATTCGGATGATGGCTTCACTATCGTCCAGGACAAGAAAAAGCGAAGAAGAGGGAATAGTAACTCTATGCCAAAATCTTCCTGCCCTACTATCAGTACTCCTCAACAATCTAGCTTGTTATCTGCTCCTATTTTGACCAATACCAGTACCAACTACATAAATCAACATGATGGTTTGATGGAAAAACCCCTCATAAGGGATTCATCTTAGAAAATCCCTCCAAAAGTCATCCAAGAGATTGGGGATGATTTTAATTTTGAGATCATCTTGGCTGCCCCTATGCCCACTGACTCTCATATTGGGCCTCCCATGGATATAGAGCCTATGACAGAGATTGATGACGATGTTAATATGGTCCCTTCTACTGCCAGATGTAGAGGTAGGCCCCATGGTTCAAAGAACAAACCATTTGTGCCTAAAACAAGGGAGTGCTCAAATAAATTCTCGGCTCTAACTGATCAAGAGGGAATTGCGTGTTCCACCCCTCACTCTATTTCTCAATGAATTGTTTATCTTGGAATGTGAGGGGTTTAGAGTCCCCTGATAGAAAGTATGTTATCAAGCGGTTGTTAGATTCTCTGCATTCTATTGATTTTTTTATGATGCAAGAAGTCAAGGTTGTGGGATTCACTTTGGATTCCAATCTCAACTTTATATGGAGGGATGCTATCAAGTTTTATTCTAACCATGAGAGAGGTAGAGGTGGTGTTGTTTTTCTTATTAACTGCAAGTGGGGTAACTATATCACCAATCAGGGATGTTCTCCTTGTCAGAGAGTTGTATGGGTGACTCTGCAGCATGATAATAAACCCTTTGGAGTTTGTGCTATTTATGCTTCAAATGACCCTAAGGAAAGAATTGAGCTCTGGAATTGGCTTTTAGGCCTCCCTGATATGCCTTGGCTTTTCGGTGGTGATTTCAACATGGTTGAATCCCAGGATGACAAGTCGGGGGGTTCTCCTCTTCATTGGAAAGATAATTAGAAATTTTTTTGGTATAAACTTATAAATTTTAAGAATCTTTTTGATCCTATTGTTGGAAACATGAGTTCCAATCCTGGGTTATGGCACACTTGGTGTAATTTTCAGCAGGGCAATATCAAGATTTACTCCAGGCTTGACCGTTTCTATGCCAATAGGTTTTCTTTCTCTTTCCCCCCTGACAGTGCTGGGAATATTATCCATGTCATTGCTACTACTCTTTTTGATCATCACCCTATTTTGACTAAAGTCTATTTTAATAGTAGCCCCCTTCAACACAAGTATACCGGCAATAAGTTCATTTTAAACACCAACCTCCTCTTGGATGAGGATGTTCTTGCTACTATGCAGATTATTAGAGGTCTTAATAAACTTAATCTTCAGCACATGTCCCATCTAGATAGATGGAACACTAACTTGTCTACCTGGAGGGTTTTTCTACAAACCATTGGTCAGAAAAAGGCTAAGGACTACAGGTTTGTTGAAAAACAATTATCTTCTGATTTGCAAATTGCTGAGAACAACATCCAAAATAATCCCTCTAATATGGATCTTCTCTCCCAGGTTATAGCTACTAAGGATGCTCTTAGGAAGCATCAACAGGTTAGGATTCAGGGAGCCAAGATCAGATCTAGAGCCCAATGGCTTCAATATGGGGACAGGGGATCTAAGTTTTTCTTTAACCTTCTTAAACATAAGCATATTAAAGAGTCCATTGATAGACTTTCGATTGATAATCATGATATTACTGATCTTGAGGTTATTATTTAGGCTTTTGCCAACTATTATAAGGGCCTTTTTACCTCTGAAGACTCCTTTGAGGCTGAGTCTATAAGAGATAAATGCAAAGTTCTCATTCCTAAAAAGTTGGACTCAAAAGATATTGTTGTCCTTGCTAAAGATATATCTATTGAGGAGATTGAGGGAGCTATCAAGGCTCTCAATAATGATAAAGCCCCGGGCCCAGATGGTTTCTCGGTTGAGTTCTATAAATCCAATATTAGTTGGATATGTAAGGATCTCAAGGAAATTTATTCTGAAGCTTTGACTAAGGGTTCCTTGGGTCAGAATGTTAAGAAAGGTATTATTAAGCTCCTCCCTAAAGATGGTGATAAGACCTTCATTAAGAATTGGAGGCAGATTACCCTTCTTAATGTTTCTTATTAGATTTTGGCTAAAATCATGGCTCTTAGGTTGGTCAATATTCTTCCTAAGTTTATTAATCCCACCCAAACTAGTTTCATCAAGGGTAGGTACATTCTAGAGAATCTCATAACTAGCTGGGAAGCCATGGATAGGTCTAAATGCTCACATCAATGCTCTATCATGCTTCTTCTCGACTTTGAGAAGGCATATGACAGGGTTGAGTGGAGATTTCTTCTCATGATGTTAGATGCCTTCGGATTCCCTCCCTTCTTTGTAAAATTGTGCAGATGCTTCTTAATGATGCCTCTTCTTAGGTTGAAGTCAATGGTGCTCTCTCTGCTCCTTTTCCTCTTGGTAGATCCATTAGACAGGGGTGCCCTCTAGCACCTTCTCTTTTTGTGATTGCCTCAGACGCTCTCTTCTATATCCTCAGAGATAATTCCATTTCTCTTGAGGTCAGAGGTATTTACCTACCTAATAATGAAGAGCTCATCAATTGTCAATTTGTGGATGATACCACACTATTCTTTGAGCTATCAAAAAGTAACTTTAATGCTTTGCTGGATAAACTTAGTCTCTTCTGTACTATATCTGGGGCTAAGATCTCCCAAGCTAAATCTATCTACTTAGGGTGGGAGGAGCAACCCTCAGATTGGCTTTCCCAATTCAGCCTTCAATGGGGTGGTCCTAATAAGATCACCAGATATCTTGGGATCCCCTTTTCGATGTAGCCTACCCTCAAAGACATGTGGTCCTGGGTTAAAGAGAAGATTGATAAGAAGCTTGGAAAATGGCATAACAGGGCCCTTTCTCTGGCAAGTAGAATTCAGGTTTGCCAGAAAATGTTGTCCTCTTACACCATTTATTACTCTTCCGCCTGGTTATTTAATAACTATCAGATTGCTGAAATTCAGAAGTCCATCCGAAACTTTCTTTGGTCTGATGGAAAAGGAAATAATAAAATTCATTCTATTAAGTGGGCTTGGTGCAGCACTAAAAAAACCCCTTGGGGGGCTTGGGCTGAAAGATTTAAGAACTCAGGGAATAGCCCTATCTGCCAAGTGGATTTTTCAGTCCATGGAGGGTGATTCTCCTTGGAAAGTGCTGGTTAGAAACAACATTGCGAGGGGTGTTCCTAAGAAAGCTAAATCCTAGACTAACCTCCCCTTTTGTGATCTCCTGCTTGGCAACTTTCCTGTTATGGTCCAAGGATCCATGGTTTTCAGGTCTATCTGGAAGGCTTGGGATCATGTCAAGAAATTCATCACTCACAAAGAGTTTCACTCTAGCAGTCAACTCCATGGTGAAAGGTCCATTTGGTGGAATCTTCACCTAAATGGTAAACCTTTGGCCCTTACTCAAGGGTGTTCTGCTAGACTTTGGGCTAAGAAAGGTATTAAGCAATTCATGGACCTTTATGAGAAAAATCATAGTCTGCCCTGGAATGAGCTTAAGAATAAATATGGTATCCCGGACTCTCATAGAAGAACTTATAACATGATTGTGCAAGCTGCTATTGGTCTTCCTATTATTTGCAATGTTGATTCTCATAGGTATTTAAAGTGTAAATGGCCCGATGGTGTTGTCACTAACCTTCTTAAGGCTAAGAACATTTATAAAATTCTTGCTTGTAGCATTGATATTATTGATCATGTCAATACCGTTTGGTACTCTTCTTTTGATGCTAATGATTGGAAAAAGTATTTTGAAATTTTATGGAAGAATTATGTTGAACCTAAAATTAGATGCTTCAGATGGTTAGTCTTTTTGGATAGGCTGCCTATTAAGAGAGACCTTTCTAATTTTGATACTTGTAATTTTTGTAGAGTTCCTGAAACTGGTAGACATATCCTTCTTGACTGTATTTTTGCTAAAGAATTATGGAATATGTTTGGCATCGTCTATCCTATTGATGTTACTATTCTTGATATTATTTCTGGGCATATTGATGGTCTTCCTAAAGATACCAATTTATTTTGGAATATTTTTTCGTCTAACATTCTTTGGCAGATTTTGAAATGTAGGAACGAGGAAAGGTACCAAGGTAAACAAAGGGGTCTTACTGAGTTTTTTTCAAAAACTCACTTATTTTAAAATCTACTTGCAGGTTCAGGCTACCATGTTGATTGAGCGGGAGAAATTGAGAAGGTTCCTGCATGATGGGTACCAATGGCATAGAACTTTGGATGACTTGCAAGTTTTCACGCATGCTTGTAATAGGCTGATCAAGGAGATCAAAGAGAAAGAGCATGCTAGAAAAGGGGAATTATTCATGCTAATGCACATTCAAGAGCACAAAAGAATTGTTTGGATGGAGGGCCCCTTAGGGTGGACAGCGTGGGTGGATACGCCCAATGATATTCTTGGCTAGATTGTTCCTCTACTCTGTTATTCTTCTGACTTAATGTACAACGGTTTTTTATTCTCTGTGGTGAGGCCTAGCCTCGTTGTTTTCTCTCGTGGTGACCTTTTTGGTTCTCCTCATTTTTGTAACTCTTATATCTAATAGAAAAAAATTTATCTTTTCCACATTTGTGACAAGTGGATAAACTTTTTTTTTTTAAAAACAATTAGATTTAATTGGTGTTTATCTTTGTAATTTATAAAATGTTATTCAAATATAGATATTTTAATCAAATATAGACATTTTAACTCTTTTAAATTGTCAATTTTCAAAAATTATTTTTTATATAGTTTAATTTCATATTTATTTTAATTTTAATTTTTATATAAGTTTAAATTAGAATTTAATTATTTTTATTTCTACATATCTAAACCAATGCTTTTAATACATTTTCTTTTATTTTTTATTTATATATACAATTTTATTAGATTATACATTTATTTTTCATATATATTTTTTACTATATTGATATTTTTAATTTATACTTTAAAATACATAATATTAATTTTGTATCAATTTTAATAAAGTTTAAATTATTTAGCTTGGTATATTATCAACTTTATTTATTATAAGTGTGTTTGATTTTTTTAAAGCATAAATGTTATTTTTAAATTAATTTATATATTCTTTTATGCATTATATTTAACCTTAAGAATATTGTCTAGCCTTTGCAATTGGATAAATTTATTGCTTGAATAAGATATATCAAACAATTTAATAATTGAAATTAATCAATTTAACTCTTTTTTTTAAAAATTATACAATTTTATCTATATCTCATGTATAATTAGTTGATAGATATCTTTGGTATGATAAATGTTCTTTAGGATGTCATCTAATTTTATTTTACCTAGACAATATTCTTAAGCTTAAATCTAATGCATAAAAATAAATAAACATAAATTAATTTAAAAATAACATTTATGCTTTAAAAAAACCAAACACACTTATAATAAATAAAGTTGATAATATACCAAGCTAAACAATTTGAACTTTATTAAAATTGATACAAAATTAGTATTATGTATTTTTAAGTATAAATTAAAAATATCAATATAATAAAAATTATATATGTTAAATGAATGTATAATCTAATAAAATTATATATAAAAATAAAAAATAAAAGAAAATCTATTAAAAACATTGGTTTAGATATGTAAAAATAAAAATAATTAAATTCTAATTTAAACTTATATATAAATTAAAATTAAAATTAATATAAAATTAAACTATATAAAAAATAATTTTTGAAAATTAACAATTTAAAAGAGTTACCCTGGGATGATAAATGTTCTTTAGGATGTTATCTAATTTTAATTTAGCATGATACTATAATGTTTATTTATATATTATTTTACTATTTTAATTAATATATATCATTGCAGTTATATAATTTAATAATATACTAATTATACTTTGTAATTTAATTTAGTTTAGCACTATAATATTATATTTTTCATTACTATTTATTTGTTATTTTATTAAATTAAATACATTATATTTTAACCAAAACCTACTTCAATCAACCATAAAATCATGAAGGCAAGAACTTTGGCGCATGCGCCCCTTGTTAGTTGTTATCTCCACTTTTAACTATTGTTTTTTTTTTTTTTCTATTTATTAGTTGTGATCTCCACATTAGCTCATGTTGTGATCTATTTAGTTAACTTTTGATTTTTTAAATTGATTTAGATTTTAGTTTTTAAATTATTATTTTTTATCATTATATTAGTTTAATTTTTCTTTAAATATTAATTTTTAGTTTCTATAATTTATTTAGTCAATATAATATTTATTGGACATATTATTTTTTTGTATTTCTCTTATTAATTTTTCATAATAGAGTTTTTGATAGGTTTTTTTTAAATGATTGTATTTTTCATATTTGATAAATTTAATTTAAATAATTAATATTTATTAATCTATTTGAAAGATTTTAATAAACATTATGTTATTTAAATTAAAAATTAGTAATAATCTAATTTGTCCACATAAGATTATAATTTAAATATCCATTTTTAACTATTGTTTTTCTTTTCTTATTTATTTAAAAAATAATTACTTGTGATCTCCACATTAGATTATGTTGTGATCTCTATTTATTAAACTTTTGATTTTTTAAATTGACTTAGGTTTTAGTTTTTTATTTTTGTATTTTCATTTTTAAAAAACTTATATTTACATTATTTAATGTTCATTCTACATTTTTCTCTTAAATCTCATCTCCTATCGTTGCACTCATTGCATGTATAAAAGCATGCGATTGCTAGTTTATATAGTTTTATTTTTGTATATAATTATATAATATATTTTAATGTAATGAAAGTAAATTAAATAATCATAACTATTTAAAATAGAAAAAGAAGAAATGAGGGAAAAGAGTTAGCATATACTAGTAGTTGTTTTTTATTAAGAAAATGAGTTTTAAAGGGGCCTGAAACCCTGTACAAAAGAGATCTAAAGATTATACACTGTAGCCTAGGAAACCACAACCCAAAAACAATAGAGCCAACAATGAAAGGCCTGCACATGAAAGACAACACAAAAAGCCAGCAAAACAGAAAAACACAAAAAAACCTAGGGCAGCAGGGCATTAACACATTCTTTTAATCATTTTTGTTGCTTGCTCCTGCAACACATCCATCTTCACAATGACAACTTTGATTTGATTGATCTCTAAGGGAGCTCCAATTGTTATCTTCTTAGTAATAGCTCTAGTTCTTTTGCCCATTCCTTCAGTGTTGTCGGCAATCCGTCCAACAGCCTTAGTCACAACAACAATAGCTTTCGCCTTGGGCTTCCTTCTAGATTATTAATCAGGATCTTGATATGTTCAATGTTGGAGGCTTTGATCATGTTATAGCTCTATTGAGCTATACTCCAAAGGGTACTCTTAATACCATTGACTCTGTTGAGCATATATTAGTAGTTGTTAAAATGTCACTAACTTAGATATAATGTTAAGTATTTTTTTTAAAGTAGTAGTTTATGAATAATTCATAAGTAAAACTTTAATATGAAAGCAGTACATGTGTGATTATACTCTTCATAAGTCATGTCAAGAAACAACTAATTATACTTGTGACACATGCAGTAATTGGTAACATGTCTTCATCCACTTTATTCTTATCTAGCTTGTTTCTTGGGTGTTTCTATACAATTGTGATTAGGCCACATTATTAGCACTAAAATTCCAAACAATACGTCTAAGTTCTTAATCCAAATACTTTTTTTTTCTTTTTATGAAAGCCCAATGTACTATCTATGAACTTATAATACACGAAATAATGTGTAAAAATATTAGGTGCTCTATCCCAAGATAAAAGACCATTGTAGTTGATAAATAATGCATACAAAAAAAAATTATGAAACCAAAACATGTGTAATTATATACTTCATAATCTCATATGTATGCAATAAATGGAGAGATTGCAATAACTAAATGAAGGCTTTTGCATCTTTTATTTAATGTAAACTAACAGACGATATGTATACATTTTTATTCATGAGGTAGACAATACTCTCTCTCTCTCTCTCTCTCTCTCTCACACACACACACACACTCTCTCTCTCTCTCTCTCTCTCTCTCTCATATATATATATATATATATATATATATATATACATACATGTACATATGTATGTACATACATATATGTACATATGTATGTATGTACATACATACATACATACATACATACATACATACATATGTATATATGTATGTACATACATACATACATACATACATACATACATACATACATACATACATACATACATATATATATATATGTACATATATATATATATATATATGTACATACATATATACATATATATATATATATATATATATGTACATACATATATACATATATATATATATATATATATGTACATACATATATAGATATCTATATATGTATGTGTATTTATATATACATATATACATATACATATACATATACATATACATGTGTGTGTGTGTGTGTGTATCACACACACACACACACACACACACACAATCACACAATTCGTATGAGGATTTTAAAATAAATAGATATATTACTTGTATACATGAGAATTTTTTTTAACTCGATATTTATTTTGTTAAGAAGATTTTTTTAAAACTTTTTTTGGGTTGGTAAGAGGCCGAAGTTAAGATTCATTATTATGTGTTATGATTAATTATTGTTAATTATTAAGCATGGGTGCGAGTAGATTCGAACCCAAGACCTCTTCGATAAGAGGCTCACAATTTACCATTGTGTTGTAGGCTCTTGCCACTTTAGAAGATATTTTTATATACTTAGGAGTTTTTTTATTTATTCAAATTTTATTTTATTTAAATAAGATTTACTTACTAATATATATATATATATATATATATATATTAGTAAGTAAATCTTATTTAAATAAAATAAAATTTGAATAAATAAAAAAACTAATATATATATAATTTTATTTTTTAATTTATGTATATAATTATATATAATATATTTAAATGTGAAGAAAGTAAATTAAACAATCATAACTATTTAAAATAGAAAAGAAATAAACTAGGGAAAAGAGTTAGCATATACTAGTAGTTGTTAAAATGTCACTAACTTAGATATAATGCCAAGTATTTTTTTTAAAGTAGTAGTTTATAAATAATTCACAAATAAAACTTTAATACAAAAGCAATACATGTGTAATTATACTCTTCATAAGTCATGGCAAGAGACATCCAATTATACTTGTGACACATGCACTAATTGGTAACATGTCTCGATCCACATTTTTCTTATCTAGCTTATTTCTTGGGTGTTTCTAGATAAGTATGATTAGGCCACATAATTAGCACTAAAACTCGAAACAATACCTCTAAGTTCTTAATCCAAATACAAAAAATGAAATTTTTATTTTTAAGAAAACCTAATTTACTATCTATGAACTTGGAATACATGAAATAATGTGTGAAAATATTAGGTGCTCTATCCCAAGATATAAGACCATTGTAGTTAATAAATAATGCATACAATTTCTTTTTATGAAACCAAAACATGTGTAGTTATATCCCCCATAAGTCATATCAAAGAAGCAATAATCATATTGTGACACATAAGATAATTTGTAATATGTCTCAATCCACTTTCTTTTGCCTATCTTGTTTCTTATGTGTTTATAGACAACTTAGTATGATTAGATCATATTATTAACATCCAAAACTCCAAGCAATACCTCTAGGTTCTTATTCTAAATACAAAGAATAGAATTTTTCCTTTTTAATGAAAACTCAATGTACTATATAAGAACTTGGCATACACAAAATACTGTGTGCAAATATTAGGCGCTCTACCCCAAGATTGTAGACCATTGCAGTTGATAAATAATGCATAGGTAAAAAATTAATACAAAAGCAAAACATGTGTGATTATATCCTTCATACGTCATATCAACGTAAACAACAATCATATTGTAACACAAGACAATTATAACATATCTTGATTGACTTGTTTTCCCTTTAACTTGTCATGTGGATGTTTATAGACAACTTAGTGTGATTAGATTTATTATATTAACACTCAAAACTCCAAATAATACCCTTAAGCTCTTATTACAAATAAAAATTTTCATTTTTTTTGGAAATCTAATGTACTATCTAGGAAATTAATAGACATGAAATATAGTGCGCACATGTTAGGTACTCTACTCCTAGACAATAGATTTGTACTTATATTATTTTGAATGAGACATCATGATAACTACCTAATACTTATTTTCAATAGCATACTTTTTGGTACATGCTATATGTCTTCAAACACAAAAGGAAAAGAAATTACCTAATTTTGTTTAAACAACCTATTTCAACAAAACTAGACAAAATCTAATTCCAAACTTTACTTGGAGTAGGAAAGATGCATTGAGTGATTGGATATTGAGAGATGGACCTTGGAAGGAAATGTGGCACTTTGCATCAAGTTGCATTTATTAGACATTTAGCAACTTTGTTGTTTTGGATGAGACAAAATGAGAATCTATTAGATAATATAAAACTTTGACATATAGTAAAATAGAGTGTGTCAATATTAGATCCTCTAAACAACATATCATATAAGTTTATATTTTATTTAGTAACTCGATTGGTTTAGATTAGACTACATGGCAAATATCTAACACTTATTTCAAGTGCATGGTTCCTATCACTTGGTATATGTCATAAAACAAAAAGGAAAAAGAAAACTAATTCCATTACAAGAACCTAATCTCCAATATTGGGTAGAGGAGCAGAGATGTGGTGAAGGCAAGCTCATGTGTGGCATGTCTGTTAGTGAGTGATAGACATTGAGAGATGACCCTTTGAAGGAAATGAGGCACTTGAGCATTAAGTTGTACTAATTAGAGATTTAGTTTATTGTTTTGGATGAGAGAGCTCTGTAAGAACTTGGTATACATCTTGTGTAGATATTTCCCATAGAGTGATTGAACATTGAAAGAGATGGCCCTCAACGGACTTGACATCACAAATAAAGTTAGTACTATCTAAGAACTTGACATACATAAAGTTAGCGGTGTAGATATTATATCCTTTACTTGTAAACAACATATCATAGAGGTTTAAAGTTTATCCGGTAAATTTATCTTTTTGAATGAATCAATATGATGAATACTTATCATGTGTTCACAAGTGCATGATTTATGTAGTATGTTAGATTCTTTTAGAAAAAAATGAAAAAAGACCAAATTCCTAATATCTACTAGAGTTAAGAGAGATGTAGAGAAGTTGTGTTTGCCAGTGAAAGATTAGACATTAAGAGATGGCCCCAAGAAGGCAATGAAGCACTTGAGCATCAAATTGGAGTGATTAGACATTTAGTAACTTTATTGCGATGGAATAGAGCACCATTTGAAAACTTGAAATACATAAAATTAGTATGTGTAGATATCACATCTTCTACCTATTGATAATATATCAAAAAAGTTTATATCTTTATTTAGCAACTTTATTATCTTGGATGAGACAACATGACAAATACCTACCACTTTCTTTAAAGTGTATGATCGTATCACATATTAGATTTTCTGAAAGCAACAAGAAAAAAGACCCAATTCTCTATAATTATTAAAAGTATATCCAAGGAAGGCAAGTTTAAGCTCTACTATGGCATGCCTCCTAATACATGATTAGACAAACATGTTAGAGAAAGAAGACCTAGTTTTCAATTGATTAGACAAACATATTAGATACTCTGAGAGACCTAATTCCCAATAATTATTAGAACAAAAGATATGCACTTCAAGGCAAGTATAAGCTCAGGGATGGCATGTCTCCTAGTGAGAGATTAGACAGACATTGAGAGATGGCCCTTGAGGGCACTTGAGCATCAGCACCAAGTTGCAAAGGATATGACCCCTGACCCTGACCCTCTCCCCCACCGGTCTCAAAATGTGCCAACATAGGGCCATATCAATCCCTATGTCAATCATGTGCCTAGTATATTCGAAAACGAAATAAGATGATGATGACGTGGACTGTTAGGGGAGGGTGATGATGGGGATGGGAAACTCCCACCACGTGTCCCCTGAGAGGACGTCAGAGGGGGGAGTATCATTGTTGATGTCATAATGAAAAGCCCGCATGTGTTTCCTCACTCATCATAGCTGGACCAATCAGATGTGACGTCCACACCAGTCACATGTATTGTTCCGGGCCCACCAGTCACCGCGCACCGAACGGAACGGGATTCGTTCCCCGATCTTCCCAATCGCACTCTTCCCCTGCGGACCCCACCATTGACTTTGCTCCCCGTTTTTCAATTGCTCATATCCCGTTTGACTGCCCTTCCATTCGACCGCTGCAATTGACGTGACAGCCCCCCCGCGGCGAGATTCCCGTTTGCCGTTAACAGACGGGACCCCGGGGTCGGGGGTGGGACCCACCGCACGGCGCACTTCCCCTAACTGCTATTCAACTGTTGCTTTGGCGGGGCCCGCCGTTGACGGTTGGACAGGCGTTGCCAAATTTAGTATTGCACAGATAAATTTAGCCGCGGTTTTATGACGACCAAGAGACGTCAGGATGATCTTGGCGTCTAGAAGCTTCGTAGCATCTTTTAACTTTCACCTTATTTTAAAAATAGGCGCAACCATCACTTCCGGCCACAACGGACGCTAATTTCTTTATTTTTGCAATTTTTTAAATTTTTATTCAGTTATTTATTTATATTTATTTTTGGTTGGAGGCAAACTACATTGGAGGCAAAGGTAAGTACAAAATGAGATGACTCTATGATACAAATTGAGAAGTGTCATCACATGGTTTCATGCAACTCCCACAATGTAGTGTCTCTCACCTTGTATTTAGATAGACGTTATGTAGAAGTCATGTAGAAACGACCACCACACTACATGTCAGGTGTTGTACTACTAGATTAATGCCCCACAAATGTTTGTGCCTTCTCTACCCTTCCTCATAAAAGAGTGCATGCAAACTCGAGGCATCCGCATGGGTGAGGGTATTATCTTTTAATTAATGGGAATTCCTAAACCCAATAAATTTTACTTATGTTTTCACTTGTTTAAAAAACTTTGTCATTAGGTTACCCCAGACTACCCACTTTGGGCACCAACCCCCACTGTCAGCCACCCTTCAACTATTTACCTACCAATCCCTCCCAAATAAATTATCTTAATGGCATGGCGAGAAGATCTAACAATGAGCAATGGGGCGCAAAATGACTCATTCCTCCTAAGGAGGCTAAAAAAATCAAACTAATAGCCTCATAGGATAATAGTATTGTGACCCAAAGATATTGACCCAACTTTAGATAAGCAATAAAATAGCCAAAAGTCCAAAAGAATAAAAAGCTCAAAAATAAAGGCACAAAATCATGGGCAACAAACACTCAAAGAATGCATCAATAAGGTGTAATCCACAAGATAGAGGTCCAAATGGTTCCAATAGAATCAACAGAAATCCCTAATATCAAAAGACAAGAGAACAACAAAATATCTCAAGTAAACACCATCAAGGTAACCACAAAAACCAAAACCAACATCAACATTCACAAAAATAGAAATATTCATCTCAATTTCCAAAAAGCATCAAATCCACAAACACACCAATATCATGACTAGAAAAAACTAATAGCCAAAAGTCATTTTAGAACAAGATGGTTCCAACATTAATAACAATAATAAAATATTCTTTTTTACATAAAATTTATGAAGAATTTCAAATATAAATTAAACTTTGAGTAAATAATATAAATAAAAATTTACTATAATGTTAAATAAATTAATTAGTAAATAAAAACAATCTCATCTTAAATTAAAAAAACTAACAAATTAATGGATTACATTAAAATTACTATAGTAGCTTGAATTAATATTACTAACAAAATAATAAGTAAAACTAAATTTACTAGCATGGATAGTAACTTGACTTAAAATCACTCACACTTAATTTATTTAATTACAATTTTTAACATATCTTAAATTAAAATTACTAACAAATTATATTAAATTAAAATTACTTACCTATTAAATTCTACTCAATGTCTTTTTAACTAACTTATAATAATTTCCTATTCCAATTAGTTTTACCATAACCTATTTACATGTTCATTTTCAAGCATTTTGTTATTTAATCAAACCTAAATCTAGACACATATTTAGTATAATTAATAATCATGCAAGTTTTTTTGACAAGAGGAAAAACATTGGATTTATACTAGTTTTAGATGCTACAAGTATATGTTGGCCTAAGTTTCATGAAGATTAATTGGTACACAGACTGGTAGACTTAGTCATCAAAAGTGGTGTCATTGTTAGCAACACATGTGAATGAATCATGATCGGTAGAGAGGCACAACTAAAAAGGAACGTTACATAATGTGCATTAGCATGACAACAGTAAATAACTAACTTTGGATAACTCAAAACATATCAAAATGACTTGAAATATGAAACATAGGTTTTCTGATATGCATATTGAACACTTCCAAAGTGGCAAGTCATGATAATTTACTGGGTGCAGGATATTCAAATACAAACTAGCCTTCTCATTGTTGTTTGACACTTTGGCAAAACACAGATTATGACAAGTGCTCAAAATGACACCTCACCGAATGATTTGAAACTTCCAGCCGACAACCTACAGTGCATGAACATACTAAATGAAAGATAATGAGCACTTGGAACACATCCTATGATTCAAAATATCAGTCAAGTATATATACATGAAAATCTTTTATAGGGGTTCATTGAAACTTAGTTTTCAAAATGGTACTCAAAATCAATGTTGCAATTTTGAGTCCCAATAGTGGCTCTGTTTGGGGATGCATGTCCCTTGCGGGCATGGAAATGATTTAGATCTCTAGAGGAAGCAGACCACTCCAAAATTTCTCTATTGAACAACTTTATTGAAAACAAGAAACCACTACTCTAATTGTACAAATGGTGGCCCTGGGCCATCAATAATTCAAAGAAACCTCTTACCTTTTTCATAAACCCCATTTTCATTTACATCTTCTTGAGGCAAGCTGAAAATGTCATTCATATCAGTTTCACCAACCATACCAACATTTTCAATCAGCTCATTAGGCAAAGCTGAATTAGTCTCTTCACTTATATAGTGCATATAAAAACTAGGATCATTATCTACAATTTGCTCACTCTGAAAATGCAGGTCAGCATGCTCTTGAATTTCAAAACCAAACTAAAATTCTTCATCCATGTATGACTAATGCATGCTATCAAATGGAAACACTAATGCTTCATACTCTACTTGATCCAATGGGTTACATACATTATGGATTTGCAACTCACCTTGTGTATCCATCTATGAAGGGTATATGAAATCTGATTTCTCCTCATTTGCAACCTTGTTACTCATCCAATCAGATTCAACAAGTATTAAAACTCCTTCACACTCAAACAATGGATTAGTCATCAACCTAAAAGAAATGTTATGAAAGTTCTCACACTTGAAATTTTACTTACCTCCCTTACATCATCATAAAGGTAATTATGGAAAACCTTGAATGCATCAATTGTACTAGCATGAGGTTTATCAGCACAAGAGGAAAACTTGCAAACTGAAATACAAATTTTAGTACCATCCTTTTCTTCACATGGACTATCAAACTTAATCATAGGTGAATGCAAACCACTATCAATAACTATCCTCGAATTTGATAAAGGAACAACTTCTCCATTATCTTGATCATTGCAATTCACTAAAGTATGGTCAATACAAGGGACATAAAAATTAGAACTAGATACATCTTCATAAATACTCTATTTATCACATGAGTCATCAATAAATCCATCTTTATTATGTGCACTATTATTATGCAATAATTTACACTTATGTTTAGTTCCTTCACAATATGCATGTTGATTATGAAAAGAAGAAAAATTTGGATATACATCATACCTTACAATTCTAGCATCACTTTCATCGTCATTGGAATTCACATGTATTGGTAATAATAACTTTGAGTGATCATTGGATGCATACCTTTCAAAATCACGATCCAATAACGTTGAAACTTCATTGAAGTATTTAGTAGGATTTCATCATAAGTCTTTTCTCCTTGGCTATGAACATACTATGGATGATATTAAAAACTTATTACAACAAGATCATTAGTAGCATAAGTAGGACAATCATAAGCATCATCACAAAACATTTCCTCTTCCTTACATGATACTTCAAAACTAGGTACATTACCATATTCATTTTCACCACAAGAAGAGTGACCCCCACTATTGTCATAATTTTCCTCCTTCCCATACATATTGTCATAAGAGGGAAAATTAGTCACATACTTATCTTTAAACTGTTGATGAGAATCTTCATCTTCACAATCATAAGATGTATTGTCCTCATAAGATCCATCATATTTAGCACTTAAAACTCTTATACCATTCATTAGATGCGTGTATTAAACTGAAATGAAATGTAAAGAAAATGCATCAAAACATATAAACATACACACACTTGACACCTGATATGATTACCCAAAAACCCTCCAGATGAGAAGGTAAAATTGGGGTGGGGATGACACCCACAATTCTTCACTACTAAATCAATAAAGTGTCACTTGTTAAGGTTACATAGTTTGACCATTTTCATGATCTGCCCTATGAAAGGCTCGCCCTGCTAAAGGCTTACAAAGGATTGTTGGATCCTACCTTGTTAAAGGATTTTGAACACCTTGTTAGAAGTGTGCCTAGTTAAAGGACTTTCAAAACATTCACTTGGAATGTCACCCTATTAAAGGATTTTATAATGACTGTTAAGTCAACCTTAGTCCAAAGGATTTCACCCTACTGATACAGTTGTTAGAAAGTAATAGTAGAATGTTTGATCTAATAACTTACAACTTTACCTTGTTGATCTCAGATCACAATTCTGTCCATCTTGATCCTCTTGATCTATTATAACAATATTGTATCACTTGTCCTTTGTTCTGCAAACTAATTCTACAATTCTATCACTCTTCTAATTCACCTTGAATGCTTTCAAATCGATTCACCCCTTTTCTTCCTTCTATTCTTCATTCACATCACTTCTTGAATTATGGGGCTTTGTCTTCCTTATTTAGACTTTGGTGGCTTAGGGTTAGGTATGAATCTACAACTAAGATTCATTCATTTTGTTGCTTAATCCCTTCCAATTTTTTGATTGGTTGCATGTTGATTGCATAGGGAATCCAAATAGATTCATCCTTATCTTCAAAGCTTCAAGATCTATCCATAAGTCAGCATAAAAATGGTTTACATAGTTGTTTGTACCATCACAAACAACTAGGTCCATTCTGTGTTACTCGACACTTGATAATACTGATTCTCGACACTTATTGTAATTCTCTCTGGCTCAACACCTAAACTTTCTTGGCATCAACTGTATGCTTAGCACTTGAATTACTCGGCACATGAGTGACTCGGCACTCATTGTAACTTGGCATCTATACATATTATACTTGACATATATTACTATCTTGGCATGAACTTTAGTAAATATCTTAAGTGTGTTGAAACTCAATTGTCAAAACCAATTTGAGATCAACAATCTCCCCCTTTGACAAATAAAGAAATCTAGGTAAGAAATAATAGAATCTTTTGAAATAAAGAAATGCTAGATTGGGTGCTTGGACAAAACATTGTCAGGGCAATAAAGGAAAATTTTAAGGCTTAGAAGAACTGTAATAAAGATTTTCAAATTGGCAACCCAATGCTTTCTACTAATTTAAATATGTAGAAAGAAGACTCTAAACTAAAGACTAGATGGAAAGCTCCACCTACGAGATGGCTTAAGGGGAACTTTGATGGTGCTACCAAGGGTAATCTAGGTAAAGTGGGTTGTGGTGGAGTCTTAAGAGATCATATAGGAAATATAATAGACACTATAGCCATAGCTATTGGAATGTCTAATAGCCATAAAGTAGAGGCCACTACAGCTCTATATACTATGAGGATTGTTGTGGAAATTGGTTTTCAAAATCTCTAGTTGGAAGGAGATTCCTTAAATATTGTTAATATGCTAAATGGTAAAAGTTTGGTCACCTGGTCAATTGAAGATTGTGTAAAGGAAATTAAATCATTAATAAATAATTTTGAGAAAGTTTTTATTTCCCATTCTTACCGTGAAGGTAATGCTGTGGCCAATTGGATTGCCAACAAAGTAGTCCAATGTGAATACAAGATGATATGGCATGATGATTCAAGTAGGGATATGGATTTGAAATCTCTCATTAATTATGATAGAGTTCACACGACGGAGGGAAAGATTTCACAAGATTAGAAATATAATGAAATTTGGAGGTGCAGATATAGATGCCAGAATTATTTTCCTAAGAATGTACATTAATGTGACTCCAATCCTGGCATTGCATGCATTTGTTTTTATGAGTGCCTTAGCTGTTATTATGAATACCTTGGGTCTATCTTTTTCTTTATTCCTCTTTCTACACTCGACTCTGGTTTTCCTTAGCATAATAAAGTCTTCTGAAATGGGCAGACAACCACGAAAATAGGAGCCTAACAATTGCAAGGCTTGGAAAGCCAAAAATTTTGTATGGCATATTCTGTAAAAGGGGAAGGTCACCAATTATCTGGAGTGTCTTCATGGATGTAAACCTCATGTCACTATGGCTTTCTTCAAAAACTAGGTGGAGGATAGGGTTTCTCTGCATGGAGTGATGGTGCATTTGATGGAAGACTTTATTGTTGAGGTGATGGGACCGCTAAAGGTTGGCATAAAATTTTGTAAGGAAATGAGTATTTCAAATGCAACATTTAAGAGGTTCCCGAAAAAGGATGAAGAGGAAAAGAACATGGAGAAGAATGGTGATTTTTATGAACTGGGCCATCAAGGTCATCTAGTAGGATGCGCTTTCATGCATTCATGAGTACTTTATCCTAGATGGAAGAGCTCAACATGTTCATAAATTTCATTTTTTGTTTTTGAACCACTTTAGGTATAAAGATAGAATCTCATTTCCTTTTTATTTGAGATTTTCTTTACTCCATAGTGTCCAAGCTCATAGAAAAAATGAATCCTGCCCTATTCTTCATGAAGGGTTAATTTTACTGATTGAGAATTATTGTAAGAACAAGGAAATTGTGTCTTCCCCTCCATCTAAGAAAAAGAAGGGATCTGTGAGTGAAACCTACTCTAGGAAGAGTAAAGGTCTGGAAGGGGTTTGTGGGAAAAGACAAAATCTGAAGCAAGAAACCCCTTAGAAAAATGTGGAAGAGATTACTAAGTCTGATAACTCAAAAAATAATGAAGAAAAAAATGTGGATGAGGAGGAAAACTGTTAGTGTAGTTTTTTATTTTTCCTATTTTGCTAGGTTTTTCCTACACTTTTTAATAATCTCGCTTAGGTTAATAAAGCATGTCTTATTGGGTGAATGGTTGTGAGGTGTCACCTTCCTACATGTGAGCATCCATTAGCTATCTTGGGAAGATACTTTCCTATCTTTAGTCCGATAGATGGTTGCTCCTCATTGGTTGGTGTTGACACCTCCTCCTTCTTCCTAGCCTATATAAGCATGCTACCTGGCTTGTATTTGCATCTCTTGTTTGCATCCTCTTAATGCTATTTTGCTTCCAGCATTTGCATTACTCTCTTGGAGACTAACTCTATGATGCTATTTTGATTTTGTATCATTTGCATCCATAGTTTAGATATTTACTCTTTGCACTAATTTTCTGGGTTATTAATCTTTTCAGATTCTAACATGGTATCAGAGCTTTTCTATGTGCAAGAGTAGATTTTAGTTTCCTTATTTGAGAGATTGGGGGGGGGGGGAATAAACTTTATTGTAGTTTTTTGAAAAATGAAGTATGCTCTTCTCTTGCATCCTTGGATGATCCTGAGAATTAGAAAAGTTTTGACAAAAACATTTTTTCTCTTGGGTTTAAATCTCAAATCTAACAACCAACTTGCATATTTGGAGTTTTCAATTAGTTTTGCAGGTTCCAGCATGCCATTGATGGACTTAAGAAGCTGATCCAGCATTTGCATGTCATATTTTGGTTGTTGGGGTTGTTTTCTGATTTTTGGAGCCATTTTTTATTGTTAAAGGCGTCTGATTTACACTACAACAACATCTTCTGTACATCAGCAAGAAAAATTCTTTCTGGGTTTTGTTCGCAGCCCCGAAAAACCATCTGGGTATCTTTTAGATTTTGCATGCAAGCTGTATATTTTTCAGAATCGAGCATGCAAAGCTACAACCATAACCCTCTTCGTTGGCAGTCGTAGATTTGAATGCAGTTTTCAAATGTCTCGTTCTTGCTCATACAGACTCCGATTTTGATGATTCTTGTTATGAACTTGGCTATTTTTTTGTGCTCTATCCACTAGTGGAGTTATTTTTTGATTTTCATGCATGAATTCTTCAGAAATTACAGATTCTCAGTCGTGACTGTGCATAGTTCTCATTTTGAAAACTTCGGAGGATCATAACTTTCTCATACGACCTCGTATCGAGGCGATTCTTTTTTTGAAAGTGCATGATTTTTTGAGTAGATCGCAGTGGTGCTATTTGTTTTTTTGATTATTGTGCCCAAGTTTCACGTTTAGGATATGCTCTTCATGAGGGTTTGTAATGCATTGAAATCAAGACCACTAAGTATCTCTTTCTAGTGGTAGTTGTAAATGCACTAAAATAAAGTGCCAAATCATATTTCTTTTGGGGGGGGTTCTTTGATTGAGTAAAAAGGGGGGGGGGGCATTGTCGTGGTTGGGTTCTCTTCTTTTTAGCATTTCTTTGGCTTCCTTCATCATGGATCAAAAAAATATGCCCATCCTAACTCCATACAATTACTTTGAGCGGAAATCACGCATGATAATTCACTTAAGGAAAGTTGGATTAAATAGGATAACTATGGGACTTGAAACTGAACCTGCTAAAGATGAAGACAAGCCTAAGTGGTTTAACAAATGTGATGAGGCATATGGAACATTGTGTTTGTCTGTTTTTCCTGACTTGCTATTTCACAGTGAGTCTTTGGATACACCAAATGAAGTATGGACAAAGCTAGAAACATTATTTGGCACACAAGATTCAATGAGGGGTCATATGTTGGAAAATGAATTAATTAGTTTGAGTCTAGGCAATTTCAACACAATCCAAGATTTCTTCACCAAATTGAAATCACTAAGGCTACAGTTAAAACAATGTAGAATTGAAAAGAAAGATGAACAACTGATTCTCAGTATTCTCTCTAAGCTAAGTTCAGAATATTCTGTGTTTGTCTTTACCTTCTATGCTACTAAGGGTGCACTTGGTACTCAATTCACCATGCCATCTCTAGATGATTTTGCTGTCAATCTCACTCGAGAACAGGACAAGCTAATCCAGATGGGCACTCTTAAGTCCTCTAAGTCACATGCCTTAGCAACCAACCAAGGCACAAAAGAACAAAAAGGACAAAGTAGTAACAACAATAATAAGGATGAGAAAAAAAATAATAGTGAGGAAAAGAAGGATCATATACCAATTGCTTCAAAAGCAACTATTGATACCTCATTCTCTAAGGGCGATAAGCTTAAGAAAGAAAAGGTTAAATGTGCCTATTGTAAAAGACCCGGTCATGATGAACATAAATGTTTGAAGAAACAAATTGATCACTTGACATACATTCTTGAGAAGAATAATATTAGTGTTCCTGAGTCTATCAAACAAAGTTCTAATGAAGAGTCTAACAAGGCAAAAGAAAACAACAAGGGGAAAGGAAAGGGCAAAGCTCTTTTTGTAGTTGCTTCCTCACCATCCACTTGGGTTTTTGATTCGGGTGCTTTGCACCACATGGCTTCATCGAAGGAAGAACTTGCATCCTTGGAGCCATGTACTATGCCTTCTATTTTGATGGGTGATGACACTCCTATTGAGGTGTGTGGGAGAGGGTCTATTGATGTGGGGAATGACACATTCCATGATGTTCTTTGTGTACCCTCATTATCAACTAATCTCCTATCAATATACCAAATCACTCACACAGGCTTAGGCAAGCGGGTTGAGTTCACTCCTGATTCAGTGGAGATACGTGAGTTGCATAGTGATTTTGTAGTTGCAGTTGGGAGAGCAGATCATCAGTCACGACTCTATCTATTTTCTCACTTTGTTCCTGATCCTCCTTCATCTATTTTGCTCACTCACTCTAATGATGTGAGTAAATTATGGCATGAGCGGTTTGGCCATCTTAACTTTCGCTATTTGCATCAGCTCAACTAGCAGAGCATGGTCACAGGGTTGCCTTCAGTTCAATTCTCAGGAGGTGTTTTCCAAGGTTGCATTCTTGGTAAGCATCCTAAGGAAAAGTTTGACAAAAGTAAGGCATGGAGAGCTTCACAGATACTAGAGTTAGTTCACAGTGATTTGGCTGGTCCATCTCAACATCCTTCTTTCAGCAGGGCCTGATACATCCTCACATTCATTGATGACCTTTCTTGATATACATGGGTGTACTTTCTCAAAAAGAAGTCAGAGGTATTTGATCATTTTCAAGACTTCAAAATTTTTGTAGAAAAGCAATCTGGGAAAGCCATCAAGGTTTTGTGCACAGACAATGGTGGTGAGTATGTCAACCATCGGTTTGAAAGATTTTGCACTTCAGAGGGGATTGATTTACAGCATTCAGTTCCATACAATCCTCAGCAAAATGGTGTTGCAAAATGGAAGAATAGATCCTTGAAGGAAATGGCAAACTGTATGATTCACTCTAGATCTCTTGCACCACAGTATTGGGAAGAAGCCATTAACTGTGCTTGTTATATCCAGAACCATGTTCCTCATCGAGTCTTGAAGGGAGTTACTCCTTTTGAAGCTTGGAGCGGTCGAAAACCATCAGTTAAGCACTTTCGAGTTTTTGGCTCCCCTGCATGGGCCCACATTCCTACAGAGAAACGTAAGGCCTTGGATCCACAAAGTAGAACTTGCATATTTGTAGGTTATCTTGATGGTGTGAAGGGTTATTGGTTGCTCCACCCTACTACACATGAGTTATTCATTGAGAGGAGTGTTCAGTTTGAGGAGGAATCTTCAAGCTCACTTTCTATCACTTCTCCAACTCCTTCTACCTTGACATTAGAGTCACTTGGAATACATGACAGATCTTCTGATGAGTCAAATTCACTTGAACAGTCTTCTACCTCTACTTCTGATGCAAAAAGTGATTTAGAGAACTCACCTCCTTCCTCTTCTAGTCATCATTCAGAGGTTAATGATTCCCCTCCAGATTCTCCATCTTCTTGCCCACTTTGGGCTAGACAGACCTTGCAGTCTGTAGGTGATTGGGTTGGGGATCCATCAGACACCAGGCGAACTCGTTCACAATTCCAAGATGCTCCACATGTCTTCATTGCTACTGCCTCAGATCCACAGTCCTTTCATGAGGCTTTTGGTATTTCTAAGTGGGATACAACTATGCAGGAAGAGTATAGTTCCTTGATGAGGAACCACACTTGGGATCTTTTCCCTCTTCCTAAAGGAAGAAAACTTGTTTGATGTAAGTGGATCTATCGGACAAAATTTGTAGCAGATGGGTCAGTTGACAAACATAAGGCTTGATTGGTCACCAAAGGATTCTCCCAGGTTCCTGGGATTGACTACTCTAAGACTTTTGCGCCAGTTGCCTGAATGAATTCCATTCGAATTGTTCTTGCCATCACTGCAGCTAATCATTGGGAAGTACATCAGATGGATGTGAAGAGTACTTTTCTTCATGGTGACCTTCATGAGGAGATCTACATGGAGCAGCCACAGGGCTTCCTTCAGGATTCTTCACTTGTGTGTCATCTTCGAAAGTCTCTCTATGGCCTCAAACAGGCTCCTCGGGCCTGGTATGCCAAGATGGACTCCTTCCTTCTATCAGTTGGGTTCATTCAGTGCCATTCTGATCCTAATGTGTACAATTTGCAACAGGGTGATTCACTTCTATTTTTGGTTTTGTATGTCGATGACTTGCTGCTCATAGGAAGTTCTTCACCCACCATTAAGGCTGTCAAAGTGGCCCTTCAGGACAGTTTTTTGATGACTGACTTGGGCTTGTTGCATTACTTTCTCAGGATTGAGATCCTTCAATCTCCTTCTGGGATCACTATCACACAATCCAAGTATGCTCTAGATTTACTCTCGAGGTTTCATATGGCTGACTGTAAACTTGCTCTGACTCCCTTCCTTTCTGGAGTCAAACTTGAGGCTCAATGTTCTTCTCCACTTGTTGATGGCACTTTGTACTGCCAACTTGTTGGGAGTCTCATTTATCTGACTCATACGAGACCTGACATCTCCTATGCTGTAGGCATGGTCTCTCGATTCATGCAGGAGCCCCATGAGTTACACTGGAAAGCAGCCAAGCGGATCCTTCACTACATTCAGGGTTCTCATAGTTGTGGGATTCACTACATAGCAGGAATTGAGCTTGATTTGGTGGGCTACACAGATTCAAATTGGGCAGGTGATTCTGAGGATTACAAGTCTACTTCAGGGTATAGCTTCTCACTTGGGTTAGGTCCTATTTGTTGGTCGAGCAAAAAGCAGTCTGCTATTGCTTTGTCTTCTACTGAGGCTGAGTATTGGGGGCCTGTAAATGCTACCACTAAGGCCATTTGGATTCAACATCTTCTCATTGAGTTTGGTATCCAGATCAGACGACCATCAATCATATTTTGTGACAACCAGAGTGCCATTTAGATCTCACGGAATCCAGTTCATCATCAACGGACCAAACACATAGAGGTCCACATGCACTACATCCGGGAGCTCATCCATGGTCATGTCATTGACCTTCGCTATTGTCCGACTTTCGAGCAAGTTGCTGATATCTTCACCAAACCCTTCACTGAGAGCAAGTTCCTTCATTTGCGAGCTTTGCTGGGGGTGCGGGATGCTTCATCTTTTGGGGGGGCCTCTTTCTTTCACTCGGAGTCCTAAATTTTTTGTGGGGGGGTCTCTTTTCTCTCTCTTTTGAGAAATCTTATGTACATGGGTACCTCATCAGGCTTGACTTGTCGGGACCCATTTCTACATCCACCTAAGCTTCGCTTATGGGGGGGTGTTAGTGTAGTTTTTTATTTTTCCTATTTTGCTAGATTTTTCCTACACTTTTTAATAATCTTGCTTAGGTTAATAAAGCATGTCTTATTAGGTGAATGGTTGTGAGGTGTCACCTTCCTACATGTGAGCATCCATTAGCTATCTTGGGAAGATACTTTTCTATCTTTAGTTCGATAGATGGTTGCTCCTCATTGGTTGGTGTTGACACCTCCTCCCTCTTCCTAGCCTATATAAGCATGCTATCTAGCTTGTATTTGCATCTCTTGTTTTTGCATCCTCTTAATGCTATTTTGCTTCTAGCATTTGCATTACTCTCTTGGAGACTAACTCTATGATGCTATTTTGATTTTGTATCATTTGCATTCATAGTTTAGATATTTACTCTTTTCACTAGTTTTTTGGGTTATTAATCTTTTCAGATTCTAACAAAAACATGGATGTGGGAGATTTCAGCTCTAATTTGGAAGGTTACTCGGGTGGTAAGGGTGAATCTGGTAAGGAGGAAATGGATGAAGGTAATGAAAAAAACACTAGGTCAGATAATATGGGTGAAGAGGATGCTAATTAGAGTAAACATTCCCTAGGAGAGAGGGATGATGAAGAAGAAGAAACAGAGAAGGGAAAGGAGGAAATCTTGAATAAGGATGCTAAAAATGTGAAGGAAGACATAAGGAAAGAGAAAAATGAGTCTAGGGGTAAGGAAGATATGGGAGAGGATAAGGATGTTGGTAGAGATTCTAGGCTTTCTTTTCTACATATTGCTAAGCTAAAAGCAGACTCTTCCCTTCAAACTGACTCCTAGGTGTATAACGAATTAATGATCTTGAAAAGGAAAGTCACCACAATTAAGTAGAACCAAGAAACTAATCATGCTAAGACCACCTAGATCAAAATTTTGATTGGTAATATACCAGATAAACTAAAGGAATATGAAAAAAACCTCTGGTTATTTATCAAAGAAAGCAGAAATAAGATGGATCAGGTTACCTCCATCATTTGTGCTACTGCTACCAACTTAGAAAGAGAACTAACAAAGAAATCATATCTCCTGGTGGTCTAAGTAAATGAACCAGATAGAGCTCCACAAAAAAAGCTACTGAGGGCACGGTGGGATCTATAGTTAACACCATCCAAAGTACTGTAGAGGCTAGAAAAGAGGTGGTCCAAATGATCAAAGAATGCAATAGCAGTTCTTCTGTGTTTCTGGTTTCTGGTCTCTGTGTTGGAAGTTGTCCTAGTTTCTGGTTGATTGTCTAGGTATTTTATCTGGTTTTGTTGTTTTAAAAACTAGGTTCCAAGTCCTTGTAAAACCTGGTCTTGTATTATGGTTTTATTTTGTAGTTTTAGGTCCCTGTAAAACCTGATTTTTAGTCTTTTTAAAATTGTAGGTTTCAGGTCCTTGTAAAACCTAGTGGAACTTAATGATTTTTCTTTTGATTTCTTGTTAAGGGTTTCGAGTCCTCTTCAAAACCTATTTTTACCTTAATCTAAAACAATCCCCCCCTTTGACATGAGTATCAAAAACACTTAACTATATATAATAGATCTAATCTTCTCGAGTATAATACATTCACAACTTGGTATATACACAAAACTTCAAAAAAATTCAAAATTCTGGAATAGACTTATATACCTCAAAATTTTGTAACTCCCCCTAAGTTAATGTGCCTTTTTTGTATCCAAAATCTCTTCTCTTCTCTGAGTAGATTTGCTCTTCTTGCTGATACTCTTTATCTATCTGATATGCTCTATTTCTGCTCTTTTGTTGTTTGCTCCCCTTTTGTTTGCTCTCCCCCTTTTTAGGTTATCACATTCTTTCTCTTTGTCTCCCCCTTTCATATTGTTGGTAAACAGATTCGTTCTTTTTAATTTCTTCTGTCAATATGACTCTTGATGCCCGAACAATAAACAAAATCTGTTTGCAACAGTTGAAAAGCCATTTTCTTGTTAACTGGCTTATCTCTAAATTTGTAGGTACAACTCCCTATTGTGAATGATATTCGATGAATTATGTTTGATTCCTAAAACTAATGCGGGGTATGCTCTTAACCCGAGAGCAGGAGAGGAAACCAAGTCTCACCCAGACAAGTGAAACTCAGGCAGGAATCTAAATGTTAGGATGTTATGTATATGGCACCCACAATCTTATGGCTCCCGCAACACAATAGAATGAAATGCAAGATATGGACCGCGAATGCAATATGAGATGATTAGTTAGTGCTACTGCGTTCGGATCTTCACGATCTCATGATTTCCGACACGCAACAATGTAATATAAGATCTAATGCAGATGACTGAAATATAAGGGAATGCATATGGAGAACAAAACACTAACCGAGATATTTCCCACTACTAGCTCCAATACTCTGATCGGTTCACTAGTTCAATTAAATAGAAACAACGAAATGAAACTCTGTTCACTAAACCATTTCCATCCAATATCGAAGAAGTATCTCATACACAAATGAAAAGAAAAGGACAGTAAAGAAATGGCACAAATTCAATTGTCTCTGCAACCGGATTCACACCAAAAATTTGCCGACCTTTTATTAATCATTCAAAATCTTACATATAGGGTGAGAGAGATGACCGTTACAATGGAATTTAAATCGGCTCATCTTCTCAAGATGACAAATGGCGAGATGCCAACTTATCATATCTACACATTTACAAAATCCTAAGATTAATGGAATAGAAAACAAAAGGGGGAATTTTGAATCATTTAGGCTTCTTCCCCTATTCAGTTTTTGCCTTATATGCTTTAGCAGCCGCTATGATTGGGGTTAATTCATCATAGCTTGGTACGTGTACATTTGTGAATCTCAATAGCCACCTTGCATGTTCTTGAGTAAATTCTTTGGCTTGATTCTGCTGATTCACTGCTTCCTCAGCTACCACGTGCACGCATCCGCTAAGTGTTTGTAGTTTTGACACTCTGTTTTGGCTGCTTGAAGCTATCCCAGACAGATTGCTCAAATGCGTGGAGAAGTTGTTTTTCATCATATCAATGTCGATGAAGGACTTCCCTTGCCCACTGGTTTGTGATTCAGTGTGCAATCCTCGCATGAGCTCAAAAGCTTTCTCTTGGGCCTTCTTTACTTTATCCCCTGTTTCTCTAAGCCCTTTCTCGGCTTCCTGGATCATTTCCCGCTTGAATTGCATGCTTCTGATCCATTCATTCAATGGTTCATCTCCTTTCTTCAAAATCTTTGCTTCAATTGCATCCTTGGCTTTCATCTGGATGATCATATTCAGAAGAGAAATGGATTCTGTGCATTTCGCCTCTTCTCCCGCCAGAATATTACTATTGGCAGTAATATTGCCCTTTTCTGCTTCTAATTGGATGAGCACATTGCCGATTTGACCAATGAGGGCAATTCCATCAGTATTAAGCTTTTTGATCCACTCTTTCCCGATCTGACCGAAGTGCCTATCTTTCTGCAGCTGTGATATGAAGGCCTGCACTTCTTCTGCCGAAGGATCCTCTGTAGCGGGTAAACCGGTAATAGTTGCCAATGGGACAACTAACTGTCGGATGAATTTTCTTAGTTCTTCGATCTCAGCTTTCATCTTAATCTTTGATACCTTGAGGTTCTCCAGCTACTCCTCTATTACTTCGTTACTTGATTTCCATAGGCCCACTTTAGTGTCATGCCTGGCTTCTCCGAGATCGATGGAATGCAGAGTGAAGTCTGCTGGAGTCAAATCTTCAATTTTTCCCACTCTGTTTGGTTTCGCCACCTCCATGGTTAGGTGCCCTATTTTTGTATCATGCCCTAGTATGGATAGGGTTCTCTGCTTCTTGGCCTTCACCATCATCGATCCCGAATGAACTGCTTGAGACACTATATCTTTCGCAGGAGTGCTGTCATCTTTCCTCTTCCTCTTCTTCTCCAGGGTGTCTTCAAGCCAAGACTCTGTGCTAATTATCTTAGAGGCCGTTCCCAGAGACTCAATGGTGAACATCTTCCTCTGTACTTGAGTCACTGCAGCAGTAGTTGCAGAGAATGGGTTCCTCTGGTCTCGAGAGAGAAGTTGAGAGGAACTAGGGATCTCCTTTTCTTCTTCAGGTTCAGTGCTACTACTTTGATCATCCTTGATCTCTACAATTTGAATAGAGGAGCCAGTAGGCTTCAAGGACGGGGCACTTATGGCTGGAGTAGGGCTATGATGAGATGGTGAACTTGGGGCGAGCTGAGGAGATGGGGATGGAGTGGAAAGAGAAAAAGGGATTGGAGAAGTGGATCCATCCTTTGGCTCTTCGACCTCCTTTTCCTCTGCTGCAGCCTGAGTTCCGATGACTGGCAACGATCCACCTTGGCATGTTGGTACTATCGGAATGTTCTTCTCTGGGGGTTGATCTCCTCCTCCGACGGACTGAGCTGGTCCTTGTGCAGCTGAAGTTGTGGTACTGGGAGTAGCGCTCTGTGATGAAGCAGGGGTAGCTGTGGCTGGTGAAGCTTGAGTGGCTTTACTTCTGCTCTGACCTTTCTTAGCTGTCCATTCTACCCATTTTCCAGTCCGCTTGATGATTTTCGCCATCATAACATCGAAATCTTCCTCGACATTGAAGTATGGTTCGGAACTGACAGGCGTGTTCCGCAACTTGGTCAAATATGTATGACTATACATATTTTGGCCGTCATCTTTGATTCCTTCCACGTCTAGATTGACGCCATACATTTTTACCTGCTCCACAGTGAATCTTGCAAATGCCCGATCACGGCTCTCCAGCTCGTCTTTACAGTCCGCCCAGTAGTCTTCCATGGTAGTCACATGTTTGATCACGCTCCCAATTTGGAGCACATCTCGAGCATAACCATTGGGATCGAACATGGGCCTGACTACCTCATACTCTTCCAGCTTGAATTTGCTTTCAAACGCCTTGAGGATGTTCTTTGCATTCGGTCTGGCCTCGCAGCTATAAGCTCCGACTCTTATGGGGAATTCATACCCTTTCTTCCACATACTGGCGCTCAGCACGTTCACCTGGACGGCTTGTCTCACGATCTCTACGAGCACGATCATGTCGTCTGGGTATCTGGGCAGCTTCATTGGGAAACCATCAAATGCTGCAAGACGCAAATAAGAAAAGGATGAGAACTGGATGAAATAACAGCCAAATTGACTGATTGCCACCATCGCTTCAGGACTGAATCTCCGCTCCAGACATCCTTGAAGTTCCCTGCAAATTCTCATAGTAAAGGCGTCATTCACTCTGACATAATCTGCATAACTGTTTTGCAACTGTAAGCATGGATAAAACTCATAACTTTTAACATCTTCAGGAAATTCCTCAATTCTGGGAAGTCCTGGCCATAACTGAAGAGAAGCCAACATGTATATCAAAAAGGACGACATATAGAAAGAATTATAAAACTTAGCTGCGGCGAGAGCTCTAGCAAGATGCTCACTCACCTCATGCGCCCAATCTATATACTGAGTATCTGAGCAGATAACTTGCACTAGAAAGAAACATTGCTCCATAAAATTAAAAGCTTCTACCTCACCTTTGAGCCGATGCAACAGGACCAGGATGTCCACAATCTCTGGTTTGAGGTCAGTACTGAAGAGGGTTTTAGGGACCTTACTCTTGGCTCCTCTTGGCTTCTGAAACCAAGAGCTCATTATTTCTTTCCTCCAGATCATCTTCTTCAAGGAGAACTCCAACGTAGCTCCACCCATGGTTAGGTCAGAGAATTCTTCTCTCTCCGAAATTCTCAGACAGTTCACCACTGCTTGCCTGTCAATTGAAATCAAAACTGATTGATCAGGCAAGAGGATTTGCTTGGTGTCCGGGTTGTAGTTGTTGATGCATTCGAGAATCAACTCCGGGGCTTGAACTGCTACTGGGAAGCCATCTGCTTCCACCAATCCGCTTCCTCTGAGTCTCTCCGTGATAGGGTGGATAGGTTCCGTTTTCAATCTCCTCTGAAAGTCCTGCATGTCGTAGAAACGGAGTGAAGTGTCCGTTATGGTCGACCATGTGGACTTGATGCCACCCATGCTATCGAAACCTGCAAATCTCGCTGCCATATTGCTTGAAGGATAATAATGGATATGCGGATGAATAATAGTGATGCAACAGAAAACAAACTCAGCAAACTCGGGAATTATTGCATATACTAAGCAATTTTAACAATTCGACAGTAAAGCGGGAGTTTGAAAATCTGTTACATTCCCCTTTATAGAAAACTTCAGATTTGCCCGTTTAATTTCATAAATCGCGCCACACGAGCGAATTTATGATTGAATCCGTTGGGTTAGTGAAGGTAAGAATTTCTAATGGATTTAACCTTGTCTTTTCACTATTCCCGTTGATTTCAACGGTAACTTTCATTAATTACAGCCTTACCTCTCATTTAGCAACCCGCGGAAAAATGAAAACGGAGTACTCCTTCGGGCAAAATCCGCATATGTCAATTCTCTCTGAAATAACTGGTGAATTTGGATGATCTGATCTCAATTCCCCTCTGAAAACCATCTGCAATCAATCTGAATACTTACCATGCTTACAGTTGCGTCTTCTCATCTGATGCGGAAAATCGCCTCTGAGGGTAGAAAACCTGCAATGGAGAAGTCGATTTCTGTTTTTCCGCCACTGCCTTCTCTTTATTTAATTACTTCGTTTCAACCCTTTTCGGAAAATCTCCAAGCGGCTTCGCCAAAAGGTAGGGCCCACCGTCTTATATTATCTCTTCGGAAAGCTCCTTTTCGGAAAATCTCCAAGTAGCTTCGCCAGAAGGTGGGACCCATATGTCAACTTTCCCTTCTAATAGTGCTTTTGCGGAAATCTCACTTAGGATTTCGAAACCCGCCGAGGAGAAGCCCTTTCTTCATTTTCCGCACATCTACCTTTTGATCATTCCATTAAGTTATAATTGATTCCGGTGGTAGGATCGCGACAACATACGAAAGATTTCTTAGAAACATGAACCATTTCGCTCCAGTTGAATTCCTTTACTGTATATACTGAGATCTGCGGAAAAAGGCCTTCGGGGTGCGAAATCCGCCGAGGAGAAGCTAGAACCCAATTTCTCGCCGACTTGATTTTCTTAACTCAAAGTGGGCTATATTGAAGGCAAGTCACATGATGCAGTACAATCCGAGAATCTTCATCGAGTAAGGATCTAAACTACCCCTCCGACTTATAATAGTCAAGGAACAACCCACCCGGCTCATATGTGATACGGAGGAAGGCTACAGGTGAAAACCCGATGAAGAAGCTCCTCACCTAAGAGGGCAAAGACCTATTGACTTGACCAGACCACACAAGACTATGATCTACTCCACTTTGTAAAATTGGGACAAGGTGTAAAAGCGGGGCAACAACTGGCTCTGACTGGGGACTTGGGTAGAGTATATCCAAGCAAGGGACCTAGGATCTCTGGTTTCGCACAAGGATGGAATAAAAGGTGGCAACACAACAAAAATGAAACAAGACAAACAACAAGGAAAGGAAAAACAGCAAAGGAAAAGCTAACTAAGCAGAACTGGGAAATACTAACCTACTATAGTACAGCACAGGGATTACCTGTTTTCAATTAATAACTTGATAGAGCTTGAGGTCCTGACCATTATAGGTCAGGGGTAGTACTTCGCCATCTTCATATGCCAGTTTGAAAGAATTATTCTCAAACGCCTGTTGGATCTTGAAGGGGCCTTTCCACAGTGTGTCAAACTTTTTATGCATTCCTTTTGGAGCTCTTCTTTTGTCCCAAAGCAATACCATGTCTCCTATCATAAATTTTTGAGGCCTTGCCCTTTTATCAAAAATTTCTTTTACTCGCATCTGATGCTGTGTGATGTGATCAACAATCTCTGTTCTTTCTTCCTCCAATTTGCTCAAATACAAGATTCTCTTTTCCAGGCCATCTCTATAGATATCATCTTCGATTACTGTTCTGATTTTACTTGTAGCCAATTCTAGGGGTAAAGGCAGATTAGCTTCAGTTCCATAAACTAGCTCGAATGGGGATATGCCAATCGCCCTTTTAGGTGTTACCCTATCTGCCCAGAGTGCTTCATGAATCTTCTTGTGCCAATTTTTCTGATTATCTGAGACTAGCTTCTTAACAATGCTAATTAAGTTCTTATTGCTAGATTCAGCTTGACCATTTCCTTGAGGGAAATAGTTAGAGGAATGGCTGACTGTGATTCCATACTCAAAACAAAAACTAGTGATATCTAATGATGAAAAATAGGATGCATTATCCATCACCAGTTTGATAGGAACGCCAAACCTGACTAGAATGTTTTCTTTTATGAATTCACAGACCACCTCCGTAGTAGTTTTCTTCGTGGCTTTAGCTTCTACCCATTTGGTGAAGTAGTCCGTAGCGGTGATTATGTATTGGTGGCCAGCGCTAGATACAGGGGCAATTGGACCAATGAAATCAAGACCCCACTGTTGAAATGGACCTTCAATTATAACTGGTCTCAGTGGTAATGCAGCTAATTGAGGACGCCCAGTAAACAACTTACATTTTTCGCATCTCGCCACCCACGCGTATGCATCCTTAAACATCCCGGGCTAGTAATAACATTGCCTCAGTATTTTAAAAGCCGTAACTGAAGAAGAGAAATGTCCTCCACAGGCCTCGTCATGGAAAGTCTTTAATAGCTTCTCTTGCTGTGGTTTATCTACGCATCTCAAAAATGTACCATCAATGGCCTTTATGAATAGTTTGTCATCCCACAATACATATTTAGCAGATTTCAACCTAAGGTCTCTCCTTTGCCTTGAGTTTAGTCCTTCTGGACATTCTCCGTATGTTAGGAGATACGAGATGTTTTCAAACCACGAATCATACAGACCTACAGCGAGCACTAAATTTTTCTCGCTTAGTTCCTTGCTTTCTTCAGCGATCTTATTTTCTGCAATTGCTCTGCATAAAGCATTCCCTCTTATTAACTTGGTGGGTTTAATCTCTATATCATATTCTTGTATTTTCGCTACCCAGGCTCCTCTAGTATTACAATCTATATCTTGCTGCGTCAACACGCTCTTCACAGCTGCATCTGGTACATGAACTATAGAATGTGAGTGCAATATATAAAAATGAAAATTCTTAAGAGCTCTTACCACTGCAAAGGCGTGTTTTTCAATCTGTGAATACTTCAATTCATGATTCTTCAAAGGTATGCTCATGAAAGCGATGGGGGCTTGTATTCCTTCATCATTTTCCTGCACAAGGATGGCTGACAAGGTATGTTCTGATGCGTAGCAATAAATAATAAAGTCCCTTTTATAATTGGGATGGCACAGCATGGGAGCATTAGCAATTGCAGTCTTTATATCCTGAAAGGCTCGCTTGCCTGCTTCATTCCATTTGAAGCTCGGACTTCCCTTCATCATATCTAGTATGTGTTTGGTGGTTTCTGCGAAGTCCGGGACAAACCTTCTGAGGAAATTCACCTGACCGAAGAAAGACTTGACCCCTATTTTGTTCGCTGGCAGACTCAATCTCTGGATGGCTTCTACTCTGTCAGGATCAATTTTTATGCCTTCCTGGGACACTATATGTCCAAGCAGCTTTCCTTCGGTCACACAGAAAACTGACTTTTTTGGATTTAAGGAGATACCATGTTCTCTACATCTTTGCAGCACCTTTTTCAGATCTTCCATATGATCCTTTCTTTTCTTTGAGAATACAGTAAGATCGTCCAGGTATATGACTATAATCCTGTCCTTCATATCTGCAAAAGTTTTGCTCATACATCTTTGGAAAGTAGCTCCGGCATTGATCAACCCAAAAGGCATCCTGTGATAGGCGAAAGTACCCCAAGGAGTGGTGAAAGCCGTTTTATGTTGATCTTTCTTCTCTACTTCAACCTGGTTATACCCTGAAAAGCCATCGAGCATAGACATCATCTCTGATCCAGCAACTGTCTGTAACAAATGATCCATGTTCGGGAGAGCGAAGTTATCCTTGAGAGATGCCTGATTTAAGTTCCGAAAATCCACACAAATCCTTATCTCTCCATTCTTCTTTCTGACGGGCACTATATTAGCAATCCAGGTGGAGTGATGAATAGGGTAAATGATTCTTGCCTTTAACATTTTATCCACTTCCCTGAAAATGGCGTCCGCTACCTTCGGATTATAATTTCTTTGTTTTTGCCGGAAAGGCACTGCATCTGGTTTGAGAGGAATATGGTGTTTCACTTCTCCTCCTCTATAACTTTTTAGGTCTTCATAGCTCCAAGCAAAAACGTCTCTATATTCTTCAAACAAACTCTTCGCAGCTTCCTTTTCTTCCGGGGTACAACATTTGCCAATATTCACCATCTTTGGATTATGAGCACTTCCGATGTTTATCCCTTCGAACTCGCCCGTCGTAGGTTCCTTCTCCATCCTTTTTTGTTTAATGTAAGCATCATGTCTGTTGAACAACTTTTCCAGAGCTATAAAGTATGGAGGAATGATGTTATCTTTCAATTGAACTTCGCCTTGTTCATTGTTTCCATCGGATTCAGATTCGAAACTGGATTCGTCATTTTCAAGAAATAACTGCAAGCTTTTATCATCATTAAACACTTGCCAGGATTCTGTGTTATCTGGAACAGTAGACCGGTATACAATTTCGATCTGGTATTTTTTATCTTTAAAATCTGGATGAGGTAACAGTAAGGATGCAGAAACAGCAAGTGAATCAGCTTTAGTATTCATTTCCCTTGGTACAGCTATGATAGAGAAAGCTTTCAAACCTTCTATTTCATCCCACACCTTATTTCTGTAATTTTTTAGTTTATGGTTTTTCACTGAATATTGCCCTTTAACTTGCTTTACTATCAACTCTGCATCACCTTGAGCTCTTAGGATTTCTATTCCCCTCTCTTTCGCCGCGACTATCCCTAATATCAAGGCCTCATATTCTGCTGTATTATTTGTATTGCCAAACTCTAGTTTGAAAGCTAAGGGTTCGGCCACTCCCTCTGGAGATATCAATACTACGCCGGCTCCAGAACCAGAGGAAGCGCAACTTCCGTCGAATTCAAGGGTCCAGACGCCAGAAACCTCTTGGTGTTCTTCGGGAACCTCTTTGTCCAAATTCTCATCTATTTGTTTACCTGCATCCTCTTCCGTAAACAACATATAATTCCCAAATTCCAATTCCTGATATAAGATTTGGGCTTTGGGATCGTCTGACTTTAAGACCGTGAACTTGGCCTTTTCTTCTGGCTCCAATTTGACTTTCTTACTACTGATGGGTATTATAGCTTGAGACCAGTCCAGCTTAATTTCCCCTCCCAAGTCACGACAGAAACTTCTGCTCAAAAGGAGTCCATAACTCGCAGGGATATCAGCTACCAGAATCGTTAACAGGAGTTTCTTTTCTGGGTATGAGGCTAGAGCCACTTGTGCATCCTTAATTTGCCTAAGCAAAGGGACCTGTTTGGAGTCCATTGAATAGCATTTCCCGTATACCTTAGTAAGGTTGAGGCCTAAGGCTTTAGCCACAGAATAAGGCATGACATTATCTGAGGCACCTGAGTCTATAATGCAGTTACTAAGCTTACACCCGTTAATGTACAATGAAATATAAAAAGGCTCAGGTTTTTGTCCTGGGGAGGTTGCTAGGACTATTGAATCTCTCCGATCAGGAATGTCAGGTGTCAAGGTTTCTTTCTCTTCTTCCACTACTATGTTACAATTAGCACCAGTCGCATTATCTTTACACCAGTCTACCAGCTTTCTCAGCTCAACAGGGTGTGTCTTTAAATAATCAATGGCAGAAATTTGAATTTTTGAATCTTCAAAAAACTGAATAAAATCAAAGGATGATTTACCCTTACCCATATGCGAAGCAGAAACTTCAATATCCGCCGGTGTATTACTTGTTGACGGGCCAGGATCATTTCTCTGAGCAGAGCTAGAGGAGGGAGCCTTTTGCTTTTGTCCTCGAGTAAGAACGGTGTAAGAAGTTCCGTCAATAGTCGCATAACATTCTCCTTTGGTCTTGGAATCCGGTTCATATTCTAAGAATAAATTTTCAGAGTCGCCATTTTGATAAGAATCGGTTTCCAAAACATTAGTTGCATTGTTCAACTCATTGGTAGACAACAATTGCATCATGTGAGCTGTTTCTGGACAATTTTCGCTGTCGTGATCTGTGGTTAGATGGAAGACACACATATTTCCCTTCCTTGGTGCTGCCTCGATTTGCAATTTAGGCGGTGGTCCCATGAGTTGTGGGACTTTACCTTCGTTGTTCCTCCCGGGCATGTTCTGGTAATTGCGCTGATAAGGATTGTTGAACGCTGGCAAGTGTTTCTTTAAAGACACTATCTCATTGGATAGTTTCTGAATCATCTCTTCGGATGATGAAGAACTGCTTGAACTACCCTTAGCATGAAGTTCTCGCTTCCAGTTTCCGACAGAGATTAAATCATCTTCGCACTCAACGGCCTTCTTTTGTGCATCAGCTAAGTCAGTGGGCTTTGCTCTTCTTAAATCATAGTTGATGTCAGGAGGCATCGCACTTATGAAGAAAGTTTTCAAATTACCTGCGGTAGGTCTGGCGGCAGCCGGGATCCTGCTGACAGTCTTGTTAAAGCTTGCAATGAAATCTCTCATGCTCGTAATTGATTGCTTCTTTATAGACGTGAGCTGGGTCAACAGGGCATGTTCATCCTCTGCGGTCTTAAACCTATCTTCGAATGCAATCCTTAATGAGGCCCAATCTGTGATTGAACCGTCATCCAAATGATAAAACCAATCAGCTGCACTATCAGTAAGGGTTTCTACGAACAGTCTCACAACTACATCCTCATGTCCAACTCCTAGGATATGGGTAGCCACGAAAAAGGCTTTAATATGTTCGTCCGTAGTAACCTTCCCATCACCTGAGAATTTAGGGAAATTCTTCCTGGACCCAGACGGAAGTGGATGATAAGCATTTAGAGCTAAGGGTCCTGTCGCCGCGGCCCATGGAGCGGCCATGATTATCCTTGAATTGTAGGGAGGAAAGCCTACAGTTGATGGAGGTGTTACCCCGTGTAATGCTAACACCTAACAGGCAGAGTGCGAAGTGTTAGCGCCTTGATCTTTAACGGGTGAAGATGGTCTACTTCGACCCTGATTTTCACTTCTTCGCTTTGGAACTTCTAAGATAGGAAATCCGAGTTCTTCAAGTTTGTAAAAAATAGGATCTTTCCCACCTCGTTCCTTGGTACTTCGGAGGAACTTAAAACTTTCCAGGGTGCTGGGTCACAGCTTCTTACTGCGATTACCTTTCCACTCGTCTGATATTTCTTCTTTGGATGGCTCTTTCTAAGGCTTCAGCTCTTCTTTCTTCTTCCTCTAAAACCTGGTTTGTGTTCCTATAGTGCTCCGAGTTCCTTCTATTTCTCCAAACAAAGGTGTTGAGTGAAGAAATTATATCTTCTTGGTCGTCTTGAAAACCAAGATTTGGTTGGAGAACGGGTATAATGTTTTCATGAGGCAGTACCATCTTTCCTCATGACATATGCTTTCTTGATCAAGCGACTGTTCATCTCCCCAGCAGAGTCGCCAAAAATCTGTTGGTAAACAGATTCGTTCTTTTTAATTTCTTCTGTCAATATGACTCTTGATGCCCGAACAATAAACAAAATCTGTTTGCAACAGTTGAAAAGCCATTTTCTTGTTAACTGGCTTATCTCTAAATTTGTAGGTACAGCTCCCTATTGTGAATGATATTCGATGAATTATGTTTGATTCCTAAAACTAATGCGGGGTATGCTCTTAACCTGAGAGCAGGAGAGGAAACCAAGTCTCACCCAGACAAGTGAAACTCAGGCAGGAATCTAAATGTTAGGATGTTATGTATATGGCACCCACAATCTTATGGCTCCCGCAACACAACAGAATGAAATGCAAGATATGGACCGCGAATGCAATATGAGATGATTAGTTAGTGCTACTGCGTTCGGATCTTCACGATCTCATGATTTTCGACATGCAACAATGTAATATAAGATCTAATGCAGATGACTGAAATATAAGGGAATGCATATGGAGAACAAAACACTAACCGAGATATTTCCCACTACTAGCTCCAATACTCTGATCGGTTCACTAGTTCAATTAAATAGAAACAACGAAATGAAACTCTGTTCACTAAACCATTTCCATCCAATATCGAAGAAGTATCTCATACACAAATGAAAAGAAAAGGACAGTAAAGAAATGGCACAAATTCAATTGTCTCTGCAATCGGATTCACACCAAAAATTTACCGACCTTTTATTAATCATTCAAAATCTTACATATAGGGTGAGAGAGATGACCGTTACAATGGAATTTAAATCGGCTCATCTTCTCAAGATGACAAATGGCGAGATGCCAACTTATCATATCTACACATTTACAAAATCCTAAGATTAATGGAATAGAAAACAAAAGGGGGAATTTTGAATCATTTAGGCTTCTTCCCCTTTTCAGTTTTCGCCTTATATGCTTTAGCAGCCGCTATGATTGGGGTTAATTCATCATAGCTTGGTACGTGTACATTTGTGAATCTCAATAGCCACCTTGCATGTTCTTGAGTAAATTCTTTGGCTTGATTCTGCTGATTCACTGCTTCCTCAGCTACCACGTGCACGCATCCGCTAAGTGTTTGTAGTTCTGACACTCTATTTTGGCTGCTTGAAGCTATCCCAGACAGATTGCTCAAATGCGTGGAGAAGTTGTTTTTCATCATATCAATGTCAATGAAGGACTTCCCTTGCCCACTGGTTTGTGATTCAGTGTGCAATCCTCGCATGAGCTCAAAAGCTTTCTCTTGGGCCTTCTTTACTTTATCCCCTGTTTCTCTAAGCCCTTTCTCGGCTTCCTGGATCATTTCCCGCTTGAATTGCATGCTTTTGATCCATTCATTCAATGGTTCATCTCCTTTCTTCAGAATCTTTGCTTCAATTGCATCCTTGGCTTTCATCTGGATGATCATATTCAGAAGAGAAATGGATTCTGTGCATTTCGCCTCTTCTCCCGCCAGAATATTACTATTGGCAGTAATATTGCCCTTTTCTGCTTCTAATCGGATGAGCACATTGCCGATTTGACCAATGAGGGGGATTCCATCAGTATTAAGCTTTTCGATCCACTCTTTCCCGATCTGACCGAAGTGCCTATCTTTCTGCAGCTGTGATATGAAGGCCTGCACTTCTTCTGCTGAAGGATCCTCTGTAGCGGGTAAACCGGTAATAGTTGCCAATGGGACAACTAACTGTCGGATGAATTTTCTTAGTTCTTCGATCTCAGCTTTCATCTTAATCTTTGATACCTTGAGGTTCTCCAGCTGCTCCTTTATTACTTCGTTACTTGATTTCCATAGGCCCACTTTAGTGTCATGCCTGGCTTCTCCGAGATCGATGGAATGCAGAGTGAAGTCTGCTGGAGTCAAATCTTCAATTTTTCCCACTCTATTTGGTTTCGCCACCTCCATGGTTAGGTGCCCTATTTCTGTATCATGCCCTAGTATGGATAGGGTTCTCTGCTTCTTGGCCTTCACCATCATCGATCCCGAATGAACTGCTTGAGACACTATATCTTTCGCAGGAGTGCTATCATCTTTCCTCTTCCTCTTCTTCTCCAGGGTGTCTTCAAGCCAAGACTCTGTGCTAATTATCTTAGAGGCCGTTCCCAGAGACTCAATGGTGAACATCTTCCTCTTTACTTGAGTCACTGCAGCAGTAGTCGCAGAGAATGGGTTCCTCTGGTCTCGAGAGAGAAGTTGAGAGGAACTAGGGATCTCCTTTTCTTCTTCAGGTTCAGTGCTACTACTTTGATCATCCTTGATCTCTACAATTTGAATAGAGGAGCCAGTAGGCTTCAAGGACGGGGCACTTATGGCTGGAGTAGGGCTATGATGAGATGGTGAACTTGGGGCGAGCTGAGGAGATGGGGGTGGAGTGGAAAGAGAAAAAGGGATTGGAGAAGTGGATCCATCCTTTGGCTCTTCACCTCCTTTTCCTCTGCTGCAGCCTGAGTTCCGATGACTGGCAACGATCCGCCTTGGCATGTTGGTACTATCGGAATGTTCTTCTCTGGGGGTTGATCTCCTCCTCCGGCGGACTGAGCTGGTCCTTGTGCAGCTGAAGTTGTGGTACTGGGAGTAGCGCTCTGTGATGAAGCAGGGGTAGCTATGGCTGGTGAAGCTTGAGTGGCTTTACTTCTGCTCCGACCTTTCTTAGCTGTCCATTCTACCCATTTTCCAGTCCGCTTGATGATTTTCGCCATCATAACATCGAAATCTTCCTCGACATTGAAGTATGGTTCAGAACTGACAGGCGTGTTTCGCAACTTGGTCAAATATGTATGACTATACATATTTTGGCTGTCATCTTTGATTCCTTCCACGTCTAGATTGACGCCATACATTTTTACCTGCTCCAAAGTGAATCTTGCAAATGCTCGATCACGGCTCTCCAGCTCGTCTTTACAGTCCGCCCAGTAGTCTTCCATGGTAGTCACATGTTTGATCACGCTCCCAATTTGGAGCACATCTCGGGCATAACCATTGGGATCGAACATGGGCCTGACTACCTCATACTCTTCCAGCTTGAATTTGCTTTCAAACGCCTTGAGGATGTTCTTTGCATCCGGTCTGGCCTCGCAGCTATAAGCTCCGACTCTTATGGGGAATTCATACCCTTTCTTCCGCATACTGGCGCTCAGCATGTTCACCTAGACGGCTTGTCTCACGATCTCTACGAGCACGATCATGTCGTCTGGGCAGCTTCATTGGGAAACCATCAAATGCTGCAAGATGCAAATAAGAAAAGGATGAGAACTGGATGAAATAACAGCCAAATTGACTGATTTCCGCCATCGCTTCAGGACTGAATCTCCGCTCCGGACATCCTTGAAGTTCCCTGCAAATTCTCATAGTAAAGGCGTCATTCACTCTGACATAATCTGCATAACTGTTTTGCAACTGTAAGCATGGATAAAACTCATAACTTTTAACATCTTCAGGAAATTCCTCAATTCTGGGAAGTCCTGGCCATAACTGAAGAGAAGCCAACATGTATATCAAAAAGGACGACATATAGAAAGAATTATAAAACTTAGCTGTGGCGAGAGCTCTAGCAAGATGCTCACTCACCTCATGCGCCCAATCTATATACTGAGTATCTGAGCAGATAACTTGCACTAGAAAGAAACATTGCTCCATAAAATTAAAAGCTTCTACCTCACCTTTGAGCCGATGCAACAGGACCAGGATGTCCACAATCTCTGGTTTGAGGTCAGTACCGAAGAGGGTTTTAGGGACCTTACTCTTGGCTCCTCTTGGCTTCTGAAACCAAGAGCTCATTATTTCTTTCCTCCAGATCATCTTCTTCAAGGAGAACTCCGACATAGCTCCACCCATGGTTAGGTCAGAGAATTCTTCTCTCTCCAAAATTCTCAGACAGTTCACCACTACTTGCCTGTCGATTGAAATCAAAACTGATTGATCAGGCAAGAGGATTTGCTTGGTGTCCGGGTTGTAGTTGTTGATGCATTTGAGAATCAACTCCGGGGCTTGAACTGCTACTGGGAAGCCAGCTGCTTCCACCAATCCGCTTCCTCTGAGTCTCTCCGTGATAGGGTGGATAGGTTCCATTTTCAATCTCCTCTGAAAGTCCTGCATGTCGTAGAAACGGAGTGAAGTGTCCGTTATGGTCGACCATGCGGACTTGATGCCACCCATGCTATCGAAACCTGCAAATCTCGCTGCCATATTGCTTGAAGGATAATAATGGATATGCGGATGAATAATAGTGATGCAAATGAAAACAAACTCAGCAAACTCGGGAATTATTGCATATACTAAGCAATTTTAACAATTCGACAGTAAAGCGGGAGTTTGAAAATTTGTTACATTCCCCTTTATAGAAAACTTCAGATTTGCCCGTTTAATTTCATAAATCGCGCCACACGAGCGAATTTATGATTGAATCTGTTGGGTTAGTGAAGGTAAGAATTTCTAACGAATTTAACCTTGTCTTTTCACTATTCCCGTTGATTTCAACGGTAACTTTCATTAATTACAGCCTTACCTCTCGTTTAGCAACCCGCGGAAAAATGAAAACGGAGTACTCCTTCGGGCAAAATCCGCATATGTCAATTCTCTCTGAAATAACTGGTGAATTTGGATGATCTGCTCTCAATTCCCCTCTGAAAACCATCTGCAATCAATCTGAATACTTACCATGCTTACAGTTGCGTCTTCTCATCTGATGCGGAAAATTGCCTCTGAGGGTAGAAAACCCGCAATGGAGAAGTCGATTTCTGTTTTTTCGCCACTGCCTTCTCTTTATTTAAGTTACTTCGTTTCAACCCTTTTCGGAAAATCTCCAAGCGGCTTCGCCAAAAGGTAGGGCCCACCATCTTATATTATCTCTTCGGAAAGCTCCTTTTCAGAAAATCTCCAAGTAGCTTCGCCAGAAGGTGGGACCCATATGTCAACTTTCCCTTCTAATAGTGCTTTTGCGGAAATCTCACTTAGGATTTCGAAACCCGCCGAGGAGAAGCCCTTTCTTCATTTTCCACACATCTACCTTTTGATCATTCCATTAAGTTATAATTGATTCCGGTGGTAGGATCGCGACAACATACGAAAGATTTCTTAGAAACATGAACCATTTTGGTCCAGTTGAATTCCTTTACTGTATATACTGAGATTTGCGGAAAAAGGCCTTCGGGGTGCGAAATCCGCCGAGGAGAAGCTAGAACCCAATTTCCCGCCGACTTGATTTTCTTAACTCAAAGTGGGCTATATTGAAGGCAAGTCACATGATGCAGTACAATCCGAGAATCTTCATCGAGTAAGGATCTAAACTACCCCTCCGACTTATAATAGTCAAGGAACAACCCACCCGGCTCATATGTGATACGGAGGAAGGCTACAGGTGAAAACCCGATGAAGAAGCTCCTCACCTAAGAGGGAAAAGACCTATTGACTTGACCAGACCACACAAGACTATGATGTACTCCACTTTGTAAAATTGGGACAAGGTGTAAAAGCGGGGCAACACATATGTAACTCCCTTTGTATACGAATACTCTTTACTTTCCCTTGCACATTTTTCTCCCCCTACTCTTTATCATCTCCCCCTTTTTGACACTAATGTCAAAGGGTCTATACACTATTTGTGTATTTGTCCAAAAAGTTCTTGTGGACTTCCATTATAATCTGTAGAGCAGCATCCTAGTTGTCTAATGCAACCTCTAAGGATTTTATTTGCATAGTTGTCTCTACTACAAGGTGAACTATTCCATCCAAAGTTGAAAGATTAGGATCTTTCTTTAACACTATTTCTACATAAGCTTGTTCCTTTTGGAGTATTCCATATGAGGGGTAAGGGAGGCTTGTATATTAATCAACTTGGCTCTTACGTTAGCCTATTTTGCTATTAACACAGCTAGTTGATTTTGTATTTGAAGCACTGAATGAAAATGCTTCTCAATCTAAGCTAAGTTCTTAGGTAATTTCATACCTAAGAGTTTTAAATTTTTCTCTAGACTTAGCATCCTATGGCTCGTTTCTTGTGTGAAGAGTGTGAGATCACACAATTTTGTGTACAATGAGAATATGTTCTCAAGTACCTTCTTCACTTTCTCAATTTTGGTAGCCAATTCAACTTGTGATAGTGCTATTTCACTAGATATTTTTCTCATTAACTTTCCCTTGAAATTTCCTCTCAAACCATTCCATAAGTTTAGTATTAGTATCCTAGTTTTCAATAGTCACTCATTCCACAATTTTTGATAGTTGTTCTAATATGGACTTGGATTCTTAAGTGTTTGCAAGCTAAAGGCATCCAAAAATATGTCCTTAATCTCTTGTAATGCTTTCCTTTTTTTATACTCTTTTCTGAGTATTTATTTCTCTCCAAGGCTTCTTGCATTATACTTATTTGTTCTAATGTCATAGTTGCATAGTCATATTTAGATATCACTATCTCTTCATCTAAAATTGCATCACCATAGTGAAATACCTTGGAAACCTTGGATGAGTTAGAGCCTAGTGCTAAAATTTGTAGTGGTATTGCATCAGTGCTTGGCCTTTGAAGGAGTTTTGTTGGAGTGCCAGATGTTGGTAAATTTACTAGTGTTTGTATGGCTTCTTGTTCCTTCTCCTTTGGTGTGTCCTTTTCTTCATTCTTGTCTTGATCAATTATGAATATCTAACCTACTCATTGTGTTTGTGTATCAAGTATAGGTACCTCTATCTATCCTATTTGTGCTTCTAAAGTTTCTCCTCTTGGGTAGTCTATGTTTGTTATTCAACCATGACAACTTTTACAGTAGTATCAACCTTTGCAGATGTATCATCTAATGTTTGCACTAGAGGTTGACCACTAGTAGCTGAAGGGATGATAGAAGGTGGTTCTTGTGTATTCAACTTGTCCCTTGTTATATCAGCTACTACTTTCTAAAGTTCATCCACATTGACCAACATAGGGTTCTCACATAATCTAGCTTGTAGTGTGCTTTGGTCAAGGATCTTCTTCAGATCCTTTGCACTTAATGGATTGATGTTCTGAGGTGAACTATCAAGAACATCCTTTACTTTTATAGTTTCTTGAGGCATGTTTGTGTCATGTGGAGGGCTCATGGCTGGTATTTATGTGTCTTGCACACTTTGTTCTGTTTGCTGCTCTTCAGCTATTGCCATTTCATCTGACTTGTTTGGTGTCTCCTCCACAATAGCGATTCCCTTTTCTTTTTTTGTCTCTTCTTCCTTGTCCTAATATTCCTCATTATTTCTACCCTCAAAGGGATCTTCTTCTCCTGCTTTAATTGTAGTCAATCCATATATCAATTTCCACATTTTTGTGGATTTCTTGACAACATCCTCAATTTTGTTCTATAGAATGCTGAATACCCTGTATTTTGGTACAAATCTACTACCATATTTCTTATTGACCTTGTTAATGTGTTCTTTTGTTAGTTTAGGCATCACTTGGGCTAATGTTGTTTATCTTATTTTTTTTTCAACATTCAAGCAATGATGCCACTTATTTTCTACAATGGTGTACAATCCCTTTGGCATTGTATTATCTAATTCAAGAGGAGTGTTCTTGAATTTTTCCATCATGGCATACACTGACTCTTCTATCATATTTTGGTCTTCTCTACCAAGTTTTTCAAAATTAATACCTTTTAATCCTATTAAATTTGCATTATGTCTAATATTATCACAAATATTTTCAAGATCAGATTTAGGTGTATGACTTACCACTCTAAACTGACGTGTATCCTTAGACTCTGTCTTCTCATAATCTATTTTAGGCTAGGAAATATACATTCTCCTTTGTTTTTTCTAAATTGGGCCCTTCTGTTTAGTTGCTTTTGTTTTCTCCTTTGCCTACTCTTTGGCCTTTTGTGTAGTGGCCCTTGTACTAGCCCTTGTTGTTGGAGTAGTTGGCCTTACTGTACTTGGTTTGGCAACCCTTTTCACTTTAGGTTTGGTTGTAGGTTGTGCCTTAGCCTTCGTCTTCTTAGGTTTTGGCTTTGCTAGTGCTTCCTCAACTTCCTCCTCCTCTGCACCTTCTTCTTCCTTGTATTCACCTATGCCTTGGGTTAAAGATAAAGGTTCTTGACCTTGCACCTCTTCTTTCTCTTCATCTTCTTCATCATCTTCTTCTTCTTCATCACCTGTACTTCTCCAAACTTTGCCTTCAGTTTCCTTACCATTTTATCCTTCTTTTTCAAAGTTGAGGTTGTCTTCAGTTCCATTTCAACCTTTGACTTTACAATATCATAATTACCAAATATCTTTTCACTTTAGTCAATTTCTTCAGCAAGGAGTGCCATGATAGCAGCTGAGGCTTCATCAACATTAATTTCATATCCTAGGGGCCTTAGGCATCTAACTCTAGGTACAACAGCCTGGATGAAAGTATAGTCAATGTCTACAAGGAAAAAAATATCATTGTAGTGTGGCTCAACTAAGGAAATAGAAATCCTCAACCTCTATTTCATAGGCTTCTTAAAGTCTTCAAAATAACTTGTCATTATTGATTCAAATTTTTCTCCCATTTTTTCAATATACTCATTTATTTGAATAGCAACTGACCTATTGGTCTTCCATCCTATTTTTCCAAAAGATGGGAACTCATTTTGTACATAGAAAAATATGTATACCAGTACAGATCCAAATTTACACTAAGAACTTTTTGACTTTCTTATTGCTCCTAGATTATCCATTATTTGTTGCATTTGGAGTTCTACAAGATCATAGGTATGATCTTTCTTGACAATCTTATAACCTACATCAATAGCTATTCAGGGAAAACTATTTAATCTACTTGATTGATAGAATTTATGTGATATGACCCTAATAGAAAAATCAAGCAAAGGGTTTGTGACGATGTCAATAGTCATGCCATGTTTGTTCCACTTTGCAATTGTGTTTTTCTCTATGACCTCTTTGGAGTCACTTTTCAATGTCTTGGGCCGATCTAGGGTTGGGTATCTAGTAACCCGATGTACAATTCTCTTCAAAAAATTAATAGGTCCTCCCTCTAACCATAGATATTCATCATATATCCTACTCAAAACTATTTTAATCCATTTTGTTTTAAAAATAGTAGGAAAATCTGGGGCACGAGTCAAACCCTTTCTCTCTACAATCTTGAATTCCTCCTTCAATACATAATTTTCACATAATTTTTCATACACCAATCTTATTTCCATATCTGCAATACCTCTTACTTTGCAATTATAGCATTTTCTTACATCTTGTACCATTACAACCTTAGGCAGAATCATAGATAACGCGCTTGACGGGTCTTGCTTGTAGGCAATATCTGGTATAGCCTTGAAATTGGGTTGTTTAACCTCGTTGCTAACCAATTGGACTTCAAAAAAAAATTTCTCCTTTACATTCTTTGAACTTGAGGCCATTATGCAAGTTAGGGTTTTTACAAATATGAAACTACACAGCTTGATAGATGAAAAATATCTTTAAAATTGATAAACTGGTGCTTGATCTTCACTATGATTCATGCAAATGTTTCAATATTCCTTGTGAATCAATTCTTTTCTCTACTCACTCTTGCTCTAAATTTGTAATGATGAAAAATATGTGAAATTTGACCTTATACCTTTCAAAATATAGCATTTATTGTATGGTACATGTACAGTTGTAAACTCAGCTTTAATACGATTTCTGTTTCACTCGACATCCATTGATTTTACCATCACTTGGTAACTATTACTGACTCGTCTCCAACTAACTTTGGCTGATAGCTCAGCACATTCTAGTATTTTACTTGGCATCTGAAGAGGATTTTTCACACTCAATAGTAATGTGAAAATTTAAAAATTTGACCTTGGAACTTCCTCATTATCTTGCATCTTTCTTCATGCTAATATATCTTTTTCAATACTAACCTCTTTTGGAACTGATGTATAATAATAAAATATAAATATTAGTCCCACATACCTCCTTTTAGCTTAATTTGATGAGGTGTGACCACTTGACCTATTAGGTGAAGTGATCCCTTCATTTGATGTGCTACATCCATCCTTATTTTTCCAAGTTTTGTTCATCTCTCCTCTAGTGCATTCAAAATCTACCTTGCCTTTTCATTTGTTGAACTCTAAATTAGGTGCCTTTGACCTTTTTGGGAAATGCGTACTAATATGACCAGTCTTCAAATAGCTAAAGCATGTAGTTTGACTCAACCATCTGTTGTAGTTACCACTAAAGTGTGTTCTTATGCAATTCTGAAATGTCCCCTTTTCTAATTTGATATGGTATTTCACACCTCTAATCAGATTTTCAAAATTAAACAACTGATATCACAAAGATCCACCAAATTTCTCAAGAAACCCCAAATCGGGTATGCCGAAAATAGTGCCAAAAAGCTTCACAACTTCACCTATTATTAATAAATCTGAAAATGGAAATTTTTACAGAAGTTTGAGCAGCATAACAGCCTATAAAATGTCATTTCTATATCTATATAACATGCACACAATAGCTCCCAAATGGAGGACAAAAACAATGCTCATCGAGCTCCCGAAAATAGCACAAAATAGCCCAAAATCACCACAAAAAATTAATAATCTATCACAGAAGTATAATCATATCCAAATAAATATTTTCAGCTCTATTTTAACGCCTTAAAGTCTGATATACAGCAGCAACCCAAACTGATATGAAATACTCAACCGGAAAACACCAAACTCTTACAAAAATACACCCGAAAACTCACAAATCTGCACTATTTAGCACAAAGGCAAACTCTGCATGAGCATGCACATGGAATGGCTTCAAACTCCCATCCTTAGCCTTCTTGGAAACCTAAAAACTCCCATTCTTGGGTCTCCCTGGAAACCTGCAAACTCCCGTTCTTGGGTCTCCTTCTCCACAGGTTTGGCAGCCTCTGAAGAATAACAAAGAATGAGCAAAATCAACTTCTGGAATGTGCCCAAAATGCCTCCAAACCCCCTTAAAAGAGGGCATAAATGTAACTCACATCCAAAAGAGGTTAATGAAACATATTTTAATAATAATTTTCATTTATTAGTCCAACGGTTTCCAAAGATTAACCCCCTTTTTCCAAAACTTCACTTTCTTGGGCCTGGCCTGCCTTAGCAAAGATTATTATTTTTTAATTATTTGAAAAGGGGACATGAAAAGTCCTCCCCTCCCAAACATTGCTTGTCCTCAAGCAATGGTTGAACAATAAACCAATCAATCCACTTGGATCCCAAATGTAGTCATGAACTATACTACTACCAATTAACACAGGCTCCTGCAATATCCTCTGCAATATGACCAAGAGGAATCCATAATCAAACTGACAATTATAGCTCAACCAAACTCCAAAATAACTACTACCACAATCAAAAACCCATGAGGCACAAACTCTTAGAACATCAGAACCCAAGCAAAGTGGACAAATCAAACTACCAACATAGTAAATACCATCAACGCATCCCACTGGCTTATACGGAATGCACAATCCAACTCTGCAACAATGGTGAATGCTCTCGAATGAAAGTGTACCAAGTATGGAGAATCCAGACACTGTACAAATCTTGTAGTCAACACAACTTTTCAAATCACCGGCCACTATCTCATAACCATAACTACCATGCACCCCTGATGGTGAAAAGCCATCACAAGATAAATAGCAAGAATTGGAACCCAAACCAAATTTTCCCACCATCAACTCCTCAACACAAGGATCAATTGCTAACTAATGTACATACCCTGCAATATAATGTTGATTTAAAAAACCAACCTCATTCAACAGCTCACCATGAACAAGTGATATAACCCACTGTGACTGATCACTAGCTAAGTCAGGAGATGTCATAGCCAAAGGAGTAGAATCAATAACAACACCTGCTGAAGCATCACTCCAAAAATCCTGCTCTAAGTCATGTATTATCAAGCTATCAACTGCAGGACCTATCGCCATGTCATGACAATCACAACTCTCATCCTGAGGCATCAAACTATTCCATGACTGATGATAAGCACTAGGAACCAAAGTACATCTCTGTATCATAATCTCATCAACATGGTCATCAAAGGTAAATTGATGAGCGTACCTCATAGTGTAATGCCGATAGAATGTGCCAATCTCAGTCAGTGGCTCAGACTATAATCCAGATGAAACTAACTGCAATTGATCATTAACCATGTTGGAACTGACTACTACCTCCAAAGATATCACCAAGGGAGTAGTATTACTAGCAGGAACCATGCCAACTGTCGACTCACCAACATCACACACGATCTTTGATACATCTCTAGTCTCTGTGCCATCAGTACTAGAGGCCACCACCATGTCAAGCATACAACAATCTGCTACAACACCCAACTCAACTAAACCTGACTCTAGTGGGATTGAACCTGATATGCCAATGTTAGTATCAAGGATGGATGCATCCCCATCTCCACTATCTCTGACAATCTCGGCCATGGTCATCCTCGGATCACTAAACACCACAGCTTGTGACTGTATAGAATCAGGTAAAGATTGTAGTCACTCTAACTCCATGGTCACCTTAGCCAAATGAAACTGTGACTCCTTGAAAGCCAACCATGTACTCTCAAGAATCTCAGAAGTCACCTCAAGCTGCTCAGTAAGCTCACTCACCTCATCTTCCTTGGCCAACAATGCATCATATGCTGTACTACCCCACTCCATAAGATAATCTCTATCGGCTACCAACTGCATATAATTCTGTCTCAAAATTTGAATAGCCTCCCATAAAGAGTGGATCTCTGTCAAGGAAAGATAACTGCCTTCCTGCTCATCACTAGTAGGAGAACCCCATCCATAAACTGCTAACAACTGACGAGTAGCATCGAAATGCTGGCAAGTGATAGCAATGTCTCGGTCACTAACTCTCAACTGATTAGACACATGATGGCATTGGCTTGACTGTCTCCTACAAATGTCCTCTGATGCACTGTCTAAAGGAGTATCCTCAAAGTTACTAGTCTCTAGAGTATTACCATCCATATCTTGTGAATCAAATCTAAAGCTCATATCAACATACGGAGTAACAAAAACATTAGCATTGCTGTCCAACTCCTCTATACCCAAGGAAACTAAGTCTTCAAAACTGCCCACTGCATCCTCCTGGATGTCATTAATGCCAATATGATCCTGGGACTCATCTGTACACACTGCCAAATATGAAATATCATCAACACATTCCAGCAAGTATGGTCGACTAGATATATGAACAAAGCCCAACACTGGTGTATAAAAACTAATACCAACATCGGATAAGCTCCTAGCACAAGAAAAGACAACACTGTGCAATTTGTTAATCAAATCCATGGTAGCACCCAAACCACTGCTACCAAAAAGTGTTAATGATTTACAGTCAACTGAACCCCAAATGCCAATATAACAATCTCGAGTCCATATCTGTAAACTAGAATTAGCTGGTAACTCAAGCAAAATCCTGAATTGAGTAATATGACCAATACCAACTAACTCCACATACCTGTCATGATGAGATAATGTAGTGACAATACTGTCTTCACTCACCTTCAGCTGGAGGGATAAATCATGTGAAGTACTACTAGCCTCAACCTCATGTGATGAAGCATCTAACTGTGCCTGGTACTCTCTCTTAGAAAAGTCATGAATGCTCAATGTCTGCTCATCTACACCAGGTATCTCACCATCATGTAGAACAACATCCTCATAATCCTCATCTAAACCCACTACACTGTAGTCACTGCCTGTTGTAACTATACCATCCTGAATACCTGTGGCATCACCCTTTGACGACCTGTAAACAATTGTCTCAATTTGAGTATCAAGTTGACCATTACTATCAATCTGTGTAATATCCTTTCCCACCACCTCCTATGGAAAAGTAGAATCTGAGACCTCTACCTGGCTATCAGCTAGTTTCTCAAACTCCTCATGCAAGTTCTTGGGAATTGTGTCATCTATCCTATGAGAAAATCTGTGAAATAGAAATCCAGTCAACTTATCCACCTTAGCTAGGTCAGATAACATGTCATTCATTATACGGTGGTGCTCAACCAACTGTTTAGACATGTCATGGCTTATTTTCATAAGTTTATCTCGAATGTCTAAATAACCATCCTTTCTACTATTTTGACTCTGGCTATCAATTGTCCAAGATCGTTTCCTCTGAGACTCTGTAATATACCTGTCCATTCTGGATAAAGTAGAGTGTAACCCCAATAGGATATAACTTCTTCAAACACCAAGAACTAACATGAAAATGATTAGAAGTAGCATGTAACCATAGATTTGGACATGCAACTTATTAGAAGCAACATGCAACCACCAAATTATGACATGCAAGATTTGGGTAGTTGTCAAAACTGACATGCAAGATCTGGGTAGTTGTCAAAACTGACATGCAAACTTCTACAACCACCAAATTCACCAAGAACTAACATGCAAATGATTAGAAGTAGCATGAAACCATAGATTTTGACATGAAACTAATTAGAAGCAATATGCAACTACCAAATTATGACATGCAAGATCTAGGTAGTTGTCAAAACTGACATGCAAGATCTGGGTACTTGTCAAAACTGAAATGCAAACTTCTACAACCACCAAATTCACCAAGAACTAACATGAAAATGATTAGAAGTAGCATGCAACCATAAATTTTGACATGCAGCTGATTAGAAGTAACATGCAATCATAAATTATGACATGCAAGATCTGGGTAGTTGTCAAAACTGACATGCAAGCTTCTAAAACCCTTAGGCTGGCAAGATCATGGCTCTGATACCACTGAAATGTCCCCTTTTCTGATTTGATATGGTATTTCACACCTCTAATCATATTTTCAAAATCAAACAACTGATATCACAAAGATCCACCAAATTTCTCAAAAAACCCCAAATCGGGTATGCCGAAAATAGTGCCAAAAAGCTTCACAGCTTCACCTGTTATTAATAAATCTGAAAATGGAAATTTTTACAGAAGTTTGAGTAGAATAACAGCCTATAAAATGTCATTTCTAGATCTGTATAACATGCACACAATAGCTCCCAAATGGAGGACAAAAACAATGCTCATCGAGCTCCCGAAAATAGCACAAAATAGCCCGAAATCACCACAAAAAATTAATAATCTATCACAGAAGTATAATCATATCCAAATACATATTTTAAGCTCTATTTTAATGCCTTAAAGTCTGATATACAGCAGAAACCCAAACTGATATGAAATACTCAACCGGAAAACACCAAACTCTTACAAAAATACACCCGAAAACTCACAAATCTGCACTGTTTAGCACAAAGGCAAACTCTGCATGAGCATGCACATGGAATGGATTCAAACTCCCATCCTTAGCCTTCTTGGAAACCTGCAAACTCCCATTCTTGGGTCTCCCTGGAAACCTGCAAACTCCCGTTCTTGGGTCTCCTTCTCCACAGGTTTGGCAGCCTCTGAAGAATAACAAAGAATGAGCAAAATCAACTTCTGGAATGTGCCCAAAATGCCTCCAAACCCCCTTAAAAGAGGGCATAAATGTAACTCACATCCAAGAGAGGTTAATGAAACATATTTTAATAATAATTTTCATTTATTAGTCCAACGGTTTCCAAAGATTAACCCCCTTTTTCCAAAACTTCACTTTCTTGGGCCTGGCCTACCTTAGCAAAGATTATTATTTTTTAATTATTTGAAAAGGGGACATGAAAAATTCTCAGGGATGTGTCCATATTCTTCATAATAATGATAGCTATATCTTGTATTGTAATCCTAGTTATAGGAGTTTTCGTAGCTTCTTACCTTTGTTGGCTTGCTTGATGACCATGTGGACTTGGATCTGCATTCGAAGGCTCTATGTCCAAACTTCTAACAATTTTAGTATTGTCCTTCAAATTTTGGTGCATGCATGGTTTTGGTTCTGCATTCATGTGCCCGATGACCTTGTTTGTTGCACTTGTGATAATGAGTCATGTGCTTTGGCTTAGCATTCTGACTAGCATTCTTACTCCTACAAAGATTAGTTGTATGTCCTTTCTTACCACAATGATGACAAGTAGGTTTAGAGTTCTTACCTTTATTGTTCCTTTCCTCAATAGCTTTGGATGATTCTCCTTCTTTAGTGCTTATGTAGCCTAATCCTGATGTATCTTTGCTGGATCTAGGGGATTTCAATAGTTGCTCAAAGTACTTGATGGCTTCATTTGGCTTATTGAAACTTTCAACAAATTCCTTCTCTTTTTAGGTCATTCTACAATTGTTCATTCTATAGCTTTAGTGTGGTTATTTCAACATCTTTGACATTCAACTCATGATGAGCATTCATCATTTGGCTTAAGGTGTCCAATTGCATGTTTGAGATCCTGGATAGCTCTGCTGACTTTTCCTCCAATCAGTTTGCCAAAATTATTTTGTCTTCTTCAATCATAGCCTTTTCTTCTATAGCTTTCTTCTTTTGTTCAATCACCTCATAGAATAGTATAGATTTTGATTCTTGTTCCAACTTGAGATTTTTGATCTCTTTAGCTTGTGCTCTATTCTTTTCCATTAGATCTGCAATTGCTGCATCAAATTCACTAGAGTTACCATCTACAAATAACTTTGTGGTGTCAATCTCTTTGTATTGTGTCTCATTTTCTACTATAGCAATCTCTTTCCTTCTCTTTAGGGAACTCTTCAAAGCATCTCTAGCTTCATTCAGTTGTCATAGTATGAGATGCATCTCAATCTCTTGGTTTTCAATGGTCTTTCCCAACTTGTAAACTTCCATTTCAAGATCTTTTCTCCAAGCTATAAAGTTTCTCCTCCTAAGAACTTAGCTCTGATACCAATTTTTAGAATTACAAATGGGAAACATATGCTTCTAAGGGGGGGGGGGGGAGGTGAATGAGAAGTTCAAACTTTAGCACTTAAAACTCTTATACCATTCATTATATGCATGTAATAAACTGAAATGAAATGTAAAGAAAATACATCAAAACATATAAACATACACACACTTCACACCTAATATGATTACCCAGAAACCCTCCAAATGAGAAGATAAAACTAGGGTGCGGATGACACCCACAATTCTTCACTACATAGCACTAAAGTGTCACCTATTAAGGTTACATAGTTTGACCATTTTTATGATTTTCCCTATGAAAGACTTGCCCTATTAAAGGCTTACAAAGGATTGTTGGATCCTACCCTATTAAAGGATTTTGAACACCCTGTTAGAAGTGTTCCTAGTTAAAGGACTTTCAAAACATTCACTTGGAATGTCACCCTGTTAAAGGATTTTATAATGACTGTTAAGTCAACCATAGTCCAAAAGATTTCACCCTATTGATACAGTTGTTAGAAAGTAACAGTAGAATGTTTGATCTGATAACTTACAACTTTGCCTTGCTAACATCAAATCACAATTCTATCCATCTTGATCCTCTTGATCTGTTATAACAATATTGTATCACTTGTCTTCTACTCTACAAACTAATTCTACAATTATATCACTCTTCTAAGTCACCTTGAATGCTTTCAAATCAATTCACCCCTTTTCTTCCTTCTATTCTTTGTTCGCATCACTTCTTGAATTATGGGGCTTCATCTTCCTTATAAAGAATTTGGTGGCTTAGGGTTAGATATGAATCTATGACTGAGATTCATTCATTTTTTCACTTAATCCCTTCCAATTTTTTGATTGGTTGCATGTTGATTGCATAGGGAATCCAAATAGATTTGTCCTTATCTTATAAGTCGATGGTTTACATAGTTGTTTGTGCCATTACAAACAACTAGGTCCAGTCTGTGTTACTCGACATTTGATAATATTGATGCTTGACACTTATTGTAATTTTGTCTAGCTTGGAACTTGAACTTGCTCAGCATCAACTATATTCTTGGCTCTTGAATTACTTGGCACATGAGTGACTCAACACTCATTGCAACTCGACATCTATACATATTATACTTGACATATATTACTATCTTGGCATTAAATTTAATAAATATCTTAAGTATGTTGACACTCAATTGTCAAAACCAATCTAAGATCAACACAAATAACTCTCAATCTTCTTTAAATATTCCTCAATATGCATAGCCCTTTCTAACCTTAGCTTAGCTAACCAATTAATTGAATTAGTTATGAAAACATCTAGGAAGACAATAGGTCCTAAAGCCTCCTTAGGTCTTAAAGAAATATGGAGATTCATGAGTGCCAATTTAAACTTCATGTAAACTTGAACATCATTTAGATCTTGAACATTTCCTACCTTATTCCATATGATAGTAATAAGCTGATTAGGAAGTTCCTTTCTCAATATTTCAATGTCTTTACACACACTTTCATAGGTTGGTAAACCATTTTTAGATTTAAACTTTGACTCCATTTTAAAACTCATACCTCTTTATCCTAGTGCTGGAAACACCAAATAGAGGTACCGCGTCTACCACCTAATTATCATGGAAAGAAAACTCATGAAATATAAAATACCTTAAGTGTTGATGTTGAGACTTAATCTATTGATTGGGTAATGTTTTATACATGAACTCTCTCACATCACATGAAAACAATGTAGAGCCACCACCTCTTTAAAATGGGGACTATGAAATCACCATTGTGATTTTCTTTTTAACACTTTAACTATAATGAAATTAGTAGGAGAAAACAACACTCTGTAAGAATTTTCCTTAGAGAAAAATTCACCCAAGACCAAGATGCACAATAACTAGCACAAAAGACCAACAAAGTATGATCAGAATAATGATATGATATTCAAAATTGATTGTTTAAGTACACTAGGAGTGCTTGTATATAAAGGCCTCTAAATTGCTTCTAGAATGCCAGGAATTAGCATACTGATAAGTCTTACAACCAAGCACATGTCCACTAGGAGTGGATTATCCTCCATTAACCATAGGAGTAAGTGTGATGATGAGAGGATAAGCCTACAAAGGTGTAGCATGAAAAATTATGTTATAGACACCATGTGCTTAATTAATAGTGCTTATAACTATATTGTCTACATGACAACTCAGTTAATTATGCAAACTCTAGTGTTGTAGACACCCTATGCTGAATTAGAGTTGTTTACTCTAGTGTTATCAACATGGCAACTTATAAGAGTATGCAAACTCCTAAGTGTCTCACCTAAGAAATAATAAAATAATGCATTGATCTAAGTAAACTTAAGTAAAGTGTAATAAGTAAATACTTATTTACAACAACACCCCCCCTTAAGTGCACTTAAGCTTATGAAAGCTAGGATAAAATGCCACATGGGTCCCAACTACTAGGCCATGTTAGGTACCCATGTACAAAAGTGCAATGCAATCTCTCATAAAGCAGAGAAAGAGGGAAAACCTCATGGGAAAAACCCTCCTCCAAAAAGAGAGATGAAAAATCAAGATGCATGGATGGATGGAGTAATCAAGACCCCCCATTACAACATACATCAAGTATATACAATAGAGAAGTATGAGAACACAATCCCAAAGGTGGAAAAGGTCCCCCCCACAAGAGAGAGAAGAAGAAAGGAGACAAGGTAGTGCTCCGCCCCCTGCCCAAATGTAGAATGTCGATCAATGATAGTTGCTCCAATGTAGAAGTTGATCCATGACTATTGAATAATGTTCCTCCCCTTTGGAAGAAATAATGGCAGAGGTATAGGTGAGATGCTTTCCCTATGTGTAGAAAGAATCCCAATGATGAATGGTGTCTCTGAAACCTGCTCAGCTATCCTTGTGTCGATACTCATAGTTGCCCCTTCCAACACTACTAAAAAGAATGAATGCAAATCTAGTAAGAATGAATGTAGAACTTGTCCCAAAGAACCAATTATCTCCTCAAATGATAAAGAGACCTCTTGCAACTATTGTACATAAGGATCCACAATCATATCAACTTGTGAAGATTGATCATGTAGAGAATGGAAAGGAGGGTTAAAGTGAAACCTTGCAACAACTGAAGAAGGATCTTCTTCATCAAAGAGAAGATGTATATCATCAATGATGTCTTCCAAATCTGCTATGTGTGACTCCATAAACAAACCTAAAATATCTATCAAGAAGTCATCCATTGATGCTAAAGTTAGAAGACAAGGTGTACATTGTTGTGCTAGTGCTAGACCTATCACTATGGTAATATATGCATGTGGAATGTCCTAATGCTATGACCTTGCATTGTATTTATCAATAGGATCCCACATATCTAAATTTGTTGAATCACTATCACTGGTGTCACTATCAGTTTCCATTGTGTATAAAGTGTGAAGAGAATTAGAGGATAAGCTGGGTGAACTTTCCCCAAAGTGAACATTCCTCTCTATGCAAATCTCATGTGTCTTAGGATCCATAAGTTTGTATGCCTTAACACCATCTTCATATCTGATGAAAGTACAAGACCTAGGTGGTGGTGCCTTGCATCCCTTGGAAGATATGTTTACCCATGTTGGACAACCAAAGACTCTGAAGTGTTTCACAACTACTTTTCTACTGCACCATGCCTCAAAAAAAGCCTTTCCATCTAGGGCATTATGAGAAGACCTATTAAGTATGTAATTGGCATTGCTTATAGCTTCGACTTCAAGTGTAGGATCTAGAGACTTGGCTTGTATCATGCAACTTGTGATTGACTTAAGAGTTTGTATCCTTAGTGTTGCAACATCTATCTTGTGCAAATTGAATGTTGGTGGATTTTGAAGATCAATATCCTCAAGTTTGCAAAAGTATTTAAGTCTTGTGTGCACATATCTACTTTCATTGTCCATTTGAAGAACTTTGATGAATTTCCTTGATTTCTTTTCAACATGAGTCTTCAAAGCTAGAAACTTGTCAAATACTTCATTCTTGTGATTAAGAAAGTAGAACCAAGTATAGATTGAAAAGTCATCAATGAAAGAGAAGGTGTAGCAACCTTGGCTAACTAATGTCATTGCAAAAGGATCTACTAGTTTAATGTGAACCAATTGAAGAACAATTGGTGCTCTTGAAGACTTCCCTTTAGCAAACTTCTCCTCTGGATGCATATCCACTGAACATGTTGAATATTCACCTTTGGAAAATTTGATTGTAGGTAGACCTTTGACCATATTATTTGAGAAAAGTTGATGAAGATAGCAGCATCTAAGATGTCCATACTGCTCATGCCATAATGTACTTTGTGAATGAGATTGAGTCAAGAAGGCATTTGAAGGAGACTTAGGCACAAAGTGGGAGAAATAATACAACCTTGTGTGTCATGATTTACTTTCCCCACTGCAACCAATGAATCATTTTTTAGATTGTGCACCATTACAGAATTAGGAAGGAACTCAACTTTATTGCCATCTCCATAGTGAGTGATTTGGTAAATTGAGAGGAGATTAGAGCTTAGGTTAAGAACATAAAGAACATCTTTGAACTATCCATTTTCCATCTCCACATGTCCTTTCCCTTCAAATTCTATTTGTGTATTATCTCCTACAAAGATGTGTGGTACCTTAGACTACTTCAATGAAGAAAAGTCTCCTTTTGAAGAACCCACACTTGAGTCAAGAATCCATTCCGCTGAAGAACTTGAGTTTTTCATAAGTGCTTGCCCTTTTCCCTTTGAATCTGAAGATGAAGATCCTTTCTCCTTATAAGCATTCGGTAGTGGAACATTGTGTTTCTTTATAATGTTCATCAACTCATCAATATTTTTATGATAACACTCATGTTCATCATGACCCAACTTCTTGCAATAGGCACACTTTTTCTTCTCCTCATTAGTGTTCCCCTTCTTATTTGAATTCGAGGAAGACTCACCTTGTTGATTTGATGGTGGTGTTGTTATTTCTGTATCCTCTTGTTTGTTATTTTTCCACTTCTTCTTCTTCTTTCCCTTTCCTTTATTTGGAGTTTGACCAGCTAAATTTCAAGAACCCTCATTATTGGCCACCAACGCCTTAGACTTGGGTGAATTGAGAATCCCCATTGATTGCAACTTCTTTTCTTCATCATCCAATGTTGAGCATAACAATCAAAAGTGACTTTCTAATAGGCAGCCCCTAATGTAGTTTTTGTGGTGTTGTAAGAAGAAACAAATGTGGAGTACTCAGATGGAAGCTTATTATGAATGAGATAGATTAACTTGTCATCTTTAATAGGACTACCACAATCATCAAGCTTCATTCTTAATTCATTCACCTTAATGATGAAATCCTGTATAGAATCAAATGTCTTAGGATCTAGGGAGACAATTTCATCTTCAATTTTGTAAAGATCCTCCTCAGACACTTTACCATACAAGTTTTTGAGGGCATCTCAAGCATCCTTGGATGTCTTATACTTCTCGATCTAATAGATGATTTTGTCTTCAACCCCCAAAAAAATCTCACCTAGGGCTTTCCTATCTGCAAATTCCCAAGCAAAGATTTCACTTCTAGATACTTGATCACCTATTGGTTTAGGAAGGGTACCATCTACATATTGAGAAACTTCATTACACATTAAATGACACCACATTTTAATAGACCATGTAGCATAGTTATGTGGTGTTAATTTTGGAAACTTAGAATTTCCCATGATACAAGAAATAAAAAATAATAGTAGGAAAAGAGGAACACAACACCAAGAAACACCCCCCCTTTTCACTCAATCAAGAACCTGCCCCCCCCCCCCAAATGAAAGATTTTGGCACTTTATACTTAGTGCATTTACAATGGCCACTTGCCAATTTTGGCCTTAGTGGACTTCTGATTTTGTTGTTTACAACCTCTTTATGGAGTACAAATCTGGAACTTTACAATGTACAAGAATTTTTTTTGAAGCAATACAAAGCAAAGAAACGAGCTATTTTTGAAAGTGATACTTATGCCCACACAACCCTATAATATGATTATAGATTTGGAAAGTAGACAAAAAATAATTCACTTTCAAAAAAAATGGAACCTGATTTCGAGTCCAAATGAGTTCGTATGGAGCAATTGAAGTTGCAAAATGTAGGATTGGATAGGTACAGTCACAAAATATGCAATTTTTGACAAATCTGTATACCAAAACTAGAAAAGAACAGTACCACTAATTTTTTTAGAAAATTCTAGATAAAATAGAAAAAAATTGCACCTGATTTGGAGTCCAGATGACTAAGATATGGCCTCCCAAAGTTGGACTATTAAATCAAAACTAAATTTGGAGAGGGGTCTAATCAGAAAAACACGAGGTTAAATTTGACGTTCAAATGGTTTTCGTAATAGTTCTATTTTGCTTGGAAATGATGGTCAGATGATCATTAATTTTAGGTCAAAAAAAAGATGATGTTAGCAAACTCGGCCCCTTGAATGATGTCACTACTGACATCAGCACCATACAGAGGCCTGCTAAGTTAGATTGTATGGATCAATAATTGTGCATGTATGGACTCAGTAACATGGAGCCTTTTTGTCTAATGATGTCACTACTGATTCAAATGCTTAGTTGTGTCCACATGGATGCTGATAGGTTCAATGCATGGTAGCTACTGTTGCACCACATGGTAGACTAGAGGATGCGGAAGGAGTGGACATTGCAGCCAGCAATTTAGATAATGGGCACTAGAAATTAATCCACCATGCCAAAATATATATAGAGTGGCACAAGTGGGAAGCAAGGTTGGGCCGAGATAGATTTATTTGCCGCCAGTGGAGATTTTTAAAACATCAGTAGGGTTATATCCCACATTCGCGTGAAAATAGTGAACTGGGTGTTTTAAAAGTGGATGCTATTGGAGGCTGTAATAACAAAGGCCACCAGTTGAATTGCACTTGACATGTATTATGTCGTTGCCTAGAAAATTGTGTGTCGTTCACTGTTAAGGCCGGATTTGGATCCGCTAAAAAATATGTGATGTGCGGCCCAAAATTTGCTAGGAATATGCCGCTAATTAAATTGAATATTCTGCAAATCAAAATGGAATATTTCATGTAGGGCTGAGATTTCACTACTCGGTGCTTGCAAAAAAATTTTCTCTACAGGCCCTACTGGCCAAAGAAAAATTTGAAGAATGTAGAAATTTGAAAATAATTACAGAGAAAAAATAATTATAGATTTGAAAATAAAATAAATTGTAGATCTAATAGATCATACCAGATTTGCAAATTGGGGCCTTTGGGTACCGATTTGCAAAAAATATTTGCCTCAAAATCAACTTTGGCCTAGCATAGGAAAATTTATAGTCAATTTTCATCGAATCAATGCTCTAAATGCAATGGTGAGGTCCGCTTTGGCTCTAGATGCTCCCAATTTTTGTGGATACTTTGGATCGGAGTCGAGGTCTCCTCAGAGAGGTGAAGCAAAATCAGTCTCCAATGGTTATGAAATGACACTCCTATGGCTCTAATACCATGTAGGAATTTTCCTTAGGGAAAAATTCACCCAAGACCAAGAAGCACAATAACTAGCACAAAAGACCAATAGAGTATGATCAGAATAACGATATGATATTCAAAATTGATTATTTAAATACACTAGGAGTGCTTGTATATAAAGGCCTCTGGAATGCTTCTAGAATGCCTAGGAATCAACATACTGATAAGTCTTACAACTAAGAACATGTCCACTAGGAGTGGATGATTGTCCATTAAGCATAGGAGTAAGTGTGATGATGAGAGGATAAGCCTACAAATATGTAGCATGCAAAATTATGTTGTAGACACCATGTGCTTAATTAAGAGTGCAAATAACTATGTTTTCTACATGATAACTCAGTTAATTATGCAAACTCCAGTGTTATAGACACCATGTTTTGAATTAGAATTGCTTACTCCAGTGTTGTCAACATGACAACTCATAAGAGTATGCAAACTCCTAAGTGTCTCACCTAAGAAATAATAAAATAATGCATTGACCTAAGTAAACTTAAGTAAAGTGTAATAAGTAAATACTTATTTACACCAACAAACTCAAACTTGTCCATCAAGAACTTAATAATTATCTTTTCAAGAACTACTCACAAAAGCTTAAAATCTGCCCAACAAAATGTTGAAAGTCTTTTAAATCTTTTATATAAAATCAATTGCAACTGGTACAAATATTTTTGAGTCACCGCTCATACTTGTGAGAAAATTTTACAATATGATTCACCACTTGACAAATCTGAGCCAAACTTTCAACTTGTGGGAAACTTGCAGATCATCAAACCACTTTTGAAGATTTACACACTTGGACAAGAGAAAAAAAACTTGATCATTCTTGACTCAAAAATTTACAACACTTTGCATATAGCTGAACTGATTGATGATGAATTCATTTGTAACAATGTAATTTGCATCCAAATTTCAAAGTTACTACTATAAATGAATAAATCATTATTGGGAGACATGAATTTTTAGCAAGGAAATGGAACACATATCACAACCTTACTGATGGAGCATATTCTCTGTGCCTTTCTTCCTGTTGTATTGAATCTCCTTTAGATTCTCAAGGTTTGTCTACTAGAAATATTCAATATAGTCCCCAATAGAGTCATCATTTTGTTGGCTCTTGATTTAACAGTGATTTTAACTACTAGGAATATAACTAAAAAATGTATCTAAGGGAAACTAACTCCTATTATGGATATACTTTTTTTAGAATCTAGTCCAACTATAAGGCTAAACTCCTTCACTTTAGGCTCTACAAGACCTAGGTGGGTAGACCTTAGATTCCATTCTATTACTAGTGCAAACTCCATAAATTTGAATCTATATTAAGAAGATGAAAACCCCAAATCCTTCTATGCTTATGCATTGAGAAAGGCATGAAATAGCTAATGGTATGACCTATGAGATTGACAAGCTATTTGTGGGTATTCTTTTCAGCTCTACAACATGAAAGGGAAAATATTTTCATTATAAATTGATTTCAGCATAACCCACATATGAAACAATAAGAAACATGCAAATCCTATGACTGATCAATGCCCTATCTATTAGGTATTCTACAAATCATAACATACATTAGGAAATTTTGATCTATCCATTCACTTTCTGAATTAAGCATCAATGTTCACAATGATTCTCATGCTCATCAAATCCTTCCATGCAATCTAAAACCTTGTCAATATACACCAAGCATTTACTTGATTCTTTGAGTTCATGATGAAATACATCAAGACATACAACCCAAAATGAGCTAAAACTGAGATCTATTATCTTTTCTCATACATCACAAAAGATTACAAACAATGGAGAGAGGAGACAAAAATAAAAATGAAAATAAGTGACTTTTCTACTTTGTATTCATTTTCTTGAGACAAATGCATTCAAGATGCATGAAAATAACTCATAAAAAACCTAATAGACCATAACTTAACACTATGACTTCATTATTTTTGTTCATACAAGAGAGAGTGTTGAGAAAATGGTGGAATCACAACTATGTAAACTTGTCCAAAAGATTAGAATGAAGAGAAGATATAGAAGGATGAAAATCCTAGGTCTAATCAATATCTATCACTTTTCCACTTGAATCTTCATCCATTCTTGAATTAAAGCTTCTCTCCTCTCTCTCTACAACTAAGAACCAGATCAGATCCCATTATTATACATAAATTTTTTGTAAATATCCATCCCCAAATGATGAGAACCATCTTATGATAAAACAAAAAATCTTTTAATAAAATATTGCCAGAAGTCCCACCAAATTGGTTAGAGGGAAAAATATCATCAGTAGCAAGATTTTCTCCAAGTTTAACAACTACCCACTTCACCATTTGGTCACAAACTGAAACTGAACTGCCAAACTAAAATATAGTTGAAAAATGGAGAACTCTAGACAAATATACGAATAAATTTTACCCACTACTACCTACACAAGTTCTGATGGAAAAAATGGAAACTAGACTCTGAGACCTTTTCATTTATATATGATAGTATTATATTTTCTTGAAAACCAAGCCTAGGGTGTCCAGTTGAGTTGCAAGTTAGAATGATTGACAAGCCCATTAAAAATAAAAAATATTTTATTTACCTTAAAGTTAAAACTTTATGATAAAAACCCTTTCATTTAAAAATTCTGGTATGCACATTCAACCATGAGGAAAAATATAATATTATTTTGAAATTCTTTGAATTTCCCCCCTTTTCAAATTTGAGTATGATGCAGGAGCATCCTGGGTGTAAGAGCAATCTTGCATCAACCAAAAATATTTCATTTTAGTTGTTTGAATAAGGGTTATCTTAATGTAGAGTTTTTGTATGTAGAGGCTTTCTACTTAGTAAGTCAGTCATTCAAGCTCAGAATGTCCTAATTTTAGAGGTGGATATTCCTCTTGGATATACCAACCTACCAGTTGAGGCTCCGTGCCATATCATGAATTTTCATGGATTTATTCTACAATTTTGGTTTAAAATTTTGGTATATAAACTTTAGGCTCACCATTGAAGGCCTAAAAGTGCTTAGATGAGGCCCGAACACTCGATGGATGGGTATTGGCATCGATCCAAACCTGTAGATCAAAAGCTGAGGTTTCTGCAAAGTGGTTATAATAGCCAATCAGAGCAATAGTTTGAGAGTTATGGCCTTCTAAATTTGGGCCAACCAAAAATTCCAAACTAAATGTCAAAAATGTATTTAGTTGACTGTATATGCATTGTTAGGGTCTCTCAGCCCTAAATTTTAAGTTTGAGTGTCTAGAACCTTACCAGGCGACATAAAATTGCATATTTAAGAAATGCCCAAACATTATCTAGGATAGCTTTGGGTGATAGTTAGCAGCTTTGTCTTGCAAATTACTATAATGAAGGCACTCATGTGGGTTAACATACTGTAATCTTGAATTCTATAATTCCACATTTGTGGCAATAATAAGAAGCCCATATTTTTTTCTAAAAAATTGTTGTTATTTCTTTGTTTTTGCTATGTGTTTATGGAATTAAGGGAAACACCCTTCATTAAGTGGTATCAGAGCTAGAGTTCTTGAGTATGTGGATAGATCGCTGATAGTGAGGCAATTTGCACCAAGACTATGGTTTGGGTTGAGCATGTAGATAGATCACTGATTATGAGGCAATCTGCACTAGGGTTTCAATGGAAGTGCTAAGATGCCTCCACAAAGGGAGTGTACTAGGAGAGCTATAGGTGTTACACTTGAGGGTTTTAGAGCCCTCCAAGGAAAAATGCAAGCATTGGAAGAAAAAATGCACAGAGGAATAAACCTTTTCATAAGAGATGAAAGTAAGGATAAGGATGAAGAATAAGAAAATGCTAAAGTAGAGGTAGTTCTAAACCTAGAGGAAGAGAGGATTTTTAAGGCCATCTCCAAGATTGGAAAAAGAGCTAAGTTTGAGGTTCCCATATTTTTTGGAAATTTTAACATAGAGGAGTTGATCAATTGGATTAATGAATTAGAGAAATACTTTGAGTATGAAGATATTTAGGATCCTCATAGGGTCAAGTTTGCAAAGGAAAAACTGAAGGGACATGTGAAGATGTGATGGAAGGAGATTTTGTTGAAGTGAAATAGAAGAGGAAAGGACAAAATCACTATATGGGACCATATGATAGCTAAATTGAAGAGACAATTCATTCCCATGGATTATGAGTTGGATGTGCTATAGAAAATGCAAGGATTGAAGAAAGAAGAAAGATCTATTCAATAGTGTACAGAAAAGCTCTATCGAGTTCTCATTAGATTTAGCCATGCAAAAGCTAATAAGGAGAAAGTTGTCTGTTATCTTAATGGGTTAAGGCCAAGAATTCAAGAGGAGTTGAGCCTAGTTTGAATGACTAGTATTTAGGAGGTGTATCAGTTCTCCCTAAGGGTAGAGGAGAAGTTGAGCAAAAAATTTTGATAACAAAAATGGTGGTAGAGGTTATGGTGGAAGATCTAGCGGAAGATCTTATGGAGGCAAAAATGATGATCAAAAGAACAAGAACAAGGCAAGTAGTAGTAGTCATAAGCAAACGAAGAAAAATTCCAATCATTTCCATGATCAAAAAAATCAAGATAAGAGAGGAAGAGGCAGAGGAAAAGGATCTAGAAGAGGAGGCTTCCGTGGGAAATGTTTTTGCTATGGAGAAGAAGGGAATAGAGAATTTGAGTGTTTATAGTGCTAAGGAAGGATAGATCAGAGAGAAGAAGGTCAAGCCAAAGCCACACATGTCAATGTAGATGCTAGATCATCACATTCTAAAGATGCTAAAAGAGGAGAAGTCCTAATTAACAAAAGAGTCCTACTGAGTGGTGAGAATGAACCTTATCAAAGAAGGAGCTTACTTCATACAAGGTGTAGATGTGAAGATAAGTGTTGTGATGTGATCATTGAAGGTAGAACTATTGACAATCTAGTGTTAGAAAATATGGTCACAAAATTGAAGTTGAAGAGGCAAAAGCACCTGCATCCATACCATATTGCCTAAGTGCAAGGTGACCACAAGGTCATGGTCAGTGAGAATGCTCAGTAAAGTTCAAAAGTGGAAGCTACCAAGATGAGGTGCTTTGTGAGATCATATCTATGGACATATGTCATATGCTTCAAGTTAGGCCATGGCAATTTGATAGGCATGATGTACATGATGGACAAGAAAATACCTATACTCTAACAAAGAATGGAGTGAAACATAAGTTGAAGCCATTGAAGTAGAAAGAATAAAAGGTATGTAGTGCTTCTAGAATATGTTTTGTTGATGGAAAGGAGTTTCTCCAAGGTATTAAGCATAAACATATGTGTTTTTGTTGTAATCCCAAAAGATTGTAAAGAAGAAGTAGAGGAGGTGCCTACAAAATTTGAAAATTTATTGGGAGAGTTTCCTAATATTGTGTTAGATAATGTACCTAATGGATTATCCCCAGTGAGAAAGATCAGTCACCAGATGGATTTGATTCTAGGAGCTAGTTTGCCAAGATAGAATGACACCAACAAAAACTAAAGAGTTGAATAGACAAGTTCATGAGTTATTACAGAAAGGTTTGATACAAGAGAGTTTGAGTCCATGTGTTGTACTAGTAGTATTAGCACCAAAGTAGAATGGAGAATGGAGGATGTACACATATTCTCGCACTATCAAAAAGATCACAATAAATTATAGATTTCCATTGCCAAGGATGGATGATATTATGGACTATTTGAGTGGAGGTGAGTATTTCACAAAGATAGATTTGAAGAGTGGATACCATCGGATTCACATCAGAGAAGACGATGACTAGAAGAAAACCTTTAAGACAAGGGAAGGATTGTGTATGAATGGTTAGTCATGCCTTTTGGGCTAACTAATGTGCCGAGCACTTTCATGCAGCTCATGAATGAAGTATTGAAGGAGTTTTTGGTTAAGTTTTTCATTGTTTACCTAAATGATATTTTGATCTTTAGTAATACATTAGAGGATAATTTAATGCATATTCAAAAGGTGTTTGATAAGTTGAGGGAAGAAAATTTGTTGATAAACTTGAAGAAGTGCAGTTTGGTGAAGGAGTCGATGTACCCAGGATTTATAGTCTCAATAGAAGGTTTGAAAATGGACCTAGATTTAGTGAAGGCTATCCTTGAATGGCCTACTCCAAAGAGTTCTATGGAGGTAAGATATTTTCATGGGTTGGCTAGTTTTTATAGAAAGTTCATAGTAGGTTATAGTAATATTTATCAACCCTTGACTAAAACAATGAGAGGGGATATGAAATAATTTAAGCGAACTATAGGAGTAGATAAGAGATTTTATTTTGTTGAAATGGAAAGTTACAAAGCATCTTTTTTTAGCACTTCTAGATTTTAGCAAGGTGTTTCAAGTAGATTGTGATACTAGTGGAACTACAATAGGATCTATTTAGAGCCAAGAAGGTAGACATGTTGCTTATTTTAGTGAGAAATTGAATGATACCAAAAGAAAATATTTTGTTTATGATCAAGAATTTTATGTTATAGTTCAGGCATTGAAGAAGTGGAGACACTATCTTCTTCCTAAGGATTTTTTTTTTGTATACTAATCATCAAGCTTTTCAATGTTTGAATAGTCAAGGAAAATTAAACCAAAGGCATTTGAAGTGGGTTGAGTTTTTACAAATTTATACATTCGTTTTGAAATTTAGGAGTAGGAAGTCTAATAGAGTTATAAATGCTCTTAGTCGAAGAAATTTTTTACTAACAAAGATGCAAATTAAGGTGGTTGGGTTCAAGGAATTCAATAATTTGTATACAAAGGATCATGATTTTAGTGAAGCTTGGAAGGCTTGTATAGAACCTGTTACATTTGATAGGATGAAGTGGTTGGATTTCATAATCCAAGATGGTATGTTTTTGATTTGGAAAACAGGTTTTACAGGGATCCTGAAACCCAAAGTTTTACAGCATTAAAAAACTTTAAAGCATAAAAAGTCAGAAAAAACATAAACAGCCTCAGAAGGCCAGAATCAAAAAGGCTCGAAGCTAGGGAAACAAAGGCCAGGAAACGAGCCTAGTGGGTAGACTAGTGTCCCTTCTTCTCCATTGCCTGCAAGATTTCTGCAGCGTCACTTTCCTTTTGGATGGCCTCCTCCTCCTGGGTCATAGGGGGGAAATGCAACTAATCCCCTTGGCTTTCCTAGAATCCAAACTCTTTCTGAGGATCCTCTCGGCTGGTTCTGTTCTTTGTGCTTTGCTCTACGTTCCCCAAGAGACCGGTATTGGTTAGATAGTCCCCCAGATTGACAATGTTTTCATTCAATGTGTGGAGGGTATCCACAATCTATTTAGTCACAACCTGGTGGACGGAGTCCAGCCTTTGGACCTTCTGCTCAAGCCAGGTGATTCTATCCTCTTGATTGTCACTGGGGTCCTTGCTTCTATCTTTTTCTTGGCTGCCCACCTGGTCTTTACTTCCTCTGGCCTCATGATCCTTGACTTCCCTCTTGTTGTTGGTCTGGTTAGACCTGTCTTTCAGAGTCTCAATTTCCTGAAAAAGCCACTTGATGGAGAGAAAGTTGTCAATCAGGCTGTTCTTTGCATTGTTAAGGAAGTTGAAACCTATTTCACAGGCATTGTCAGAGAGAACCAAAATAGTTGGGTCAAGGAGCTCGTCATAGTGGGTGCTACTGTCGAGATCCCCCAACACCTGGATTTTAGCAAGTTCTCTAACAATGCCCATACTAACACTATCCATATTGAAATTTTGCCAAGCTCTTATCTTATTTTTCTTGATGGCCTCCCCTCCCTTTTCAACCATAATTTCTATCATCTCTTCTAGGGGCGAAATGGGGATCTCTAGGGGGGAGGTGGGCACAGTGGGGCCGAGGGGCAAATCAACATTATCGTTGAGATGATCATGGGTAGAGGTTTGGTCCAATTTTCTTTTTTTGGGGTTATCCTGGGTTACCAAGGGGGTTGCCTCCTTCTTGTCATTATCTTTTTCCTTATCGTCTTCCAACTCACTTTCCTTCTCTTCCATCCGCTTCCTCCGACTCCATATCTGACTCCTCACTAGACTCCTTAGGAAGAGGGGTAGGGGGGTTAGGGGGAGGGCACCTGGGGCTCTTCTTGCTAGGGAAGCAGGGAGAGGGTTTGGCTTTTAGGGTTTCAGACTTGATAGATTTCACAACACGCACTTCCTCAGATTCAGAGCTAGTAGTGTCCTTCGAGGAGCCACCCAAAGCCCCAATGGGCCTGACTCTTGTTTGGGTTTTTAGAAATTTAAAAATGAGGAGCAGAAGACCTTCATGAAGGGCTGGATTCTTGACAGGACATTTTTTATAACTCTCTATATTCTTACTCATAGAAGTAAAAATATAGAAAGGAAAGGAGATTTTCACTTTATGTCTAAAATGATTAAGCAGAACAAAATGATGGGTTCTGACTCGATCAAACCTGGGCTCCAAAGTGACATACTTTATGGTGATCCTCAGAACAAGCCCCCAGAACTTCTTGATGGACTCTATGTCATAGAAGGTGTCAATCTTCACCAGTTTGTTTTTCTCCTTGTCATTCTTGATGAAAGCATTGACAGCATTGGCGGACATCTTCTTATCCCTGAAGAAGCTAATGCCTTCCTGGGAGAAGCTTGTCACTTTTGCAATGAGACCCTCTGTGATTTAGTGGGAGATGCCATCAATTATGACCTTTCCGTTGTGCTAGGTTTCAACCATAATCTTGGTAACCCTTGTGTCAAAACCATGGAGCCTCTCCATGAAGCTGGTTATGCCACCCTTTTGAAGTTTTTTCCAAACCTTCCCTTTTTCTTTCCAGCTCTCCGTTTCTCCCCATGGCTCTCTTCGAATACTTTCTCCCACCATAGCAAAATTATGCCGTTCTAACCTTAAACCCTAAATAGAATTGCAGAGCTCAAAGATGGACAAATTTCTAAGGACAAGAGCATTAATGCACATGTTTTTGGGTATAACTCTGGCTTTTTCTACTCGTGTAATCTGTACACGTTATTATGAAGCGGTGGGGGTTCTGCATAACTCCTATTAATTCCCTTTTTAAAACATGATTTAGCATGTGTCATCATCATAAAAAGATTTTGAGTTGGTACCTTGAATTTTCTCCTTTCGGATGAGCTCAATAGCCGCCGTCGAAAAATGAGTATTGTTGCCCCATGTCATCATCGAGTTTAATGTAACCATTGAGTTGGCGAACCAATCAGCAACCACATTAGCTTTATGGTAGACATGGCTGACGTGGTAATTTTTAAATTTTCTCAAGTCTATTTTTAGGTCCTCAATTATGCTTTCAATGGTCCATGTTGGTTTGGTAACTCCTAAAATAAAATTAATTATATTTAGGGAGTCACCTTCAAGCTATAGTTGTTCGATTCCTGAGTCCAAAGCCAGCTTAACAGTGAGTCTGGCCGCACTGGCTTTAGCCATATGGTTGGTTTGGTGACCAATAGGGGAGGAGATAGCAAAAATGCCCCCTCGCAAGCTATTTCTTATGATTCCACTGCATCCAGCGGGGCCTGGGTTCCCCTTAGCTGCTCCATCAAAATTGGCTTTATGCCAGTTTTCAGGGGGGAAGGACCAAGAAGCCTGTTGTCTTATTTTGATCCTGTCTTCTTTCTTGGTCTTAATTTTCCCTCCATCCTTTATGTTTCCATCTCTAGTTGTGGCATAGTTCTCTTTCATGAGGCTATCAATTTTCTCAACTATTATACCCTTAGGAGCTTCTCTATCTCTGAAAATCCTATTGTTGCGCTCCTTCCAGATTCCCTAGCAGAAGTGTGGGATAATCCAGGAACTCAAAATTTGGGATTCTAGGCCTTTGTGGTTGTTTCTCCACTGAATGAAGAAATTCTAGATGCTGGCTGGCGGGCACCAGTAGGAGTTCATATTGGAAGTCAGAAGACTCCACACTCTAGAGGAGAAGGGGCAGTGAATGAAAATGTGATTAACCATTTCCAGGTCATTTTTACAGAGGCAGCATCTGTTGGGAATAATTTGGCCTCTTTTGGCTAAATTATCCAGGGTAAGGATATTGTCTTGCAAGAGGAGCCAAAAGAAAATGTTGATTTTGGGCATTAATCCAGGGGTCTAGGCCTTGGCCCAAATAGGTTTCTCCCCTATTCCCATAAGGGAAAGATAGCCTAAGGCTACAGTAAAATGGCCTCCAGAATAGTCTCCCCAAACTAAGGTGTCGCCTATCTGGTTGATGTTAATAGCATTCAAAGAGGCCATCAAAGGCTCGAGATCCTGCAAAAATTCTACCAGATTGTGCCAATCATTCCCATTTCTGTAGTTCCTAGCCAGCAAACCATATCTGCCATCTACCAAATGAAGGATGGTTAATGAGAGGTTCCTGAAAAAGCCAGCTATCCTGCCAGAAAAGGATTTTGTCTCCCATTCTAGCTTTCCATTTGGCCCTGGATTTGGCAAGGGGAAGGGCCTTTAGAATACCTTTCCAAATGTAAGAACCCAACGACAGCTTGGCCCCCTGTAAAATGGAGGAGAGAGATAGGCCTCGCAGGTATTTCTTAGCCAAAATGTCCCTCCAGACCCCTGTGCCTTGGAAGATGCACCAAGGGAGTTTAGCTAAGAGGGATTGATTGAGGTGAGAAATTTTCCTAATTCGAAGACCTCCCTGGCTTTTGGGCAAGAAAACCTGGTCCTAGGCTACCAGGTGATATCTCTTGTGGTCATCAGTTCCAGTCCAGAGAAAGTCCCTTTGAATCCTCTCCATTTTGTCTGTGAACTTAGTTGGAATTCCAAAGAGACTGAGGGCATAGGTGGGAAGGTTTTGGAGAATCGAGTTAACCACGGTGCATTTACCTACCTGACTGAGGGTGGCCCCTTTCCAGGCAGCAAGTTTCTTGTTGAATTTGTCAATAATGCTAGTCCAAAAGGATTGCGGGGGTTTGGAGCCTAGAGGAAGCCCAAGATAAGTCATCGGTAGGGACCCAATGCCACAACCCAGAATTTGAGAAATTTTCCTCTGCCTCTCCAGAGGAGTGTTGAGGAAAAAGACAGAGCTTTTGTCTAAGTTAATAGCTTGGCTAGAACCCTAGGTGTAGGAATTAAGGATGCTTTTGAATTTTCTGGCCTCCTAGATTGAAGCTTCTCCCCCCAAAATAGTGCCATCCACAAATTGCTGATGAGTGAAAGAGGAAGGACCCGAAGAAGGCCTCAAACCCACTAAACACCTATCCCTGACCTTCTTCTGAATGAGTCTACCAAGGCATTCCACCATGATAAAAAAAAGGACTAGAGAGATGGGGTCTCCTTGCCTTAGACCCCTAGAGGGGGAGAAAAAAGGAGAGGGGTGGCCATTGACAAGAACCGACAAAGAGGGAGAAGACACAACCTGAGATATGAGTTTGCAAACCTGATCATCGAGGCCAAAGGCACGAAGAAAAGAAAAGAGAAACTTCCAATCAACCCTATCATAAGCTTTTGACAGGTCTAGCTTAAGAAGGAATCCTTCCTTTTTTCCCACCTCAAGAGAGTGGATGACCTCATGAACCAAAATAATTGAATCAAGGATCTGTCTGCCTGGAACAAAGCCAGTTTGCTGAGGAGAGATAATCAGAGGGAGAAATCTGAGGAGCTTAGAAGTGAGAACCTTGGCAATGATCTTATAGAAGGAATTGCAGAGGCTAATGGGCCTGAATTTATCCAGAGAATTAGCACCCAGGATTTTAGGGATGAGAACCAAAAAGGTAGCATTAAGTTCTTTAATCAAATTCCTGGCTCCAAAGAACTCCTGAACTGCTTTAACCACATTCAATTTCACAACATTCCAAAAGATCTAAAAGAAGAAAGTAGGGAAGCCATCCGGGCCAAGAGCTTTATCCCCCAAGAGAGAGAAGAGGGCCTGATGGATTTCCTCCAAGGAGGGGATAGCTTTCAGCATGGAGTTATGGTAGTCTTGAAGAATTGGGGGAATGGTCACAAGGATTTCCTCTTGTTCAGACCCTGAGAGGGAAGGATCAACAGAGAGGAGAGATGAGAAGTAGCAAACAGCTTCCTTCTCAATTTCATCCTCTTTGGTAATCTGAGCCTGGCCCTTTACAATGTTGGATATTCTATTTTTAGCCCAGTGCTTGAGGGTGGTCAGGTGAAAAAATTTGGTATTGCGATCTCCTTCCTTCAACCAATTGACTCTTGATCTTTGTTTCTAGAAAAGCTCTTCCTTAGATATGATGTTGTGCAGATCCAAAAGGATGGCCTTTTCTTGCTGGCTATTATGTGCATTGTATCCTAAATGTTGGATTTCATCCTGAATAGAAGAGAGTTGATCAAAAACCTCGTCTTTCTCCTAGAAAATGTGGCCAAAGTCAGTTCTATTCTATGATTTGATGTTTCTTTTCACATTTTTCAGCTTCTAGGCAACTCTATACATAGCAGTGCCTTTAACCTCAATGCTCCACCAATGGGAAATATTGTCTTCTAGCGCAGGGTGTGAGAGCCACATTTTCTCAAAGAGAAAAGGGAAGGCCTTATTTTTGGAAAGGGGGGAGGTAGAAAGGGAAATCAGGGAGTGATCAGAGCCCACCCTGGGGAGGAGGGATAATCTACAGGAGTGGGAGAGGAGCCAATCAGGGGAAATGAGGGCTCTATCAAGACGAACTTGGATACTATCACCCCCAATTCTTCTATTAGACCAAGTGAAGTTGCCACCTTGAAGGTCCAAATCCAGGAAAGCAAGATTCTGAATGAAAGAAGCAAGGTCGTGTTTGCTATCCTGATTCAGGGGCCTGACCCCCCCTTTTGTCTGCATCAGATAGAGGCGAGTTGAAGTCCCCCATTATAATCCCTTTATTCAAGTTACAATTAGAAAAGATGCCAAGAAGCTTAGTCCAGAAGCAATTCCTTTCTTTCTTGGTATTGGGGGCGTACAGGTTAAGGATAATCCAAGAATCATTTCTTTGGATGTGAAAAACATTACAAAGAAGAGCATTAGTTGAGCTATAAAGAGTAGTTAATTTGAAAGCTCTAGTGTTATACAAGGTTAGGACACCACCTGAAGCTCCATCTGAATCAGAAGCTTCGCAGCAAAAAGTTTTACTGAAAGATATCCTTCTTACCAAGTCCCTTTTCATCTTAGTTTCCTGTAACAACAGAAAGTTAGGTCTTTGGTCTCTAATCATATTTCTAATGAGTTCCTATTTGTGAGCCCCATTTAGGCCCCTTATGTTCCATGAGATAACTTTCATTTCTTACTTCCTGAGAAATCCTTGATGGACCTCTGGCTGCCATCTGCCAGGTTCCTTCTTGTTTCTTCTTGGAGTATCTGATTTAAGTTCTTTCTTCCTGCTCCCTTGGGCGGTGATCCAATATCGGCTTTAACCCTACTTCTGGTTGAAGCAGGCGATAGGGGGGGGGGGGGAAATTTTCTTCTGGTTCTTCTTTTTCTTCTTGAGCATGCACCAATCATCAAGGCTATCTCTCGCACTGTTATCTAACCTATCTTCCCAAAGGGCAAGTTGAGATGGATCAGTGTTCTTAATGAGGAGATGAAGCTTGGCCTCAATACCTATAGGGGCTATAGAATCTCCCCCCTTGCTGGAGGTGACCCCTAGAGAAGCCAAAGTGTTCTCAAGAGGAAGACACTTAGCTTGGGATTCCTCATTCCTGGCCGAGGATTCCTGTTCCAAGCAATATGACATAGTAGCTCCCAAAAGAGGGGCTTCGTCTGCTACGGGAGAAAATTGTACTATGGTTACAGAGGGAGATTCTGCTCCACAATGGGACCCGTGGCTAAGGAGGGGGAGCTAACCCTCACCTTAGGGTCTTTCAACGGGTCAGAGATTGAATTTTCCAATACAGGGCCCTATTCAAGGGGGGGTGAGACAACATTTTCCTTGGGGGGATCCTTCTAAATAGTTTCCTTCGCTACTACATCTTTTAGGCTTACCACTTTTCTCCCCTGTGCCACAGAAAGTTTGCGCCTCCATAGCATCTTCATCTTTCCCTTACCAGAAGGGCATGTAGCAATTTTCTTGGTTTGATCAGGGATGCTGGTTTCGCGATCTTCTTCTTTGCTTCATTGGGGCACTGGTGGGCCTTATGACCTGCCTTCAGACAGAGGAAGCATGCAAAGGGGATCATTTCGTAGATAACTTTTTGGTTGTAAACTCCAAATTTGGAATGAAGTTCAATGAACTCAGGCATGTCAATTTCATCTCTCACCCCAATGCAGATGCATGCAAAGTTGAGGCGACGCTTGGAAGCAGTGATCGGATTCATTGAGAGAAGTTCCCTAAAAGTCCTAGCTATACCCCCAAAAATGTCCTCATTCCAGTATTCAAGTGGCAGTTCTGGCAGTCTTACCCACACTGGAGCTTGGGCGAAAAAAGAATCGTTCACGCTCATGCCACAAAGGACCATTTCTGGAGCACAAGGGAAGAACGACCCATGGTGCATTGCCCTTCACTCAGAATATTAGCAAGGTCTTTCGAGCAAGTGAAATCAAAAGACATAAAGCCTTTCACCATAGCCATGACCAAGACCTGGCCCTTGAGATCCCATTTATGTTTTATGAGCTGCCTAACTTCATCAATGCTCGGTCTAGGCCCCAAAAATTTCCCAACCAAAGTAGAAGCCATAGTCTGAATATTGTGATCCACAATCTCATCCGGGATGGCTATCGCACAAGAGCAAATCTCTGAGTTCTAAATAGTTTTAACAGGCAAGAAAGAGGACTTACCAGAGGGTTTAACCCCAAAGAGTGAGGACCATTTTGTGGGTCCTTGCACATTTGATTTGGAGGCCAAAGGAAACTTGGCTGCTTTCTTGATTAGGACAGCTGGACCCCCAACTGCGCTTTTTGACTTGTCCCCAATGCCAAGAGCAGCTAGACAGCCTCCATCTTGCTGTCTGTGCTCTAGTCCAGGGGCTCGAAAACAACCATCCAAGGAATTCCCACTCTTGCATGAATTCAAATTTTGAAAACACCCGCTCCCATCACTGTCCACTCCCATTTCTTTTTATATCCAAGATGGTATGTTGTTTAAAGGAAGCTAGTTGTACAATCCAAGAAGTTCAATGAGAGAAAATATCATCAAGGATAAACATTATGGAGGATTGGATGGACATTTTGGTAGAGATAAGACAATTGCTTTGGTTACTAAGAACTATTAATGGCCACAATTGCAACAAGATGTTAAGAAGTTTGTACAGATTTGTAAAGTATGTTAGATGATGAAAGGAGTGAAGTAGAATACGGGATTATATCATCCATTACATATACCAAAGAAGCCATGGGAGGATGTCAACATGGATTTTATTCTTGGATTACCAAGGACTAAATGATGGCATGATTCTATATTTGTGGTGGTTGACAAGTTTTCAAAGATGGCACATTTCATTCCCTACAAGAAGACTAGTGATGATGTTCATGTCGTAGACTTATTTTTCAAAGAAGTGGCGAGACAACATGGTCTACCAAAGAGTATAGTTTTAGATCGAGATACCAAGTTCATTGGGTATTTCTAGCATATATTATGGAAGAAATTGAAGATATATTTGAAGTTCATTTCATCACATCATCCATAGAATGATGGGTAGATATAAGTTGTGAATCATAGTTTGAGAAAATGTTGAGATGTTTGGTTAGAGATAAACCAAAAAGATGGGATCTAATTTTACCACATGCAGAGTTTGCATATAATAATTCTATTAATGGGAGTACAAGTAAATCACCATTCTAGATTCTATATGGGAGAAGTCCCATAAATGCTTCTAAATTGAGGCAATTGGATAAAGGAGAGATAAGTAGTGTTGAAGCATAAGAATTTGTTAAACATTTAAAGAATATCCATGAGGAGGTGTGGAAGCACATTACAAAGATGAATACACAATACAAGGCTAAGGTAGATGTGAGAAGGAGGTATAAATAATTTTATATTGGAGATGAAGTCATGGTTCATTTGAGAAAGGATAATTTTCCAATGGGTACATATAATAAGCTAAAAGGGGAGAAGCTTGGACCATGCAAGATAGTGAAAAGGCATGATTCTAGAAATTCCTATAAAGTGGAAATTCCTACTATATTGAATATTTTACCAATATTTAACATTTCAGATTTGATAGAGTATTATGAAGGAGGAGATGGAGTTGAAGTTGTAGAACCATAATGGAGTATTCCAGCAACTAGTTTAGCTACAAAGGAGATTGAGAAGATATTGGATAGTTGTGTTGGCAAAAGTACAAGGAACAAAACTTATGAATAATACCTTGTCAAATGGAAAGGGAGGCTAGTAGAAGATTCATCATGGCTAGCAAGGGAGGAGGTTAATTGTCTTGGTTTTCCTTTGAACACCTGAGATGTGATAGGATCACTTCTTAAATTACCCTGGATGTCTAATGTAAGAGCATCCTAGGTGTAGGAGCAATCTTGCATCAACCAAAAATATTTCATTTCAATTGTTTGAATGAGGTTTGTCTTAATGTAGAGTTGTTTTCTATAGAGGATTTCTACTTATTAAGTTAGTCATATGATCTCGAAATGTCCTAATTTTAGAGGTGGATATTCATCTTGGATATATCAACCTACCAATTAATGCTCAATGCCATATCATGCATATCCATGGATTTATTCTAGATATTTGGTTTGCAATTTGGTATATAAACTTAAGGCTCACCACTAAAGGCCTAAAAGTGCCTAGATGAGGCCCATAAACTCAATAGATGGGCACTTACACCAATCCAAACCTATAGATCAGAAGCTGAGGTTTCTGAAAAGTAGTTATAATAACCAATTGGAGTAGCGGTTTGAGAGTTATGGCCTTCCAAATTTGGGCCAACCAAAACTTCCAAAATAAATGTCAAAAATGTATTTGGCCAATTGTATATGCATTGCTAGGGTCTGTCGGCCCTAGGTATTAAGTTTGAGTGTCTAGAACCTTCCTAGGTGGCATAAAAATTTCTATTTAAGAAATACCCAAACATTGTCTAGGACAGCTCTAGGTGAGAGTTCATGGCTTTGTCTTACAAATTACTATAATGAAGGTGCTCATGTGGGTTAGCATAGTGTAATCCTAAATATTGTAATTCCATATTTGTGGCAATAATAAGAAGTCCATATTTTTTTCTCACAAATTGTTGTTATTTTTTTTTTCTATTAAGTGTTTATGGTATTAAGGGGAGCACCCTTCATCAAAGCCAAACTTGGTTGACCCGCTGGTGACATGTGGCACCTTGTGATTAGACTACCTGATCCTTTTCATTACCACATTAACATATACAAGTGTCCTCTACCACCTAGGTGCCATGTGGCACTTCTTATTTCATTTTATGTTCTACCACATTAACATTGGACTCACTCTCATCTCAGTGCCATGTGTCACTTTCTGATTGGATCACCTTGTCACGATGGTAACTAGTGCTCAACTTTCCTTTGGTGACTAAGAAATAACTATTGATCGGTCGCCATGTGTCAAAATCTAGATGCATTTGGTCATTAGGCCCACCTTGCCATGTGTCACAACATCGCTTTTTGTGAAGCCTCCTTAGCATTACCATGTTATTCATGATATCTATTGGATAGAATTGTCTAATTATGTGTTTTCTTTGATGTTACACAAATGTCATATTAGTTGGTAGACAATGCTTACCAAGCTCACTTGGTCAACAAGGCAATTTTCTTTGTCTACCGAGCATTCCTGGAGATTACTCTATGAATTCAATGTCTACCGAGCTCACTCAAGTGTCGAAGGAAAGTGTAGCAAAAAGTAGTGTTAACTGAGCTCTCATGGTTAATGAAGGAAAGATGGTCAAAAGTTAGTGTTCACCAAGTTCACTTGGTTTCCAAAGGATTTTGTGGGTTCATAGTGTTAACCAAGATTTTGTTGGTTAACACAGGAAATCATTTCAGGATCAGTGTTCACTGAGTAGGGTTGACCAATGAAGGATTTTGTTAATTTGAGAAATGAAGTTTAATTGTTTCAAGTATTGATTCCATATGATTGTGGTAATGATTATTGGCAATTGTAACTTGTAAATGAGCTGACTTGATAATCTAAATGGTATATATGAAAGGTCAAGTTGAGATTCTAGTGTATGAGTGAGTATGCAAGTGTATTGATTTTTTGAAGAGGAAAGTGTGAGTGAATTTGAAGGATGGTTAGATATCCTTAAGGAGTAGAAAAGTTATGTTTGATCCAAAAGGATCTAGTGTGAAGAAAAACAAAGATCTATAATCAACAAATTTAGTTGCATCTCATTCAGGTCATCTCATTGTTACTTTCTCACCATTGTAGCAATGATTCCAAAATCTCTTAGCAAAGTTGGTTTAATAGCCAGTTGTAAATCCTCTAACAAGGTGACAGTTCTATTGAATTGTTCTAAAGACCTCTTGCAAGGTTAGTCCTTATAGGGTGATTAAATTCTCTAACAAGGTCACAGCTAACAATAACTGTTGTAACCTTTAACCAGGTTGGCTCCTAACAGGGCTCACTTCAGAAGAGTGAAAATTAGTAGCTAGTTACTTGGTGGTTTTTCCCATATTGGGTTTCTACGTTAAATATGGTGTCTCATGTGTTCATTTTATTTCTCTTATTTTTGCATGTTAATCACTGTGAATTTTTAAGATCTATTAAAATTAACATACATTGCATTTACTGAGTTAAAACATTTTAAGTATGTTTACTAAGTGATAGCAGTAAATAGTTTTATCAAACATCTAAGGGATTTGTGGATTTATTTTTGTGGTAATAGATTCACCCCTCCTCTCAGTTACTCCATCTATATTTCCAACAATTGGTATCAGAGCTTTTGGTGCTTGCAAGAAAGGTTTCAAGGACCTAAGTTAAAGATTAGGATGTCTTACAAAAGAGAAATTCCAAGGCTTAATAGAGATAACTTTTTAGCATGGTAGGGTCTCATGAGACTTCATCTAGCTTCCATTGGTGATTCAAGATTGAAATACCTTGATGAAGAATACACAACTCCTTCTGGTACATTATCTATTGGTGACATTACTGAGAAAAAGACTCATAACACCATGATGATAGACATTGCATCTGCTCTAAGCTATGAGGAATTTGATGACATCAAGGATTGTAAAATCGCCTTTGAAATGTGGAACAAGCTAAAAGATATCTATGGTGGTGATGAGAATGTGAGGAGAGCCAAAGCAGAAAGCCTCAGAGGACAATTTGATCAGATGAGAATGAGAGAGAATGAAAACATTGCAAAATATGTTGAAAGCATCAAAGAAAGTGTCAATGCAATCAAAGCTTTTGGAGGAGAGATCAAGGAAGAAACAATTTTAAGTAAAGTTATTAGAACATTGCTTCCCATTTATGCAATTAGAGTATCTGCAATTCAAGAAAGAAGATGTGAGACAAATCATAAGATTACTTTGGATACCCTAGTAGGAAGATTGATGATGAAGAAGAAGATAAGATGGCACTTATCTCTCATGTGAGAAAAAATGATACATGGATAATAGATAGTGGATGTTCACATCATATGATTGGTGACAAAACAAAGATTGAACACTTTGAAGACTATGATGGTGGTAGTGTAAGGTTTCGAAACAATGAACCTTGTTGCATAAAAGGAAGAGGTTGAATCTCATTAACCAAAGAAATTGTATGTGATAATGCCTATTGGGTTGAAGGACTAAAACATAATCTATTGAGTGTAGCACAACTAATCAATATTGGATTCAAGGTGGAATTCATACATGGCAAGGCAAGGTTGCTAGATGACAACGGAAAACTAATTGGACCAGGCAAACAAACAAAAGGTAACTTGTTTTATCTTGAACTTGGTGAGTGCTCATGTTTCATTACTCAATTTGAAGAAAGTTGGTTATGACACAAAAGGTTATGTCATGTAAATTTTGATAACATGGTGAAGATAAGAAAATTCAGGAAAGTGAGAGGCATTCTTAGTTTGAAGAAACCTAATGTTGGTCTATGCAATAATTGTTAGATTGGCAAGATGGGAAAGACTAATTTTAAAAGTAAAAACTATCAGTATGAAGATATTTTGGAAATTGTTCATACTAATTTGTGTGGACCTATTGGAATTTAGAGCTATAGTGGAGAAAAGTTCTTCATTCTTTGTGTTGATGACTACTCTAGAATAATGACTGTTATGTGTCTCAGAGAGAAGTCAGAAGCATTTGAGAAATTCAAATGGTATTTGGCAAGAGTAGAGAAGGAAATGAGAAAAATATTGAAATGCTTGAGGTCAGATAGAGGAGGTGAATTCATCTCCAATGAATTCAATAACTTTTTCATTGAAAGAGGAATCAAAGGACAGATATCAACTGCTAGAACTCTCGAGTAGAATGAAATAGTTGAAAGGAGAAATAGATCTATCATGGATTGTGCAAGGACTTTAATGATTGAAAAGAACATTGCTATCAAACACTGGAAGGAAGCTATCAACACTATAGTTCATACCTTAAATTGAGTACAATTGAAGAAGGACTCATTCAAAACCCCCTATGAGTTATGGTATGGCTATAAAGCCAATGTAAGTTACCTGAAAGTATTTGGAAGTAAATGTTACATCTTGAAAGAATCTAGGAAAGGAAAATTTGATGTGAAGGGTGATGAAGGTATATTTTTGAGATATTCTTGCAAGAGTAAGGCATATAGATGTTTGAATTTTTCTATCATAAAATAATAGAAAGTGTACATGCGAAAGTTGATGAGTTTGCAAAAAGGACTGAATAAGAAACCAAAAAGGAACCAGAAGATTATAGGATATTTTTTTACATTGAACCTAATACATTTCCAAACACATTTGTAAATCAAGAGACTTCTACTCCTGAGTCTTCCTCAGTTACTGAGTTGCAAGAAGTTCAAACTGAGTCACAAGGACTCGAGTCACATTTTGAAGCTATCAAGCCAATGCCTATTCAGTCTGAGCAACTAGAACCTAAAGCTAAAGTTCAAGAGGATGACAATGCAATTCATTCAAAAGGCAAGGAACCTATATTGGCCAAGTATGTCAGAAGACATCATGCACTAGATCAAATTATTAGAAACAAATTAGAAGGTAATATGACAAGAAGTAAGCTAAAAGGTACATGTTTACTTGCTGATTTTGAACCTAGAAATGTCAAAGATGCACTGGAAAATGAAATTTGGATTGAGTCTATGAAAAAAGAGATAGAGAAAATAGAGAAGAAAAAACCTGGACTCTTGTACCTAGGCCTAAAGATAAACATGTGATTGGAACAAAATGGGTATTCAGGAATAAGTTGAATGAAGATGGTAAGGTATCAAGAAACAAAGCTAGATTGGTGTGTAAAGGATATTCTCAAGAAGAAGGAATTGATTATGGTGAGACTTTTTCTCTTATTGCAAGATTGGAAGGTGTTAGGACCTTACTTGCATATGCAACACACAAAGGATTTAAGGTATATTAGGTGGATGTTAAATCTGCATTCTTGATGAAAAAGTCTACATTGAACAACTTGAAGGTTTTGTTGATCTAGAGAAAAGGGACATGGTCTGAAAATTACACAAAGCATTGTATGGTCTAGAAAAAGCTCCTAGAGCATGATATGAGAGGTTTCATAACTACCTTATTCAGATTGGTTTCCAAAGAACTAATGATAACAACACTTTGTACATCAAGGAAGGACCAGATAACAAGATTATTTTGGCAAAAATATTTGTGGGTGATACTTTATTTATAGGGAATGATGATTTGTGCAAATAATTTTTAGAGCAAATGAACAAAGAATTTGAAATGTCTATGTTTGGTGAGATTAAGTTCTTTGTTGGTCTTTAGATTCAGCAAAGCAAGAATGGTATCTACATCACACAGTCTAAATATATCAAGGAGATACTCAAGAAGTTTGGTATGGAAGATTCAAAACTAGTTGGAACACCCATGTGTACTAGACTAAAGCTTACCAAAGATGATGACTCAAAAGAGGCAGATCAGACCTTATATAGATCAATGATTGGAAAATTATAGTATGTAGTTCATACAATGCCTGATATTGCTCTTGCAGTTGGTATATGTTGGAAATAATCAAGACTAACAAGGTTACTGAGAGGGGAGGGGTGAATCAATAACTCTAAAACTTTAATTCAATTCTACATAATAATATTTTTACCATTCATCCATCTAATCTATTGTATGCATGAAAGGATAAACATTTGTAACACATGAACACACAAATTTGGTGACCCAAAAACCTTCCAATTAGAAAGTAAAACTGGGGTGGGGATGATACCCACAGAACTTCAATACTGTAGTATAAAGTTGGCTGTTTAAGGCTTACAGTGATCACTTCCGATGATCTGCCCTGTTAGGAGCAAGTAGGATTGCTAGATCCACCTTGTTAAAGGATTTACAAACATACAATGAAGTATGCACTCTGTTAGGAGATTTACAAAAGACTATCAAATCTACCTTGTTAAAGGATTTAGTAAATTGATTCACCTGTTAGGATAAAGTAGTGGATTTGATTACAACTGATTGCTGATAAGATCCTTTGTGCTCTGATCACCTGATGTGATAGATATATCCTTTCTGCATCAATGTTGACCTTACTGTATTCCTCTATTCTACTGGTGATTCACTTTTTTTCTTCTAAAAAATATTGCAATATAACACCAACTATATTCAACATCTCATTATTTCAAATGATATATACCATTCCAATATTTACACTGGCAAGGTCGGCCAAATAGAAGTGAACAAGCATTACTGAGTCGGCCAGGTGGTAGAAAACTCGAGTTCCACAAACTAACTCGGTGACCTTCTGATACTCGACATCCACTACAATACACTACATCATCATGCACTCGGTAAGAGTAGAGGCATGGTCCATACTAATCATTCTAAGTAGCTTGGAACTCGGTAACCATTGGTGACTTGATGAATATTGTGTCACTTGGTAAAAACTGAATCCATTGATAACCTTCTTCACTTGGTAAATACTGATTCCTTCATTTACCTTGTTTACTCAGTAAACACTGATTCCTTCATTTACCTTTTTTACTTGGTAAACACTGATTCCTTGTTTACCTTGTTTACACAGTAAACACTGATTTCTTTGATTGCCTTGATCACTCGGTAAACACTAAGTTCTTTGTTTACCTTGATCACTCGGTAAACACTAAGTTCTACTAATGACTTAGTGAGCATTGACTGCTTGGTAAAAACTGCGAAGCTCGGTAACCACTAACTACTTGGAGAACACTATTCTGCTTGTAACCATTATGAACTCAGTAAATACTGCTGAACTGCCCATATGCTCAGTTTCCAAAGGAATGCTCGATATCAATTATTTACCTACGAAATTTATAAGGTAACCGCTGAATGCTCGGTGTGAACTATAGACTAGGTGATGAGCTCAGTAAGCATTCAGAATCGAATAAGTGTTGTGACTAATGAAAAATATATCATAATTCCAACAATCTCCCCCTTTGGCATTAGTGACAAAAACACTTATGAGCCAAAACTTATATACAATACCTAACATACTAACAACTGATTTTGCTAAATATACATGGCTTCCTTACATATGACTCCCCCATACAATATACACAAGGTATTTACATGAGTTATATGAATTTTATTTACAGTATCTCTTTGTCCATTTTGTACATTTATCTCACCAATAACTCTTTCTGAGTATCTCTTTCTCCCCCTTTTTGACAATAATGCCAAAGAATTAAAAAAATGTATTTACATAGAAACATCAAAATGTGAGATAAACTCTAAATGTACCTGAAGAATGAGTTGCAGAGTCTTGTCCCAATTCTCTTGCAGGATTTTTCATGTGGATAGAGCTATTTGAACTTCTTTAGAGAGTTCAATCACATGGTCTGCAATGGAGAAATTGTTGTCATGGATCAATGTTTTTGAATGGGCAATGTGCTTTTGCATTGTGTCCATGATGGGAAGGATCATATTATAAATATCTAACAATGTAGATATGATCCTTGACTCTTCTCTCAGTAATTCTACTTATTTTTTTGAGAAAAATTTGATTCTGAGGTGATGAGATGAGGTTGAACTGGGGTCAAGCTTCAGGTTTTGTGCACTTTCCTTCAGATCCTCATCTATCTTATTCAATTGTTCTCTTATCTCCTTAGTATACTCGGTAACATCACAGAGCTTAGCAAAAAGAGATGTTAGATTATTAAAAGAATTTTCAATATTGGCCAAAACTATGGTTAATTCAACCTATTTTATTGCTATGTACTGAGCAATGTGCTCAAGCACCTTATTATCAAATTTCTTTTTTGCCTTCTCCATCAATTTTTCTTGACTGGAGGTATCCTCATTGAATTTATTGACTGCCTCTTCTAATTGTAGCAAAATGTGTTGAGAAGTATCAACATCAACACCTATAGCCTCAGTAATTATATTTTTTGCTTCATCAATAATCTTAAACTCTCTATCTCTCTCATTCCTTAGTTGTTTCTGCTTTGCCTTCAGTTCTATGGACTGACTGAGCAGTCTTAGTTCATCAACTAAAGCAGTATCTGTATCTATCTTTGGAATGACAATTTCAGTATCCAAGTCTACATCCTCATCAATTGTCTTGCCTGTTAGTAGAAGTTTTAATGGAGTTTTTGGTTTTTCTACCATACTAACATCTTTCCCTTTGAAAATAGAGACAATGGTTGATGAGGTTGGACTGGCTGTCAAAACTGGAATAGGACCAACTAAAGGAAGACTGAGAGAGGGGCTAAATGTATCCAAAATTGATATACTTCCCAAAATTGATGTGCATACTGGAATATTTACAATTGAAGAGCTTATTGGTGCAAAAATTGGTGCTAATGTAGCTAAAGTTGACAAAATTGGAGAGTAAACTGGAAAACTTACTGTACATACTGCAGGAGTAATAGATACTTTTGATGTGGTGACTGTTGTAGTGGATGACTCGATAACTGAAGAAGTTGCCTCCAGCTCGGTAGATGAAGTGGAGGTATGCAGCTCGGTAGATGAAGTGGTAGACACTTCCATTGATGATACCTAGAGCTGAGATGTGGCAGGTGCAGATGATATATCTAATGATATATCTGATGTAGTTGTGACCAAACCTATCGAAGCTGACTCCAACCTTGATGATATCACAGTTTTAGGTGGAGAGTGAGGAAGGGATGCAATAACTGCTACTACAATTTTCATAGGGTCATCCTCTTCCTTATCTACCTCTTCAGCTTCTTCCTCCTTATCTTTCATTAGTGAATGCAGCTCTCCTGGTGAGACTGTGACGGATGGAGTGCTATCAAGCTCATCATTACTGTTGCTGTCATCATCTTTGATTTCTATTGGTTCTACACTAGGCTTATGTAGATGATAGATTTTTTTCAACATGTTTGTAGCATCATTTACAACATGTTCAATGTCTTTAATCAAAATCAAACAAGTGTGGAATCTGATCATTATTTTACCTTCATAGTTTTTCATTTCAGCTTTTACTTCTGCTCCAGTGAGACTTGGTCAGAGATTCTTCAGGGATTGCTCATAAATATCTTTTACCATTTGGGTGGCTAATTCCCATCTCGATTGCAATCTCTCCAGTAGTTCTTTTGAGATTTGAGGGGCAATCTGGTATGGGGAGTATTTCCATTTACCCATCTTATTGGGTACCAGTTCCTCAATCTGCATTTTCTCTGGATCAATTCTAGTTTCAAATTTTAATGCTTTGAAATTTGTGATTCCAGCTCCTTCCTCCATTTTTTTGAGCCTTTGCTCAAATGTGGGTGTAGGCCTAACTAGTATAGGTTCTTGCTTACCTTTCCTGGTTCTTCTGGTGAATACTACAGTAGGCTTCTTCTGAGGTTTGGTAATGATTACCTTTCCTTTCTTCTTTGGCTGTTCCTCTGCAAATTCTTCTTCTCCTTCTTCTTCACCTTCTTCTTCTTCTCCTCCTTCTTCTTCTTCTCCTCCTCCTTCATCTTCACCTTTTCCGTCGATGAGCATAAGAGAACCGGTAGAAGTTTTCAATTTGGCTATTTTCCTCTTGCCCTTGCTTATGGCCTGTGGTAGCTTGATTTCAAGCTCAATTCTGGCCTTAGCTTCTTCATAGGTTCCAAAAATTTGTTGCCTTGGGTCTACTAGCTCATTTACCAGTGCCTCTATGATGTCTCTAGCTTCATCAATATTTACCTCATAAGGAAGAGGTTTTACCCATGCAACTCGAGGTCTAACTGCCTGAATGTATACCTTGTCACAGTCAACCATGAAGCACACATCATCTTTGTAGTCCTCAACAAGCTTAGGAGGGATTCTGAATCTATTATTCATCCTTTCTTTGAAGTCTTCAAAATAATTATCCATAATACTATCAAAATTTTCACCCATCTCTGCTACAAACTCATTTATTTGATACAAAACTGGAATATCTTTTCTCCATACAACTGTACCTTTTGAAGGGAAAAAATTTTGTGCATAGAAAAATAAACAAACTAACAAAGAACCAAATTTACAAGAGTTGGTTTTTGAGGTCCTTATACTGTCCATGTTTTTATTAAGTTGTTTTAGCAGCACATTTGCTAGGTCAAACTCCATGTTTTTCTTCACAACCTTATAGGCTAAATCTACAACCTCATAGGGCATGCTATTCAATCTGCTGGAACTATACATCTTATATGCAATTAAATAGATTCTGAATCTTAACTCTACATTAGATACATTGTTAGGTTTTAATCCTCTTCCATCCCATTCAGCTAGGGTTAACTTCTAGAGTTCATCCCAACTTAGGGTTTTAGTGGTTTTTGATTTGCTTAACATTGGCAAACCTGTGATCTTATGAATCATTTTCTTCGTTATCAGGATGGGTTGCTCTAACCACAACTAACCATTATGCACATGTCTTAAAATGTATCTTATCCATTTCATTTGGAAGTTCCTTGGCAGGTGCGGGATATGGGTCAAACCTTTGGTTTTCAGATGTTTGAACTTGTGTTTGAGGGTTCCATCCATACACAACTCGACTAGGGCATTATCCATATCTAGTGTCCCTATTTCTTGAATAGTGCATTTGAAATGAGTACGAATGTCATTTATAAGTAGTACCTTTGGTTGAATTTTTGATTGAGCTCCATGAGGATCGAGTGATTCAGCTATGGCGGGAACGAGCTTGAAGCTGGGTGCTTTCCATTCTACTCCCTTCACAAGCATTTCAGAACCTCTCTTAGCCTTGCGGATGCCATTGTTGCTTGGTGAGTAAATGATTTCACTAAACAAATTCTTCTCTAGAAAATCACTTCAAATTGCTTGAACTCACTTTCGCACCCTTGGAAATTTCTTCGCTCTGTATATTCTAAATTCGCAGTGAAAAATGAGATCAAATTCTGCCCTTTTGATGAAAAAAAATTTGCCATTAATGCTCAGGTACGAAGGTAGCTGAGATGACCTAAGGTTTGTCAGATAGTCATTGACTTACTCAGTAAACCTTTCAACTTGGTAAACAAACAAAACCTTTCACATTACCGACCTAGCTCGGTTAAGTCTAAAACTAACCTTGCTCGGTAAAATGCATCATAGTGAACTGTGTCTTGTATCTAAAATACTGATTTTTCATTTGCACTTCTACATTCTGGAACTGCTTAGGATATTGCTTGAAGATGCAGTCGCTGGTCCTTCTTGATGAGTCTAATTAGAAATGGTGGAGTCACCCACTTCTTGAGTGACAGCCATTATTTGAATTTTCTGGCTTGGTAGATTTTGGAATCCATTGTTGTCTCATCTGTTTTCGAATGTTGTCAACTCTGGATTTCTTTTCATCTTCAATTCTTCCTATATTCATGCAATTCTTGAATATATGACCAAGTTTGGTACATGTATAACATCTTATAGTAGTATCTTTCTTCCTTAGGTGATGTCTTGCGTAGTTTATTCCAATGTGTCCATATTCTCCACAATAGTGACATCTGTACCAAGTATTGTAGTCCCAACCAAATAATGCATTGACAATTTGTTCTGCTGGATTGAATGATTTAGATCTACATTCAGATGCCTTGTGACCTTGTTTCTTGCATTTGTGACATTTGCCTTCAAAATTTGGTTTTTATTTGCATTTATTTGCTTTGTGACCATGCTGATTGCAATTGTAGCATTTACCATTGAATTTTCCTTTACCATTGCTCCAACATCTGTTAGATGTATGACCTAACTTACCACAGTGATTGCAAGTAGGTTTTTGATTCTTTTGTGTACCCTGTTTGGAAGATTCACCTTCTTCATTGTATCCAAGGCTTGCTTTACCTTTTTGTCTATGAAGATTCTGCTTATTTTGCAAATTCAATTGATCCATATCTGCTTGAGATTTTATCATCCTTTCATTGACTTGTTTTTCAACATTTAAGTCATTTTTTCAAACTTTCACTGATTTGTCTTTCAGATCTCAGATCACTTTGCAAACTTGCATTGATTTGTCTTTCAGTGATTAAATCATTTCTCAATCTTTCATTCTCAGATCTTAGATTCATAATTTCTTCATTTGCATTAGATAGTTGTCCTATAAGATCTTCATGCTGAAGGGATAGATTATTTCTTACCTCTAAGTCTTCATTTGCCTTGTTTCTCTGTTCCAAAACTTCACATAACTTGATGTATTGGACTTCTTGTTCTCTTTTGAGCTTTCTTACTTCTTCCTGCAGAGAACCATTCTTTGCTAGGAGTTCCTTGATTGTTTCATTAGCTTTATTTGAACTGCATGATGGTAAAAGGTCTTCAATCCTTTCTTCAATATACTGATGATCATTCATTTGTCTTGCAAGTTCCTTCCTTCTTTTCAAGGATTGAGAAAGATGCTCCTTTGCTTCATTGAATTGAGTCATGGCCATTTCCAGATCTAGCTTTTCATTCTCAATAGATTTGTCAAGTCTGAATATCTCCATTGTTCTTGATCTTTTCTCAAGCTGTCAAACTTTTATCCTAATAACCACAATGCTCTGATACCAATTGTTGGAAATAATCAAGACTAACAAGGTTACTGAGAGGGGAGGGGTGAATCAGTAACTCTAAAACTTTAATTCAATTTTGCATAATAATATTTTTACCATTCATCCATCTAATCTACTGTATGCATGAAATGATAAACATTTGTAACACATGAACACACAGATTTGGTGACCCAGAAACCTTCCAATTAGAAAGTAAAATTGGGGTGGGGATGATACCCACAAAACTTCAATACTACAGTATAAAGTTGGCCGGTTAAGGCTTACAATGATCACTTATGATGATCTGCCCTGTTAGGAGCAAGTAGGATTGCTAGATCCACCTTGTTAAAGGATTTACAAACATACAATGAAGTATGTACTTTGTTAGGAGATTTACAAAAGACTGTCAAGTCTACCTTGTTAAAGGATTTAGTAAACTGATTCACCTGTTAGGATGAAGCAGTGGATCTAATTACAACTAATTGTTGATAAGATCTTTTGTGCTCTAATCACCTGATGTGATAGATATATCCTTTCTGCATCAATGTTGACCTTACTGTATTCCTCTGTTCTACTGGTGATTCACTTTTTTTCTTCTCAAAAATATTGCAATATAACACCAACTATATTCAACATCTCATTATTTCAAATGATATATACCATTCCAATATTTACACTAGCAAGGTTGGCCAAACACAAGTGAACAAGCATTACTGAGTCAGCCAAGTGGTAGAAAACTCGAGTTCCACAAACTGACTCGGTGACCTTCTGATACTTGGCATCCACTACAATACACTAGATCGTCATGAACTCGATAAGTGTAGAGGCATGATCCATACTAATCATTCTAAGTAGCATGGAACTCGGTAACCATTGGTGACTCAGTGAATATTGTGTCACTTGGTAAAAAATGAATCCATTGATAACCTTCTTCACTTGGTAAATGTTGATTCCTTCATTTACCTTGTTTACTCGGTAAACACTGATTCCTTGTTTACCTTGTTTACATGGTAAACACTAATTTCTTTGATTGCCTTGATCACTCGATAAACACTAAGTTTTTTGTTTACCTTGATCACTCGGTAAACACTAAGTTCTACTAATGACTTGGTGAGCACTGATTGATTGGTAAACACTACGAAGCTCGATAACCACTAACTGCTTGGAGAACACTATTTTGCTTGGTAACCATTATGAACTTGGTAAATACTGCTGAACTGCCCATATGCTCAGTTTCCAAAGGAATGCTCGGTATCAAATGTTTACCTGCAAAATTTATAAGGTAATCGCTGAATGCTTGGTGTGAACTGTAGACTAGGTGATGAGCTCGGTAAGCATTCAGAATCGAATAAGTGTTGTGACTAATGAAAATTATATCATAATTCCAATCAGTATACTGGTAAGATTCTCTGCAAAACCTAGAGAAAATCATATGATGGCAATCAAAAGAATCTTGAGATACTTGAAACACACTGAAGATTATGGCTTATGGTATAAGCTTGTAGGAAATATAGACTTAAAGTGTTTACTGATGTTGATTAGGTAGGAAACATTGATGATAGAAAGAGTACAAGTGGTGGAGCATTCTTTCTTGGAAAGAGGTTGGTAGCTTGGACAAGCAAAAAACAAAATTGCACATCTCAATCTATAGCAGAAGAAGAATATGTTGCAGCAGTAGTGAACTATTCTAATATTGTTTGGTTTAAATAATTGTTGGAAGGCATGAAGGTTGAGATCAAAGAACCAGTTGTTATGTTTTGTGATAATACAAGTACAATTAACATATCAAAGAATCTAGTGATGCAATCCAAAACCAAGCACATTGCTATAAAATACCACTTTGTCAGAGAATTGTTATAGGATAAGGAAATCATATTGGAATATGTCCATACAAAAGAATACATTGCAGACATATTCACCAAGCCATTACCTAAGTATGCATTCTTGTATCTAATAGGTAAGTTAGGGGTCATTCTCCTATCTGAGGCTCACTAAAATAAAGTTTTAGTGGTGCATCAACAAGAACCAAGTTGAAGATCTATCAGTTGGTGTAGCATAGTCAAGAGATCATTGCATATGAATCAATACTCAAGGTACATTGATATTCATTTGGTATGTGTTGTCTTTGGCTTGTATTATCAAAGAGGGAGAGTTTATTGTCATATCTTTCTGAAATTTGTTTGAGGGAGAGTTTACTTTGAGGAAGAAGCTATGTAATTCCTTCATAGAGGGAGATTACTACATTAGAGAAGTTTGTGGCATAAAATCTAAGAGGGAGAAAATTTTCTATTAGAGAAATTCTTGCTTTCAAATTTCATTGTGCTATGACATGTTGTATTGTCATCAATGCCAAAGAAGGAGATTGTTGGATACAATTGTCTTATTATGTGTTGTCTTTGATGTTAAACAAATGTCATATTAGTTGGCAGATAGTACTTACTAATCTCACTTGGTCAACAAGGCAAATTTCTTTGTCTAACGAGCATTCTTGGAGATTACTCTATGAACTTAGTGTCTACCAAGATCACTCGGGTGTCGAAGGAAATTGTGGCAAAAAGTAGTGTTAACTAAGCTCTCATGGTTAATGAAGGAAAGTTGGTCAAAAGTTAGTGTTCATTGAGTTCACTTGGTTTCCAAAGGATTTTGTAGGTTTTTAATGTTAACCAAGCTTATGTTGGTTAACACGGGAAATCATTTCAGGATTAGTGTTTACCGAGCAGGGTCGACCTATGAAGGATTTTGTTAATTTGAGAAATAAAGTTTAATTGTTTCAAGTATTGATTCTAGCTGACTGTGGTAATGATTATTGGTAATTGTAACTTGTAAATGAGCTGAATCGATAATATAAATGGTATTTATGAAAGGTCAAGTTAAGATTCTAGTGTATGAGTGAGTATGCAAGTGTATTGATTGTTTGAAGAGGAAAGTGTGAGCAAATTTGAAGGATGGTTAGATATCCTTGAGGAGAAAAAAAGTTATATTTGATTAGGAAGGATCTAGTTTGAAGCAGAATAGAGATCTATAATCAGAAAATTCAATTGCATCTCATTCAGATCATCTCATTGTTACTTTCTCACCATTGTAGTAGTGATTCCAAAATCTCTTAGCAGAATTGGTTTAATAGCCAGTTGTAGATCCTCTAACAAGGTGACAGTTCTATTGAATTATTCTAAAGACCTCTTGCAAGGTCACTCCTTACAAGGTGATTAAATCCTCTAACAAGGTCACACCTAACAGTGAATTTTGTAACGTTTAACCAGGTTGGCTCCTAACAAGGCTCACTTCAAAAGAGTGAAAATCAGTAGCTAGTTACTTGGTGGTTTTTCCCATATTGGGTTTCCATGTTAAATATGGTATCTCATGTGTTCATGTTATTTCTCTTATAATCACCGTGAATGTTTAAGATCTATTAAAGTTAACATACACTATATTTACCAAGTTACAACATTTTAAGTATGTTTACTGAGTGACAATAGTAAATAGTTTTGACAATAGTTTTATCAGACATCTAAGGGATCTGTGGATTTATTTTTGTGGTAATTTATTCAACCCCTCCTCTTATTTACTCCATCTATAATTCCAGTTGATATCACCACATTTTTCCACGTGTCAACCTCTTCTAGTCATCTTGCTTCATTATGTATGCCATGTGTCTATCTATCACATTGTCACATTACACATCAGCATCTATCATGCCATTCATGATTAAGTGATATCCCACCACATAGATGATCCATCCAACTCACCTTGCCTTGGTTCACATGCCAAGTTTCACTATAACATTGGTCCAACTCATCTCCATGTATGCGCCATTGTTCAAAATTTAGTATCTATCATTGTCAAACTGGTCAGGGCCCACTGCAAATGGTTTTCTCCATGTCCAAAGGTGTGTTCCTCAAGACATCTAATAAGATAAGTGTTATCTATTATAAAGACTATAAAAAATTTCCACACGATGAATGTGGGACAAACACCCATGCCTTTGCATTAAACTTTCACTGAGCCTTGCTAATCCATATGCATTTTCTTCAAAATGTGCATAGTACAAGGCACTCCTTTTGTTCACTACCTTTGAGCAAGAATTCTCTTTTTCCACTTCTTATGTCTTGCATACATATCAAGAAGAGGATCCAATAATGATGGAGGATTCAAATATTGTATGTTCATCCTTAAATCATGTTGCTTCCCACATCTTTTGTAAACCATGAACCAAATTTAGAACAAAAAATTAGTGAATTTCCTACGACCACTTGCACAAGCTTTGCTAATTAAATGTGTTAATTGGGATGAAGCAATGATTTATACCCAATGCTACCAATCCATCCAAGAAGTGGCTCAATCTCCTTCTACACATATGCAGACACAGAGCTATGGAAAAGTATGGATGCAATGCTTGGTAGTTGCTATCAGACTTACAGTGTTGCCTTTCAAATTTGTAACAATGATCCCACTTTCCCTCAAATATTTCCTTCTCAAAAAGAGATGATCTCTCCATTTAAAAGAAAATGAAAGTACTTATTCTTCTTATTTTATAATGATATGTCCTTTCACCAAAAAAGGAACGTCCTTATCCATACCCTTCTACACAAGCCCTCACCTTGATGGAATCCATTACAAATTAACAATTAAAATAACATATTTGTCTTTGACTTATGTCCCTATACTTGATCGGTGCTCTTATATGGATGCCTTGATATAGTAGTGTGAAATTGCATATAACTCATATTTTTTCTTTTGATAGCTGATTAGGAAATGAATTGAAGATGGAAGTCTCTTGCCATGTCTCCAACCATGCCACAATGTACAAATCCACTTTAAAATAGTCCTACTCTACTTTCCCATACCTTATAATACATTTTTTTCATGAGAAAGGTCCATCACTTGATTCTAGTTCAAACCAATAAATAGATTCAAGCACCCAAATCCTATTGGCACATTCAATTTTCTCCTTACCCATCAAGTTTTGAAGGCATAGAGGTGGTAATAAAGATAAAATAGTTTCTATGTTAAAACATGGGCAACGCTTGTAAATTATATAACCAAATTTTTAAAAGGAAATTATAATTTTTAAACTAACCAATTCATTAAAGAGATGATTACTATACTATGATATGCAGAGGAGAAATAATTAGCCAACAAGAAACATGATCAAAGTGTTAATAGACATAAGATCTATTCCCCTTGTTTTGGTGTCTTCACTCACTATCCTTCCCTGGCGATGCCTTCCTTTCACATGTTCAACACCATCCCAAAACTACATATCAAGGTGAACACCAAGGATATTTAGGCATTAGACAAAGCATGCATTTTCTAAATGTATGGTTGAATCTCCCCTACATTTCTTAAAGATGTTAGGAATGGAAAGCTCGATGAAAAAAGTGAAGAAGGTATATTCCTAGGATACTCCACAAGAAGCAAAGCTTATAAGTGTTTAAATATTGACACTAACAAAATTGTGGAAAGTGCAAATGTGAATTTTGATGAATATATAGAGGTACATGAGGCTGAACCTATGAAAGAAGTAGAAGAATACAAATCATTTGTATACCTTTATGAAGGAATTCCTACTGAAGAAGATGCTGCAAATCAAGTTACAAACCAAAAACAAGTTTCACTAACTGTCAAGTCACATCTTGTGAATCCTGAGTTGCATTTAGGAACAGAGCTACATTTAAATACCAAGTTGCAAAATGAAGAAGATGCACACTCTGATTTCGAAGATAGTACTATTGAGTTGTCATTTTGCATGATGATTAATGATAGGAATCCTTTCAAACTCCTCTCTTGAAACATCAATCTTGGAGATTGACTACAAGGTTCTAGGTGATCTTGCGACCTACTAGAATCTACTCAGTTGAAGATAAATGTGAGTGTTCATGAGGAGGCCTTTGCTAGTTCAGATGAATTTGGATAATATGTAAAATCTACTTGCTACTTCAAAAAAATAAACACACAAAAATAAATATATTTTTCTATTTTTCTATTTTATGATGAATGAAATCTAACAATGTAACTATATGAATTCCTAATTTAACCAAGGGGTTAGTAAAGAAAATAAAAAAGATAAGGTGACAAGAAATTTAAGTAAATAACAAGAAAGTAAAATCCTAATGGACATAAACCACAGAAATAACACATCTGCAAGTTAAGCTTTTGAAGAAAATAGTGGATAACCAATGAAAATAGGAGCAAAGCTTCCTTAATTTCATTGATCTAATCATTAATGGAATTTTAGAAACCATAAGATGTTTCACTTTTCATCAAATTACAAGGCCACAAAAAGTGCGCTCATGCAAGACAAAAAGCTATGCAGGAACAATATGATGATCTCTTCTCGAACTAGATATGTCAATATAATTTGTAAAACTATAGAAAACACCAAAATTAAAAGATCACACAACCGAAAATAATGCAATAAACTTTTGGATCAATTACATCCCATGACCATACATTCACAAAATATAACAGACTTAGGCAAGAATCACTACACTCCAAATGTGAGCACCAAAAGAATATATTATTACAAAATAATGGTGGCCTTGATCACATATTACAATCCCATATTTATAAGAAATCAAATATTCAATTTGTGTTGAGAGTGAGAGATATCTTTATGCAATCATATGCTTCTAAATTAAGAAAACAAATCTAATTATGTACAAACTGGCTCTCTAACTGGTGCTTAATAGGACTCCATCCATTTTTATATCATTAATTGAATGCATGAGCCCTTACATGTCTTAAAAAAAAAGAAAAAATGAGAAAATAAGAAGAAGAGAGCCTTCAACTAATGTAGGAGTGTCTAGAAATGCCAAAAATAGAAGCTTCATCTTTACTAGGCATCTGTCAGAGTTAAACTATAGTTAGAATGTGTTTTCGATGCTTGGAAAGCTCTGAGATTGGAACTGGAAGTTAACTATTGGCACATCTACAAATTCTTCAAAATATTCCAAAATTTTTTTCAAAAAGTGCACCAGGGCACTTGGTGCACTTGGTGCAGGAGCATCTTGGGTTGCACTGCTATCTTGCATGTTTTTAGTTTTTATCTTGCTATTGAAATTGTGTTATGTTGAAACTATGGTTTCTCATTTATGGGTGCCTATTATAGACCATGTAACTAATTTTCCATAATGAATGAGATGCTATACACTTTAAGGATTGGAGAGGGCCTAGAGAAATATCTATGATCCAAGGAAAAAGTTTTAACTCCTTATAAGTTGGGAGATATGGCAATTCTCCCAGAGTATCAATTTTTGGTAGTTTTGCGCAGCAATTTTTTGGCTTGACTTTAGGAATGGATACACACTTTTCCTTGATGAATCAGCTTTTGCACCCTTAATTGGTCGTAGAAGACCAAAATATCTACATACAAGTTGAAGTGCAAGTTCTAATTCAATCAGAGCTAGGAGATACCATGATTTTTCTCAGATATCAATTTCTGGACATTTAATTGCTGATGCAAGCCAACTTATGGCTCTTCAAGAATTTAATGTTAGGTTAATTTTAATTTAATATTTACTAAGAGCCAACTTGGCTTCTCTATGTTCTAGAATGATCTGTAAGTCATTTTGGCTAGTATAAATAGAGTGTTTAGGCTTAGAGCTAGGATAGTTTTTGAGTTTTAAGAGAGGATTAGAGAGTAGAATTAGAAAGTGCAAATTTTCTGTTGGATCTTTGTGTATGAATTTATTTTGTATCTGGCTGTAATCCAAAAGGCCTTATAGCTGGGTATGTATGTTGAATATTTGATGAATGAATGAAAGTGTTTGTTTGCTCTTCCTCCTTTGGTTGTTTATTCTATGTGTTAGTTTTCTACTGTGTTAACTCTTGCAGGGTGGTTCAGAGAGCTAGGTGTGTCATTGGCCCTAGTTTTCCCTATCCTTCCTTATGTCATGCACCTAGCGCATTAGTGCACCTCAAAGGCAAAAAAATGAAAAATTTCACCAAGTATCAAAATTGAAATTATGGCTTATGGGTTTTGTTTTCCTTTATACCATAGCTATGTCTGGATATTTTCCTTGAGTTTCTTAATTATCTCAGTAACTTTAGCCACATCCGATAAATCTAAGGCATTATATTTATCCTTTACTTTTTACTTGTAATTGTCCACTTCTATATGAGTTCCTACAAAATCCTTGAGTTTTGTATCAAGCTCTAATAAAGCTTCTTCTATTCTAAAAGCTTGCCAGATGTCCTCATCATTAGAAACTTCATCAAAAATTTTCCAAAATTTCTCAACTACTACCTCTACTGGTATTAGCTTTTCCTATGCATCATCCTCAAAAATGTCTAGACATGTGTCACTATAATGTTTCTTAGCTTCCAAAAATATTCTCTTGGGCTTGGTCCTTGAGCCTGTGAATCTCTACATGTAATGATTCCATTACTTTATTTCCATTTGCAATCTTCTCAATCCAATCACCTATTAAATCTAGTTCCTTCACTATATATACATCCATGAGCATCTGATACCTCTGGCCTTTGATTTCCTATAATGCCTATAAATCTTTTCCTCAGGTATGCACTTCATCCATTAAACCAAAATTTTGATTCAAAATTGCTACTAACTTATCCACATTCTCCTACATAACATGTAATAATTTAAGATTTCCTTGATAATTAGTACACTTTTTTCCTCAAAACTTTCTCGCCATTGCTAATAGACATTAAAAAATGGGTCCAATTGCACTGCACCTCTATCCCTTCTTTGAATTGTTGCATTTAGAGTTTCTTCAGGGTTAAGGGGATCGAAGGGGCCAACAACTTCACTCAAATATCCATTAAATATTTCATTACGTTGTTGAAGTGTTATCAATTCTACCCCATCCTATTCTAGGTTCCTGAACACCTCTTTCATGCCCATGGTAACCATCAGCTTCACAAATTCCAAGGTTGGCTTCCCAAGCATGACCTCCAAGAACTAATAGTCCCTTGGAGTCAATTCTTCAACATTTGATTTTGGAGGAGGGATAGCTATGTGAGAAAAAAGGTCCTAATTCTGATCACTCATGACAAAGGCGAATGCTCACATATCCTTTGGCAATGAATCAGGCTTCCTCAGAACTTCTATCAATTCCATTCTATCCTCCTCTTTAGTGGTGAACTATTGCTTCTTATTTCTGATCACTTCTTTTTCTATGCCACGTTGGAACATGTTGTACTGGGGACATACCTTTAAAGGATGAAGGATTTTTCTCCGCTATACTCTTCCCTTTACCACTCCTTTTTGGAGTCTTCTCTCTTTTTGAAAGATCTACATTGGCAATCTCTATATCTATGGAGCTCACAATTCTCACCTCTGTATCCTAGGAAGTTTTCTGAGCTTGTTCACTTATTTATCCCTCTTTTGACACTTCATTAGTGGATACTTGTTGTGGCTCTTCTTCATGTTCTGCCTAGACTTGTTCAACCTCTGTACCTAAAGGAAAAGCGGTAGCCAATCCCTTATCTACACAAAATGTGACAATGTGACTTTTAGCTAGGATTCCAAAACTACCTCAAGTCCTTGTGATTTCAGGGGGCATCTGATTCCAATCCTCCTATTGAGGTTGATTGGTTGGCATATCTTTGATCTTGTCCCCGACTAACAAGTCAAAATTTGACATCTGAAATATGTCAGTGCCCTCCACATATTGCTCATCTATCCATTGTTGTATCTCATCTTCTAATGTAGTGGTCTGCATGGATTCATATTGGATAGATGGAAAGGTAACTGTAGAACTTTTCCTTCATTCCTCCTATGTGGCTCTAGCTAGCCGAATCATATGACTCAAAGGTAGATCATCCTCTTTATCCTCATCACCTTCTTCTTCTACCTCTTCCAAAATGGGTTTGGGGATAAATGGAAAAGGAATCACTTTCTTGATCACCTTTTTTCTCCTCTTCATGAGAGTCTTAATCTTCCTTTTTTTTGGTGCAAAGGGGGAGGCTTTCTCTATTTGTCAAGGTGGAGAAACCTCTTGTACCTCAATTTTTGTTTCTCCTTGACCTTGTACAATTAGCAGTAGTTAGGGATCAAGTTGGGGTTGTGTGACCTCTACATTCTCTAAGCCTTGTATGTTTTCCTCTCCTTGTTGTGGAGGTGTTGGGATTTCTCTCTCTTCAGGTTTGGCTCATTGAGGAGAATTCCTCTTTCTCTTGCCCTTACCTTTACTCTTTTGAGCTTGATAATAACCAACTAGCCTATTAAGTTGGTGCACCATTTCTAGCCTTACTGGTGATTGAGCTATAAATGTAGGGATGGTGACCTATTTCCCTCTATCTTTGGCTGGACGAGCTTGCACATGGAAGATCACTATCTTAGGAATTAGATCAAGTTTGAATGGTTTCTTGATCCAATCCTACATTAATTTGATGACATGCCTTTCCTTGTGATTGATGTTTGAGTTCTCTTCCTTGTCAACCTTGGCATTCATAATAGGCCATTCACCAATTTTATCCCTGTTGAACAAAGGATCAAGCAACTCTTCCATGTCTTGTTGCACAATCTTCAACAAAATATTTATCTTTAAGGCCTTCTTTGCCGAATACAAAGTCATCCTACAATAATCCCTTATATAAACATTGTAGTCATTTGTCGCATTCATCCAATGATCTTCAACGACTTCTTCATGTTGGAATGTTTTGCTTGCTAAGTACTACACTCTCCTAATATTGCCAAAATATGGATGTGGAGAATTATACTCTTCCTAAGGGATATTGACCCCATTCACATTCAAAAGAGGGGATATCTTGCCTTTGATCTACTTGAAAAGGTCCTATAGTCATAGGCCATACCCAACATGTTTTATGTTTCTTTCTAACTCTGTCATATGTAGGAAATAGTTGTTAGGAGATCTCTAGGAGGATAAGCCTATGCTGGGATACCTAGGGAGCTTCTTAGGGTTAATTGTTGTACCTACTACCCTCAAATATGTAAATATATAGAACTAGATGTAATAAGCTCCAATCGACAATATCTGTGCAGCTACCTCCTCTAATATTCTCTTTGCATAATCCCCTTCTATGAACTGAATTATGGTGAATATGAAAGCATCATTTACAATTCTGTATTCTTTTCTTTTCTTTGAAAGCCTCTTCTTTACCAGCTAAAAGTAAAAAATATATGGCCATGTATTTGCATCCTACATGTTGCCCCTCTTATAGAGCCCTAGATAATCTGCTACTCTTGCAGCTAATAGGTATATCAAATATAGAGTCATCTAAAATTTCCTATTGTTCTTAGCTACCACCAACTGCTCATCCAAATTTTGACTAAGAGTAGAAGTCCAATCCAGTGGCATCTCTACTTTCTTTATTGTCTCAATGAAATGCAACATGAAAATGTTTAGGTGTCAAGCTATCGACAAACCCATAACTCTACTCAAGAGTATGACTGAGTATCCAATATCCTCCTTCATATATCCTCTTGTCATGTCTAATTTACCCATTTTCTTTACTTGAGGAGTCTTCTCTATAAGGTACAATGATTAGATGATCTTAGAAGCCTCATCAATGTGTTCCTAATACCATCTCTCTACTTGCTCATAGGATAGCCGAATGAATTGATTCGCCCTGGGGAGATGGAACACTTTCTCAATGTTCTTGGGTTGGAGATTGAGAATGATCTCTCCCTTTATGCTCTTTACTACCCTCTCCTTAGGCACAAAATGTTCTACAAGTGTCATGATAAGTTCTAAAGACTGTATTGACACCAAGTGTGATGCTGCATTAATGAGCCGTAATTGGATTTGTGCAGAGGGGTAAAAGCACAAACCTGTGTCACCTTTTATAAATAAACAGGATATTAGAATGTGATAGTTCAACATTAATAACAAAAAAAATGGTATTTGTGTTTAAAATATGAAGATGATGTAAACTGATGAAATGTGTAGAATTAGATGAATTTTATGCCTATAATTTTTATATATTTTTTTGAGTAAGAATTTATTCATTTTATTTTATTTTGAAGTCTCTTATTAAACTATAAAAAAATATAGGGTGTAGTTTCTGTCAAACAAGTACATGCAAATCATCTTTCTTTGTTCTGATTTGAAAATATCTTATAGATGACATGTATAGCTAGTGAACAAAAAAAGAAATAATTATTTTTGATGTATATTTTCTTTGTTATAAGTACTCAAGTTTGACCTTATTAGAATCCAATAGTTTTTTCATCGCATCAAAACTTCCATATCAAATATATACCTTCTTGAAAAATAATTACATATTTGTGAAGATGATTCTCTCCTCTAGAGCTAAATATAATTTTTAAATTTTTTTTGATGTGATTTACTATTTTTTTCCTTTTTTGAGGGAGCATCTTTTGAAATATTGAAATATCAACTTATAATATTTTGAGATTATAACATATTATAACTTATCAAAACACTCAAAAAATTATATAATGATCATATTGAATTTGAGATCTATAAAAGGGTATTTTTAGTTTTTGAAAAAAATGGAGTTTTGATAGAGAAATAATATTTGACCAAAATAGGTTTTGGTATCATAAACTATGACATAGATCTGTGCTTTTACCTAGAGACCATTTGGGACCTCTTAGTTGGTTTGTTGCATATCTTTAAGAATTCTCCCAAATCTGTATGTCCCAAATCAGTATCTTGAATCTCTAAGTTGTCATCCTGAAACCGTAATTTTGTCAGAACACCTTAGAACTTGAACACTATTGGTTTTGGTGCCATTTTCTTGCCAAGGGAGGATGAGGAAGATGCCATGGAATCTACACAAAAATAATGTCCATTAGTCCAAAATTGAAGAAGAATGAATCAATGACATACTAAAACTAATGTGAGAAAAACCCAAAAACTAGGACTGCTCAAAAACCATCTAAAACCTAGTTTTAACCTATAATGCATAGAAAAATTGTGCACCAACCATACCTAATAGGTGTGCTTGGTATGCCTTTATTTTTTAAATACTTCTTAAAAATGAGTGCACAGTAGCACACCTAATTAGGTACACTACTACACACCCATTTGTGTTCTTATGTGTACTTTTTCACAAAGTTTTAGCACCAAATTGGGTGCACTCAGGCAGGTGTGTTGATGCGCACCCAATTTAGGGTGAATAATTTAGGTTTTTTTTTTTTAAAAAAAAATGTTTGATGCAAAATGGTGCACATCAGCACACCTATTGAGGTGCACTAATGCACACCTTTTGAGTTAATATTTCACTTTGTGTGTGTATTGTAGGGATACAGGGAGTGAGTAGGCAAAAGGCACACCTATTTTGGTGCACAATTATAGTGTTGGGGAGCACAGAGTGAGGAAAATGAAACAAGAAGGTAAGGAGGGAGGGGACCCCCCTTTATATAAACCTGAGGCCCTTTTGCGCGGTTGTGTGGGTGCATAGCTACACATCATTTGATGCATAGATGCCATGTTTCCAAGGATTTTGGTGCACTAGGTGCACCAAGTAGTTGTACCTAGTGTGCTGTTATGTATTTTTGATTTATTCCTTGTTAGAACTCTAGTTTTCAATAATTGGGCTTCCCAGTCAAGACTTGGACATGAATTGGAGCACTAGTTAAGACCTTAAAAGGGACTTAGACCCTAGACTAGGGCTCTGAAAAGCCAAAAAATAAAGTAGGAGGTCCCCATTCCTAATTGGAAATGGGGCATGTATTGTGGAACCACAAAAATTACACATGAAAGAGACGCAAAGATACTTGATAGAGATGTACACATTAATTTTGAAGCTGCAAGAAAAAATGAAGAAACAAGAGCTAAGCGAATATTGTCCAAATATGTCAAAAGACATCATCTTTATTGGTCAAATCATTGGAAACAAAGATGCTAGACCAATGACAAGAAATAGATTGAGAAGTGATTCATGTTTACTAAGCATGAAGTAGCCCAAAACAATGAAAGATGCATTAGAAGATGTGGACTAGTACAAAGCCATTTTAGAAGAGATTGAATAGATAGAGAAGAACAAAACATGGAGTCTAGTTCCTAGACCAGAAGACAAAAATGTGATTGGCACCAACTGGGTATTAAAAAAAAAACTAGATGAGAATGGTGAAGTTACCAAAAATCAAGCAAGATTAGTTTGCAAGGGATATGAACAAGAAGAAGGAATTGACTATGGGGAGACATTTGCTCCTATTGCTAGAATGGAAGGAGTAAGAACTCTACTTGCTTATGCTACATACAAAGGTTTCAAAGTTTATTAGATGGATCTTAAATCTACATTTATGAATCGAATATTAGAAGAGGAAGTTTACATAGAACAGCCAGAAGGTTTTTTTGATGATAAGAATAAGAACATGGTATGTAGATTGCACAAAGCTCTATATGGCTTGAAATAAGCACCAAGAGCATGGTATGAGAGACTTCATACTTATCTTGTGAAGATTGGATTTGAAAGGACTGATGATAACAAAAGTTTGTACATAAAGATTGATAAAGGAAAATTTATTTTGTTGTCTGAAATATTTGTTGATGATATCATATTTGGAGGTCAAGATGCTTTATGTAAGGATTTTGCAAATCAGATGAAGTAAGAATTTGAAATATCTATGTTTGGAGAAATAAATTTTTTTGTGAGATTACAAGTATATGCTATATACATCACTCAGTCAAAGTATGTCAAAGAAATATTGAAAACTTTTAGATTAGAGGATTCCAAACTAGTAAGTACACCTATGGTGATAGGACACAAGTTGTCAAAGAATGATGATTCTGCTGAAGTGAACCAAACATTATGTAGGTCTATGATTGGTAAATTGCAATATGTAGTACATAGTAGACCTAATATTGCATTATCTATAGGGATAGTTGTAAGATTCTCTACTAATCCTAGGGAAAATCACTTAATGGATGTGAAGAGAATAATGAGATATCTAAAAGGAACATAAGAGTTTGGTCTATACTACAAGAAGAATGAAAAGTTTGAACTAAGAGCCTACACTGATGTTGATTGGGCTAGAAACATTGATGATAGAAAGAGCACTGGTGGAGAAGCATTTTTCTTAGGCAAGAGACTAGTTACATGGACTAATGAGAAAAAAATTTGTACTTCACAATCTACTATTGAAGCTAAATATGTTGTTGCTATAAACCGCACAAACATTGTATGGATCAAATAGCTACTCAAAGGAATGAAAGAAGAGATCACAGAACTAGTGATACTTTATTGTGATAATACAAGTGCTATCAATATATCAAAGAATCCAGTAATGCACACAAAGACAAAGCATATTGCAATCAAGTATCATTACTTGAGAGAGTTAGTTCAAGATAAAGAGGTGAAGATGGAATATGTTAACTCAAAGGAACAAATTGTTGATATCTTCACAAAACCATTACCTAAGGATTCTCATGAGTATCTAAGAGGTAAACTAGGGGTGATACCCCTATCAAAGGCTATCTAAGAAACAAGAGGAGTGCCCTACATCAAACAAGCCAATATTCATATATTACACATTGATGTAGAGGATCTTACTTTAGGAGCTGCCTAAAGTAATCACAGAATTAAAACTTCAAATCAGTGACAATCAAGGTGACAGAGGGAGAAGCTAAAAAAAGAGAACTATAAAAGCTTATATCTACATGTTTTAAGATGAAAAATTTTTGGTACATGTCTTTGGAATTATTGTCAAAGAGGAAGAAAGTACATTTTGATCATTATCACTAAGAGAGATCTATTGATCAGAAAGAGAGAAAGTACATCAAAAGGAGATAGTATAATCAAAGAAAGGAGATATTTATCAAAGAGCCAGAATGTATAATCATAGAGGGAGATATTCCTTTTAAATTCCAAGGGAGAAAGTACAAGACATTGCTACTAATCTTAGAGGGAGATAAGATAATTACTGATTTTGTTGATTAGAAGAAGACACATGTATGTAAGAAAGAGGGAGAAATCCTTTGCTATCTAGTAAGAGGGAGATACAAGAAGGAATTCAGAGGGAGTTATAAGAAAGAGTTTTGTAACCTAATTAGAGGATGGAAATTGCTGATAGAGGGAGAAATTTTGATAGAATTTTTCTTTTTGATATTATCTTCCTATTTTAACCTAGTCAAATTGGTTGAACAAGATGTTCATCATTTGATTGACTTAGTTGATCAGTTTACTTTTCCATCAATTCCAAAGAGGGAGATTGTTGAAAGAGGGAGATTGTTGAAGACTATGTGTTTTAATCATTATTTTGTCACTAATGTCAAACCTACTATTTGATGGTAAGACAACTGCTTATAACATTCAAGTACTATCACTTAGTTGATTGATGAAGAGGATTTGATCAATAAGAGGTAACAAAGGTACCTAGAGGAAAGGTTGAGTTATGATTATGTAATGAAGTTCAAAGATCAGTTAAGACAGTGATCACATGATGTATTAACAAACTACTTAAGGTTAAAAATGTTGGCTACACTAAGAAATTTTAGAATAACAAGTTACACAAAGTTTTTCTGCCATCATCCAAGTGAATGGCCTAAAGTCCTCTAACAAGGCTCACTTCTAACAGGGTGATTGAAATCCCTTAATTGGGTCACATTTAACAATGTGTATTGTAACCTTGAACAAGGTTGGCCTTTCATAGGGCATCACTTTAGAAGAGAGAAAAGGAGTAGCATGCTACTATTGGTTTTTCCCAAATTGGGTTTCCATGTAAATCATTGTGTCAAGTGTGTTGATGAATATGTTGTATTTCATGCTTTACAGTTCTGCAAGTTGATTTGACAGTAACATACAAGTTTTAGTGATTGCATAATCTAGTAAGTTGCATCCATAGGTATGATTTTTTTATGGGTTCACTAAGTTGTAAAAAGTTTTATTTCTACATCTAGACCTCAGATAATTGATTCACCCCCTCTCCCCCTCAATTATTCTAAAGTATTCCAACACTTGTTTCTTAGAAAGTATAAAGAATACTATAGGGGTTGAGATTTGAAATGGGTTGAAATTTTCAAAATGTCCCAAAAGGATGATGAAACCTTTGAAGACTATGTTTCACGGTTCATGTTCAACCTGTAGTGTAACGCACAACATCAAATGAACGAGGAATCAAAGAAACATTTTTTTTGAGAGGTGTAAATGATGGAAGTATTGAATATCTAGATCTTATGGTTGGAGGAGATATCACTCAAAAAATTGGACTAATAAATAGAGCATATGTTTGAACTATTCCAAGGCCACTATGAAGAAAACTGGGGAACTTAGAGACCTACCACATAAGTCTAATGACAGTTCAGGAGTATCAAAGATGGAACTATCCAATTTGTTATCAAACTTCAAACAAGGCTTCATTAATGATTTAGTCACTCAATTGGATACCATGTGGGTGAGAAGGAAGAAGGATGAAGTTGATGCCATGTTAGTTGAATACTATTCACATTGTAGGAAAAAGAATAGGCATTGTAGATACAAGTCTATTGCAAGCCTGGAGACAAAACCAATGCCTACTAAGTTTAAAGCCATTGATGAAAATGGAGAGGTTCTCTATGTTGCTCAACGAAGGCCATGGGATCAAAGACAAGGTATGCCTCAAGATTCTCTTCAAAGTTATAATAGTAACAATTAATGCCAAATTATTGGTTTTAGTGGAAATAATAGTTGGCAACAACCTCAATAGGGATGGCAGCAAAACCAAAATTGGAATACCCAACCTAGTCAACAAGCCTTAATGCCACCACCTCAACAACATGCTTTAATGCCTCCTCCTATAGCCATTAATACTCCTCCGAGGAAGACTCAACTACCAATTCAGCATAATCCTAATCCCAACAATACCAAACAATCAACACAACAAAAAAGCTATGCTATTTCCTTGAATGATATCCACTTAAGTTCAAGCACTACCCTTCCTTCGAACCAAAAGCCTATAATAACTAAATTTGAAGATTCCCCAAATGAATAGGGAGATGTGTCAAATTAGCATACTTCTCCTATAGCCAAAGAACCTCCATTTCCTCATAGGTTGATGGAACAAGGCTAGCTTAGAGAAAACCGTATAGTAATTGATTTTCTCAATCAACTAAAGAAAATGATAGTACAAATACCATTACTTGATGTTATCAAGAAAGTCCCTACCTATACTAAAGCTATCAAGGAAGCATGTATTAAACAAGAAGGAAGAAATAATAAGGATCCAAAAACAATTGTCTAATTTAATGTTGGAGAAATTAGTTGTACCTAAATATTCTGACCCTGGGAGTCGTCTGGTTACTATCACCATTCATGGGATACAAGTTCAAAATGCTTTAGTCGGCTTAGGACCACCCATTAACATGGTGACAAACAAGGCATTATCTCAATTACATATCATTGGTCTTAGAGAAACACCAACCATACTTTAGCTTGTTGATAGTTGTATTATTGAATTGGATGGGATGATATAAGATGTCATAGTCACCTTAAACTCTTGGGAGTATCCATTAGACTTTTTTTCCCTTTCTCCAAAAGATAACATGGGTGGATATCCTTTAATTTTAGGGTGACCATGGTTAGTCACTGCAGATGCCTATATAGCTTGTTACTCTAGAAAAATGACAATATCCAATGGTATCCATAATAAGAGCTTGACCTTATACTCCCTTGCTCAGCCATTGTTGTTAGATGACCAAGTAATCTAGCTAGACTTGGGTGACGATGATCTAGAGGTAAATTCCATCCATCAAATAATGATGATAGGTCAAGAGTCATTTGTGGCCTCTTAAGAAGAAGATGAGATAATTTCACCCATCCTCATGAATGAATATGGAGCGGAGTCTGAAATGTATCCTCAAGATGACTATGTCCTAGAAACCATGTTACCACCTTTGAAAACAACTCAACATTTAGAAGCTTCCCAATTCATTCACTCATTATTACCTCATGAGATAGATTCTTCTCTTGTTTCTTAGTTATTCATGATAGATAAGGCTATTAAGATGGAAGTTGGTATAGAAAGGGAGATGACATATGATCAAGGAGCTCAGTTTACATCTAATCTTATAGCTTCTCTCATGAAGGAATATACTATTTAGCATGGTAAGTCACCACCTTACCATCTACAAGCTAATGGCCAAGTAGAAGTTACCAATAGAGAGTTGGAAACCATTCTTACCAAAATAGTAGCACTTCAAAGGAAAGATTGGGCCACACACCTTTTTGAAGCTCTCTGGGCTTATAGAACCACCTAGAAATCTAAAACAAGTTTCACTCCTTCTGAGATCATCTAAGGTAGGTTAGTTGTAATGCCTATGGAGTTTGAATATAAAACATTAAGGACTACATTACAACTTGGTATGGAACTCACTATTGCACAACAAGACCAAATTATGAGTTTAAATGGCCTTGATGAATGGTGCAAATCTGCATTAAACAACACCAAACTCATCCAACATCAACGAAAGCAGTGGCATGATAAGTTTATCAAAGATAAAATGTTTTTTGTAGGAGATTGGACACTTCTCTATGATTTCAAGTATCAACACAACCCAGGCAAGTTTCAAACTCTTTAGTTAGGACCATATGAAATTATTGATGTCTTTCCAAATAGAGTAGTCCAGTTGTTTACTATTGATCCTATTTGATTCATGTTACTTGTCAATGGGCATCACCTCAAGATTTACAATAAACCGGTTAGTTGTGAGGAGTTTCTACTGTAGTTTTAGCACATCAAAGATATACTCATTCCTATAGCCGAGCAGTCTCAATCTTCTACCTTGGCTATTGCTACATCTTGATTCCTTTCAAGATTTTCATATTAAACACTTTCTCTTTGAAAGTAATTTCTCCACCAAAAAATTAATCTCACCCTCTCTCTTCCCCAAATTTCCATCCCATCCCATCACAACATCACTTCAGATGATCTTTTGCAGACCACTTGTCCTATAGCACTTGTCAGGTATGTACCACATAACCTTGCATATATTTTATTCTATTTATTCTTTGTTAGGAATTTGTGTTGTTTGAATTTATTACTCTTGCATATCCTAGCCTAGTGAGACCCATACCTTTACTTAGTTTAGGGGGGGGGGGAATATTCATTTTTCAAACTTTCAAATTGCATGTAAACTTTAAAAGTTATTATCTTATGAGATGACTATCATCACATGTTGATGACTTTTCCTTTTGTGATTATGTATATAACATGACTATGATTATGAATGTAATCATAATTAGCAACATATTTGGGGTGGCAGACCTATACATGAGCGAAAAATTATGAGACTTGATGTAAGGAAGGATATCATGAGATTTTTTGCATTAAAAATCTTTAAGAAGCAAATAGTAATAGTATGATGTTTTCTTTGTCTGGTGCCATAACATTGCAAATTTTATTAACTCACCATTATTGAGCTCTAAAAACACCATGAATTTTCCAAAATTTTGTTGTGCATAATAATGGGTGGAGATCTTCAGAGATATGAGCTAGTTGATCATAGGGTTTTGTTGGGTGATGCAACCATTTGTGAGATGTTTAGGAGAAGAGGATGGTTAGATTAATACCTCAGCCATAAGGGATTTGATGAGGAGGTTTCTCTTCAATTTCTGAGCAACTTGAAGGATGGGTTTACAATGGTTAAGGGCCTTAGAATTAAATTTATATAAGATGTGGTAGCCAAAGTCACTATGTTACCACAGGAAGGAGAAAATTGGGCAAAGGATTTTTACCTACATACAACTAGGGCACAGTTAAGTGTGCATCTTGACCCTCCATTAGACATTGAAAAGAAGTAGAGCACCTCCAAATTATATTTTCCCTTGGATTTTATCCAACTAGTAGCATTTGTCATTCAATACTTCACTTGTGAAGGTCCTTACAAATACCTACATGCCCTACATTTCATGATTCTAGCTCATTTGTGACATGACTATAGATAGGTAAATCTTCCCAAATTTTTTTTTAACATCATTAAGAATAAATATTTTTTAGTACAATCAAAAAAGGATCAGTCTATCTCCCATCATTGTTTGATAAAATTAGTTTGAGAAAGGGAGTTAAACAAGCAAACAATTGGTACATGGGAAGAATTTTTGTACTTAAATGAGGTAGATCCTAGATTGGTCAGCCCTAGAGGCCAGGGTATTGGATGGAGGGAAAGGACATCCATTGGTTTTTGTAAGCTTATTCCTAGGACTAAAAACATTCCTTAAGCCTCTCCCTCTAGTTCTAGACCAACTAAGAGGAGGATTTATAAAGCGGATGCCTTCATTTCTAGCAAAAAGAAAAGTAAAAATAGAGAAATTGCTAGTGACCCCAAGACCCCATCATCTATTAAGACTAGGTCTACTAATAGGGAAGGCAAAGGTAAAGTTGTGGAACCTGAAGAAGAGAAATTGGAAGATGATGAAAGTAATGTTAATGAAACCCTACACTCACAAGAGGAGGAAGCTTCTGAAAGACCTCCTGAAGCACCTATGGTAGAAATGTTTGCAAGCAAGAGGAAAAAAAAGAATCCTCCATGCCTATCTACACCACCTAAGATGTAAGGTGTGAGGCTTTATGAAGGAAATAAGGTTACTAAAACCATAATCCAATGGTTAACCTTGAGTCTTTTGAGTTTGAGAAGGAGTCCTCTTTAGAGGAAAAATTGCAACAAAACATAACCACTAATAATGAGTGCAATAACTAGATTCCACAACCTAAAGTTGACCTTAGTGTTAAATATGTACTTGTTGATAGTGAAAAGGAGTCTAAAAAGCCTAAAGCATCTAAGGAGTTTGAAGAAAGTAGTGTTATGCAAGATATTGGTGAGAATTCAGAAGACCTTCCTCCTAGGGACTATCCAGAATTCATGCAAGAAATTGTTGAGGAAGTAATGGAAAAGCTCAATCAGGATGGATTGGATATATTGGCTAAAGCAACCGCTGAATCTAGCAAGGAAGAGAATGTGGTGACAAAAATTGTTATAAGGAAAGGAGAATTCTCCATGCCATAAAGTGCCAATAGAATTCCTCATTCAACATCTAAATGGATAGACATTTTTAACTAGGAACCATTTCCACCACCCAATCTATCTATACCTTTGTTTGCAGGGATTAATTTGTTCCAAAATTGTTATGGGAAAGAGCTCAATGGAATTTGGAAAGGAAAAAATTGAAAAATATCATTAATGAACAAAGCTATCAGTTGAAGTAGAGTTCAAACCAGAATGAAGTTTTAAAAAGGAGGGTTGAACAAGTCACAAGATTGATTCCTAAACTAATGAAATGCAGATCACCATCTCTAGTATATGCATTGTTTCTCAAAGAAGAGCTTTTAAACTTTAAATTGACTAGAATTATAGAAGGGCTTAATCCCTCCATTTAAACTCCACATGAGTTTTATGATGCATTCCAATCTATTCCAATGCCTTTGAAGAATTTATTTTATGAATTCTATCTCCATAATTTCCTAGTGCCTAATGACATAGAGTGGATCTCACTCCTTTATATAGGGGATGTGTAGTTGAGAGCAGTGATGTCTTAGATGTAGAATGAGATAAGTAGGGAACATCAAGTTGTACCTTATAGGGACAATGAAATGATAGTTCCTCTACTCATGAGACCAAAATTCCAACACACTAGATGAACATTTTTGGATTGAATTTCTATCCTCGGCAACCCTATTGCAGCTAGTAAAGTATGCTTGGTCAAAAAATGAGCCTTTGTAGACTAGGAACACCACTCATCTTGAGATGTTGAGTCAAAAATTATTCCTTCTAGAAAAAGGTGGAAATGGATGCCACATGACCTAAAGATAAGAGAAGCTCACTCTCCTCAAAATTTAACTCTTACTACTATCAAAATTCCATGGTATATCAATTTGGGAAGGAATCAGTGCAAATATTGACTTCTAGTAAGGTATAAACCTCCCATTCTCCTACAATCACTACAAACAGTGAACAGAAATGTAGAGGATCATGATATGATAGCATAAGTTTGGCTATGGAGAAGTCTCAAGGAAAATTGTGGATACTTTGACTATGTTAAGAATGAGCCAAAGGAGAAGACAACTAGTGATTGGAGAGTTTAGGCCAGAATTAGAAACTTCATAGTTGTTGGGGACTAGAAATAGCTCAGTTGGGGGGGATGATGGGCCTCCAAAATGCCTTATTTTAAAGATCTTTTTATCTTGTTTTCCAGTAATTATCTTGTAGAAACAATCATGACTTTATGGTTTTAAGTAGATGAACTTATGTTTTTATGTATATGTTATATATATGTTAAGACATGAAATAGAAGTGTGGATAGTTCAAATATGCTATATTTGCTTGAATCTATGGAAAAAAATAGTACAATGAAGTAATGTTGCATGCTGATAAATGTTTCCTCATTTATGTTGTCTTGGGTAGTTTTCTTCCTATAGCCATAGTATTTACAAGAGTTGTAATTTGAAATTTACACCTTTTCTCTAATATTGATGATGAAATAAATATATGTATGTGGAAGTTGTGTGCACATTGAATGTTTTGAAGGTACTTGCCACAATATCCAAAGTTCAATATTTTAGCACTAAGGAAGTCATAGCCAACTAGATTTCTAAACCATTGCAAGTGGAGCAAGTCATTATATGCTTTCTATTCTTGTAGTGTACGAATGTAGCTTCCACAACTTGCTATATTCCCGGAGGATTTATTCGTTGTTAATGGTATTTTTATTTTCAAACTTTATGAGTCTATAATTGATCCTGATTAATGGAGTGATCATAGAGTTAGGAAGTAGTTGTGGTTTCCTTTAAATAATGATTGTTGTAGCTTTGATTATTGTTTTTAAAGAAGAATAGGAAGTTCATTTACATAGTAGTAGAGTGTGATACTATTTTTAATCAAGTGTAATCTTTCACCATGAATGAATAGAATGAGCAGTTCAAGTTTATTTCTTTTATCTTGATTGTCTTTTCTATTCACTCATCTAAGGGGTCCCACTTGGTGAGTGAACTATTCCATTAGAATAGATTTCATTTCCATGTTTATTTCCTTACAAGGTATAATTTTGTTGCTCCTGTAGCCATTGATAACTAAATTAGTGAACTATTCTTGCAACATAGTTGCCTAGATAGGTTTACTATTTGCAGCATTACTTGAAGATTTGAGTTAAGTTGTTGTTTTAGTTTCTACCATAAATTTTCTTGAGCATTTCCTTTTCTTTAGTTGTAATGACTTAAAGAAGAATTAGAGCATATACTTTGCAGTCATCCTCTCAATTTTACACTCCTAGGCTAACAAATTAAATGAAGTTAGTGTACTATTTTAAGGAAAACATAAGATGTTGTCTAACCATAGAATCACTATGAAAGGATGTCCAATCCTTTCTTACTAAGGTATTAAGTTTATTGGCCAACATTTTTGAAATTATAACATCCGAAATATAGCTTCCAATAAAATGGCACACTTGGTTAGTAGTAAAACTTTAGAAATTACATTTGGAATCACATCTGAAGACTAGTTAAACAGATTTGTCATAAGCTCTAATTTGAAAAATAACATATCTCTGACCCTAGAACACAATGGAAAAATAATTTTCACATTTTGGCCAACCAGGTCAAAATTATGGTTGGTCAAACAAGATTACTTACTATCATAAAAGGCAACTGGGAACTTTTAATTCTTTTGAAAATGGAATCAGGTTGGGAAACTCATCAGTCAGATTCATAAGAGCTTGAAAATGCAACATAGGATGTATTTTATTATTACAATGTAGTGGTATGACCATTTCTTCAAGATTCTCAATGGACTATAAAATATCAAATGCCAAACAGGGTTTCTCGCAATTTTGAACCATGTGCATTAGCATGACAAGAATAAATAACCAACTTTGGAAAACTCAAAACATATTGAAATGACTTGAAATCTAAAACATAGGTTTTTTGATATGCATATTGAACACTTAAACAGTGGCAATTCATGACACTTTACTGGTTGCAATATATTCAAATACAAACTAGCCTTCCCTATGACAAGTGCTCAAAATGACACCTTGTTGAACGATTTGAAACTTCCAACCAAAAACTTGAGGTGCATGAACATAATAAATGAAAGGTAATGAGAACTTTGAATACATCCTATGACTCAAAATATCAACTAGGTAGATATGCATGAAAGGATTTTATAGGGGCTCATTGAAATTTAGTTTTTAGAATGGTACTCAAAATTAATGTTGCAATTTTGAGTCCTAACAAGGATATTTGACCCAGTTAGGAGTCATTCCATAAATTTATTACATTGATCCTTGCCAAAGGACTAGACCTTGTTAGAGGTCTCAACCCTATGAGGAGTTATATTACAAAGGAGCTCGTTGTTCTAAAGATATTAGATCTATATAAAAAGTAATAGATATAATACCAAAATGGTTGTACTAGTATCTTCTATATTTTATTAGTCCTTTGTATAGCTCACATCAATTCTACCCATACAAAAACTAATCACATATAACCATCAAAATAGCATCATAGCATCATCAATAAATGTCACATATTATATATCAATACCATGTTTTTCATAATCCAACTATCTGTATTATATACCCTTCTAGGTATATTTATGTATGTCCTTGATGTTGAAATGTGTACAAGACTTCTCCAAAACAAGCTATCAAAAATTTCTAACTGAGGGTTACATCTAATATGTTGTCACTAAATTTTTAAGTAATTGAATTGACGATTTAGTTTAATTCCTTAGGCAAAAATACCTAACCTATATCTCTTATCCTGTACTTTGTGATATAAGAATACCTTCACATTTACTAACCAAAACATGTGCTAACTCACATATTAAACTCTAGTGAACATATTGATATCATATATATTCTCCATTTTATTATTATCCAAAATTGTGGCCAATAATACTATTAGCCCAAAGTTCTCCTCCCGCCAAAAAATCAAATTCAAATAATGATCTATTTTAACAGTCACCTAGGGTTCTCATGAAATGATTTAATGTTTTCCATATTATTTGTTTCATGTTATGCCTTATAATATTTTTTCATGATTATGTGATTCGCATGATCATGGGTAGTTGAATGCTAACTAAGGTCAAGATGGTGAAGGTGCACTTTGCTTTGATTTCACTTGATCGCATGGTTATATTGACATGCTATGGTTTAAGTTGTGATTATGTGGCAAAGTAGATCTTTAGTGTTTAAAACATATTCTACACTACTAGATCTTCCAGATCTATGGCCAATACATGATTGCTATAGATACAGAGGTGGCTAAACCTTGAGTTGTGATTGAGTGGTTTCCTTTGTTCCACTTAGTCGTAAGGGTCAGACAGTGATATCAAGTTAAGGTGGCAATGGTGCAGATATGGTCTAACTTCAGCTTTCACCAAGTCATGGTGGTTAGTAAAGAATTTCAAGTGTGGGTGGCAAGGTGATGATGACCAATAGATCATGATTTCACAAGCAGTAATGGTTACTAAGGGAAGGTGGTGGCGAGGTTGTGATTGTGGGTGATTGAACGCAAGGCATGGAGACTGGACCATTGACAAGGTAGCATAATGGTGACAAATTCTTGGTCCACATGGTAGGACTTGATGGTTAATCACCAGTTGACTAAAATCATAGTCAATTTGGTGGATTGGTGATCTTAGAAGTAGTTCCTTGAATGAAGAATCTGATATTTCTGATCTCTTGCAACCACTTTCAATTCCCTAGGGTTGATAAGTGCAAAGAAATGCTCCACCACCATTGGTTAATCCACTCATTCAATCAAAGATTAAATAATCATCACTCCTGACCTCTCAAATATTTTTTTGGTGTGAAAGTGATCTTATTATGTGTGGATTTACTCAATGGCCAGATCTTTCAGCTTCACAGTAACTATTCTCTGGAGATTTGATTGTAGTAGTTGAATTTTTTTCTTGTAATAAAAGTTATCTAAGTTATGCCTACACTATAAAGGAAACTGTTGTACTCTTTCTTAGGGTTGAATTTTCTCTATTTCTCTAGTACTCCCTTAGCATACTACTATAAATCCCCTTTTTCCTTTGAGTTATATGATTTTCTACCTTATCTCTTTGAAATTGTTATTGTACTATGTAAACTTATTTACCTTTCTTGGACGTATTGTGAATATCTATAATCTACATCTTATGTATCTTTTTGACCTGTGAATGATAAGAAGTGAAGTATTCTCCTTGTTTCACTCATATCGTTTTTTGATCTTTGTGTAGTTCATAGATAAAATGAATCTGTGTGTCTTTAGACTATCATAATAATAGCACTATGCATGTATGGGCAGAGGCTGGTTTGAACACCCTATTTTGGTGCATCACCTTTTTAGAATAGATTAGGCAGTTGGTTTCATGTATTTCTTCTCCCTTTTTTCTTCAAGAATAGTTTAAAGTGCATCCTAATAGAAGAGGAAGTCAGCCTTCTCTGAAGACTCAACCTCATAGTTCAATTCCCACAACTTGGAGGTTGTTTCCATGTTTCACAAGCTTGTCCTTAGGTAAGACTTTGGACAAGGGTGCAAGATTTTGTGACAACAATTTTTGGCATGCCCAGTGGGACTTACATTAAAGATATTTAAAGTTCACTAGTGTTGAGAAAAGATTCCTTATTCATGCTAAGGAGATAGTATTTTCTTCAATATAAATCCTTCAAGAGGCCCATTTTTCAAAAGTACTTGGCAACTGTAAGCTTCAAATGCATCTAGTTTCTAGACCAAAGTTGTTTTAATTCATGCCCAAGAGACATGCAAGGGCATCATCTAAAGGTAAGTTCCAATATCAAGAGCTTTCTCTTTCTAGTTCAAGAAGAAAGGTTAGTGTATCCTTATCACCAATTAGGAATGTGTTAGCAACACATACCACTACAAGGTCTATCTCCACTCCTCTTGTTGTTAGGACTTAGCCTAGAATACCATCTACTTATATCAATGGAACACTTGATTATATGCCAAGAGCTCATGATTTTACCTCCTTTAATGGTGGGAACCCCCTCCTATTAGCCCAAAGACATTACATACCAGTATTATCTCTCAAAAGTGTACCTAATTTTACTGGTGAAACCTCTACATCCCCTATTGAACATATTCAAGAAGTGTTTCATGTTTATAATATTCATGGCATCTCTGAGGATGATGTAGTGGTTAGGCTTTTGGCCTCATCCTTGAAAGGAAAGGCATTAAAATGATATAGAGGTTTTCCTCGTGACTCTATTACTAATTGGGATGGGTTAGGGGCAGCCCTATGCAAGCATTTTGAGGACACAAGTGACCACCTATCACTTTTAGAGCAATTGACAACTATCAAGAGGGCCCCCAATGAATGTATGACTAATTTCAATTATAGATTTCAGAAAACATGGGATAGAATACCTACTATAGTGAAGCCCTCCCCTGGTAATGAATTCTTGTATTACCTCAGAGCCTTCAATAATGATATCACTACCACCTTGCAATCTATGGGGGGAGACACTTTACCAAATGCTTATGATGTTGCCATAAGAGCTAAAAATATTTTGATACAGGAAGGGAAGTTAGATCCAAGGACCCCAATGCCTTTCTTCCCTGACATGGCTAACCATCAATACATTATAGCCCCTATTCATGTTCCCTCTATAAGTCAACCTCTTATTGTAGTCCAAATAGCCTCTACGTCCTCTAGCAGGGTTGATAGGATTGAGGCTATGATGCACACATTGATGTAGAATGTAGATAGAAAGATCATGGATCAGGAAAGGAAGATGGAGGAGAATAGTGCAATAGTGCAAAAAATGGGAAGTGAGTTGGTGACTATAAAGAGGCAATAAGCTCAAAATAATAAGCCTCTCTAACTCTAGAGTTAAAGTCCCATTCATGGTAGACCTCCAAACTAGAGTCATACCCCCTATAATCAGAATAGGCCTATTGACCACCCTCACAATTAGAATAGACCTATTGACCACCCCTAGTCTTCAAACACCAACCTAAATAGGGCCTTACTCCCTTAGAACAAGCTTGCCCAAGATCAAAATTTCTACCCTTCTTGTAACTGCTCCTATGGATATTGCATGTGTCAGAAGGTAGAATTTTACTTGGCTTTAACTATATATGAGTGAGTGGTTATCCAACAACACAATGCTACTTAGCCTATTGATACCTTTCAGCAGGATGATTGTTCTTTTATGAATAGCCTAGTTGAAGAACATGGTAATGTCAACTAGGATTCTTGTGCTTACAATACCAGGAGAAAGAAAAGATCCTCAACATCCTAATTAGCCTTCCACATTAAGTGTAGCACCACATGTACAAGTAGTTACCCAACAACACAATGTGAATTAGCCTATTGATGTTTCTCTACAACAAAGATAAGATGAGAGTAGAGATAATGTGAACAACCCACTAACTATCCCACTTTAGACTTCTACTTCTAGGGCTCCTACCAAAACCTCTAATGCTCCTTTTACTATGGTAGAGCAGATGAGGAAGACCAACACAAACATTTCTATGTGGGATCCTGTAACTACTATACTATCACAAAGGAGGTTACTATAGCAGGAGTTGGAAGCATTGAACTCATAGACTAGCCAACTAGTGTAGAGAACATCATGAGTTTAGTGCAACCATCAAAGGAGGTAGAAATAGGCAAAAAGGTTAGACCTCCTCCATTCTATGTTTCTCTGCTTATAGGAGATAAGCCAGTTCACAACTAACATGATTGATTTAGGAGCTAGTAGTTCAGTAATGCCCAAACGTGTTGTTGATACCTTAGAAATAAAATATGAACCCATTGTGAAATATGTATTGCAATTATATGGTAGTACTATCAAGACTATTGGATCCTTAGAAATTTGGGAATGGCCTTACATGTATGTCCAAGTTGCACTGTAGTTCAAGATATATCAATTGGCGAGGTAAAGCCACATTCTTCCAATTGTTTGTCAAGAGACTTTACTGCTCAAATAGGTGGTTACATATCTTTTGATTAGTTATATATATTTTTTAGGACTAGATATGGAACCAAGTCTTAAATCAAAATAGAAATATTAGCCCTCCATCATATTGAGCCGTATACTCCTAACCTCATCAATATGAATTATACCATCCTAGAGATAGATGAAAATGATATGGAAAATGAGCCTACCACTTCCTTATCTGATACACCTAATTTCCTCTTGGATGAATGGGATAATTCTTATTAGTTTGATACTATATTATAAACCTTAGAGATAGGCTTGGGCACGTATTACATATCAAAAAAGGATGCTCTTGTCCCTAACTTGATGAAAGCCAAAGAAGATACAAGTGGGATATGGAGCATGTACTTTGATGGGTCAAGAAATAAAAATGGGTTAGGGACTATTGTAATGTTGGTTTCTCCTACATTAGAAAAGTACTATTTCTCATTTAGGCTATAGTTTAGTTGTACTAATAATGTAGCCAAATATGAGTCTTTGATTTATGATCTCTTAATTGCTCATAAAAGAGGAATCCAAGCATTGAGGGTGTATGGGGATAGTGATTTGGTGGTGAATCAGGTGAGAACAAAAATGTCACTAAGAATAATTTTCTCAAGTCTTACAAACATAGGGTATGGGATTTTCTTGAAGATTTTAGTGCATTCAATATTCAAAGAATTCCTAGAAAAGAAAATAGACGTGCCGATAGACTTGTGGTAGTGGGTGCATCTCATGATGTCCCAAGAAGCCTCAAAGATGAGAATAGACAAAGAATTAAAATGGTGGTCAGGCCCACTATTCCTAAAAATGATATCAATTGGTAGGTCTTTGAATCAGATGCACAAATTATGAGTTTTTTGCAGAATGAAGCTGAGTTCTCAAATAGAAATCAATCAAGATTGTATGACCAGTATGGTGATCAAATCATCAACCTTAGCTCCAAAAAATTAACTAAGGGTCTCATTATTTTAGAGAGTGTCTTCAACCCTGATGACCATGTAAGGGAAAGAGGCATGAATCTAGCTGCAAACAAAGGAGACCATGTGCCAATTATAGTTGCTAATGGAAGGATGCTAAACTTTTGGAAGGCATGTTCTAAAATTGAGAAATAAAGTTTTGTCCATCTATGTCAAGAGTTTAATGATATATTTTCTTGGACATATGATGATTTGAGGGGATTTTACCCTAGTCTATTTCAACATACTATAGATCTGGTGGATAATGTCAAGCCCATTAAGAAAAAATAAAGACCACTAAATCCCAAGATTGAACCCCTAATGAGAAATGAGTTGTCTAGATTAATTGAGGCCAATATCATTTTCCCTATCAAGCACTCCTCTTGGGTGGCAAACCTTGTCCCAGTTAGAAAAAAGAATGGAGAGATTAGACTATGCATAGATTTTAGGGATCTTAACCAAGCCTTTAAAGATCATCATCCCCTCTCTTCTATGGAACAAATATTGTCTAAATTCAGTGGTTCAAAGAGATTCTCCTTCCTAGATGGATTTTTGGGCTATAATCAAGTGTTGGTCAAGGAGACTAATAGATATAAAACTACTTTCACTATCGAATGTGGTACCTATGCCTATAATAAAATGCCTTTTGGACTAGCAAATGCAGGTGCCATGTTTCAAAAAGAAATGGAGATGTCCTCAAAAAATATGATTGAGAGGTTTGTGTTAGTCTACCTTGATGATATCACTATATACTCAAAGGATCTAGTAGAGCATTTTGATAATCTCATGCATGTATTTGCAAGAGATACGGGGTGTCCCTGAATCCAAGCAAGTTTGTCTTCACAACCAATAAAGGGAAACTATTAGGACATATTGTATCTAAAAAGGCTTGACCATTGATCCAAAAAGAATAAAGGAAATAATTTCCCTCTCTCTTCTTAGTCACAAGAAAGGTCTGCAAAGTTTCCTTGGTAGAATAAACTTTGTGAGAAGATTTATTCCTAACCTAGCTACCATGGTGAAACCTCTTACAACTATGCTAAAAAAGAGTATGTCTTTCTCATGGACCAAGGAAGGGAAAGAAAGTTTTGAAGAGATCAAAGAAGCCATAGCTTCAACTCCCACTCTCATTCATCCAAATTTGGATAAGGATTTCATCCTTTATACCTTAAGAGGTGAGTCAAGTATTCCTATTGTTTTGACATGGCTATATAGAAAAAATGAAGAGCAGCCTATTTCTTTTTTCAATGAAGCACTTAAAATATATGAAAATAACTATAGCTATGTAGAAAAGGAAGCCCTTGGAATCGTAAGAGCCTTGAAGAAATTTAGACACTTGCTGTCCAATAAAAAAATCCACTTGCTGGTTCCTCATGCTAGTGTAAAGGATTTCTTGTTGAGAAAAGGCATCAGTGAGAAGAAAGTTGGTTAGATCACCAAGGAAATGGAATATGATTTGGATATTTAGATTACCAAGCTAGTAAGGGGAAGGGTATTGTGCAAACATTTGATCTCATCTCATGAACCTAATGATGAGGTTGTCTTGGTGTTTGTAGAATAGCAAGAGGTAAGAAATGACAATCGTGGGAGTTTGATGGATGACATGAAGACCTTCTTAGTTGGGAATGGGTATCCTTAGGGGCTGGATAAAGCAAAGAGAAGATAGTTTAGACTAAATTATATTCCTTGTGCTATAATTAATGGTGTTCTTTTTATGAAATATTTCAATGGAGCCCTGCTAAGATGTGTTGATACATATCAAGTAGAGAGGATAGTTAATGAACTTCATGATGGCCCTAATGGTGACCACTTTTCGGCAAGAACTACTACAATAAAAATTATAAGAGATGGTTACTACTATCCATCCTTGTTCCATGATTGTCACAAACATGTTAGGAAGTGTGAGAAGTGTTTTTTTTTCTTAGGCAAGTAGAGACTTGCAACTCTTCCACTTCATCCTTTTTAGGCTAATCAACCTTTTACCCAGTGAGGATTAGATTTATTGGTCGGTCCCATCAATCCTCCTTCTAGCTCTAGTCATAAATGGATTCTAGCTACTATAGATTATTTTAGAAGGTGGACAAGGGTAGTAGCACTAAAGGATGCCACAAAACCCCCCTCAACTATTATTTCAAATAATGCTAAATCATTCATAGGAGCTTAGATTTGTACATGGAAACTTCATCATGGTATTTATTTGAGCACATCCTCTAATTATTACCCTCAAGGTAATGGCCTGGCCAAGTCATCTAATAAGAATTTGATTAGGATCATCAAGAGGACTATTGAGGATAACCAAAAGTGTTGGCACTAGAAGTTAAAGACCAGCCTTTGGGCTGACAAAATAATGCCCAAGAGAGCCATAGGAAATTCTCCTTTCATGTTAGTCTATGGAAAGGAAGCTAGGCTTTTTATTTTACTAGAGTTGATTGAAAATGATGTTATGTCTATAAGAATGCAAGATCTGATGGAGTTAGCAGAGAAAAGAGGTCAAGCAATATAGACCTTAGAAATACATTATCAACAAATGAAGAGGAGTTTTCATAAGAAGGCTAAGGCAAAATTTTTTAGAGAAGGTGATCTTGTGTTGAAATGGGATGCAAATAGAGCAAAGGTAGGGAGACACTCAAAGTTTTATGCCTTATGGAGTGGCCCCTATGTGATCATCAGTTGCAAACAATCTAATGCCTTTCAGTTGAGTAGGCCTAATGGTGAATTCTTGCCCATTCCTATTAATGCGATATATCCTAAGCCCTATTTTTGATGAGTATCAATATTTCATGTACATAGTAAGGGTAGTTTTTCTTTCTTTTTCTTTCCTAGTTTCAAAAAAGTGCACAAGAAAATGTCTTGTTTTGTTGGAAAAGGGTCTGATTCTAAAGTCATTTTTTGCAAGTTGTAGAGGAAGAGGATTTATTATCTCATAAAATACAAAAAAAAGTGGTAAATTGATGAGTTTCATGGTTTAAGAGACTCTATAGCTGAATGGATCTCTTTGATGGTCACCGGTCATATGCTAAATAGGCTTGCACCCCCTTGAGTCACCAAAAATGTTAGCCTAAAGTTTCCCTCTCACCGAAAAATCAAATTCAAATAATGATCTATTTTAATAGTCACCTAGGGTTCTCATGAAATGATTTAACATTGGCCATATTATTTATTTCATGTTATACCTTATAATTTTTTTTTTTTTGTGATTATGTGATTTGCATGGTCACAAGCAGTTGAGTGATGACTAAGATCAAGATGGCGAAGGTGCGCTTTGGTTTGATTTCACTTGATCACATGGTTATATTGACATGCTATGCTTTAAGTTGAAATGGCATGGCAAAGAAGATCTTCGGTGTTCAAAACATATCATGCACCACTAGATCTTCTAGATCTACAACCAACACATGATCATCATAGATTGAGAGGTGGCTAAACCTTGAGTTGCGATTGAGTAGTTCCCTTTGTTTTGCTTAGTCCCAGGGGTCAGATAGTAATATCAAGTCAAGGTAGTGATGTCGTGGGTATGGTCTAACTTTAGCTTTCACCAAGTTGAGGTGGTCAGTATAGAATATCAAGTGCGGGTGGTGAGGCAGTGATGACCAATGGATCATGGTTTCAAAAGTGGTAATGGTTACTAAGGGAAGGTGGTGGTGAGGTTGCAATCATGGGTGATTAAATACAAGGCATAGGGATTGGACCATTAATAGGGTGGCATAACGGTGAGAAATGCTTGGTCCACATGTAGGACTTGATGGTTAATCACTAATTGACTAAAACCATAGTTGATTTGGTGGATTAGTAGCAAAAGAAGTAGTTCTTTGAATGAAGAATCCAATCTTTGTAATCTCTTGCAACCACTTTCATTAATCCCTAGGCTTGATAAGTGTAAAGAAATGTTCCACCACCATTGGCTAATCCACTCATTTAGTCAGAGATTAAATAACCATCACTCCTAACCTTTCAAATATTTTTTTGGTGTGGATTTACTCAATGGCTAGATCTTTCAGCTTTATAGTAACTGTTCTCTAGAGATTTGATTGTAGTAGTTGAATTTTTGTCTTGTAACAAAAGTTATCTAAGTTATGCCTATGCTATAAAGGCAAGTGTTGTACTCTTTCTTAGGGTCAGATTTTCTCTATTTCTCTGGTACTACCTTGGCATATTACTGTAAATCCCCTTTTGCCTCTGAGTTATATAAATTTCTACCTTATCTCTTTCAAACTATCATCATATTGTGTAAACTTATTTTCCTTTCTTCAACATACTACAAATATATGCAATCTACATCCTCTTTATCTCTTTGACCTATGGATTATAAGAAGTGAAGTATTCTCCTTGTGTCATATGGTTGTTTGATCTTTGTGTAGTTCATAGATTAAAGAAAAGTTTGAATTCGTGTGTCTTTAGACTATCATAATATTAGCATTGTGCATGTATGAGTAAAGGCCAGTCTGAACACCCTATTTCGGTGCATTACCTCTTTAGAATAGATTAGGTAGTTTCTTTCATGTATTTCTTCTCCCTTTTCTCTTCAAGAATAGTTTAAAGTGCATCATAAAAGTAGAGGAAGCCAGCCTTCTCTAGAGACTCAACCTCATAGTTCAAGTCCCACAACTTGGAGGTTGTTTCCATGTTTCACAAGGCTTTCCTTAGGTAGGAACTTGGACAAGGGTACAAGCTTTTGTGAGAAAAAATACTTAACTTGTAAATCTTGTTGATCAATATAATTTATTTGCTAACAATTTTTGTAAACTATACTTAGACAATTTTCTCATCAAATCAAAACCAAAACTAGATACAAGTTCAAGAAACCTTACTATATGATACTATTTGCATAAAAGGTAACTTTTATTCCTGCATAATTGACTACTTTCCAACAATCTCCTACTTTTCTTATCAAAAACTTTACCAAAAATTTAGAAAACCATCTATATCCCTTGGCATGTTGCACCCCCCTGCCTTTCTATTGTACTTTCCCTTTCTACTATTTATATTTTTCACTAATATATACTCCCCTTTGACATCAATGGAAAAGGTGAGATTACCATATGCTATGTAAAAGTCAACAATATGTTCATTCCCAAAAATTGTCGGTCCTAATTGATTATATTACGAAGAGGCGGGTAAATCAATAATAAAAAAAATCAAACAAAATTTTCACCTTTTAAGCCACTAATTGATAAATCAATTAATGCATCAAATAAAACCTCCAACACATGAAATTATTCACACATTTGATACAATGATATTGGCTACATGTAAACTCAACTTGAATTAAAATCAAAGGGGATTAATACCCACAAATAATTTTTACTCTTCTGAAGTACACTTTATTAGGAGCTTAACCCTATTAGGGGTTTACAAAGATATTGTTAGGTTCTACCCTAATAGGGAATTTATCTCTAGCCCTATTAGGATCTTTATCCTATTAGGAGTATTCTCATTAGAGGACTTTCAACACTAGATAAAGTGTCACCCTATTAGAGGATTTACAATAAGGACCTATTGGGATCCACCTAGTTAAGGGATTTCACCCAATGTAACTATTAGGGAACAATAGAGAGGTTTCTATATAAAAATAGAACTGCCTCTATCTAATTAGATCTACTTAATCTTACTAACTCTTCTCAACTCACTTCTCTTTGGATGGATCAAGCCTTCCATTTCTTCAAATATGAGTTGGACCATGATAAAAAATGTTAAATATGTCCTTTCTTTAACTATTATACTACATTTTTCTACTTCTATTTACTTAACCAAATCCTAAACATATTACTATTGGGAAATTTAAATATCCCACTCAGATGCAACATCTCGAAGATGTTATCTTATATCACAAATCACCTTTCATGATTGTGTCAACTAATTAATAGTATTTTTTACCAATGATCAAACACATTTTGACATGTCACGAGCTTCCTCTAGAATATTTTTCATGAACTTAATCTTGATCATTATGATGCTATATCAGAAACTCCATATGTATATCCATGTCACTAGATTAAAACTAAGCCACACCAAGTCAATCCAACTTTGACACCTATCATTGATTCTAGTTAACTAATTGTTACTCAAGAATTCATTATGTATTAACATGTTTGTCTCTTCTTTAACCTATATGGAACTTCCTTAACCTATCTATCACAGCTTCATTTGTCACTTTTCTAACCTAAAATGGCCTCACATTTCATCTTACCATCTTGTAGTTTCTTTACCTATCATGATAATCAGTTTTTATTGTAACTAAATTAGCTTCATGGACTAGTGAACATTATCCTGCTCAACATCTTGTCATCACTCTAGTCCAATCATCATGGATTTGATAAACCAATCAAATCGTCTATCAATTTTCACTAACTTCTCATTATAGTTACATTGTTATCTTATCATTCATCTCACTCTTATCTTTTCTAATTGCATCATACAGCTTATTTTCTTTACAATAGTTAATTATACTTGACAACATACTAAGAGCACTAGGTCAATAGTTGACATCAATGACAATACAATAACTAATCATTATGCAATCAAATCATTATTTCTTCTTCTTCCCATCATCACATCATCAATTATCCCAATAGTTTCATCACAACATTCATTATGCCAATAATCTCCCTCTTTGGCATTGATGGAAAAACATGTTATCATGAATGTCAATGGTATTCATTTTGGGGAGGATCCAAGGCATTGAAGAGAATGTAGTATAATTGACATGTTGCATTCATGAATGTGTTTGTCATTGACAAAAACATAGTATGGTTTTTGTAAAGACTAGCAGCGTAGCAGACAAAGATCTTGGTCTTATGAATAGAGATGTGATGTTTAGGTGAAGTGTAGTTAAGGAAATTCTCTACATTGTGTCTTGATCATAAGGTTAACTATGCATAAAGTAAATTTAAGGCATGTAGATGATATGCTTGATTTATAGAGAGTAGTACAGAGATAGAGTACCTGGTAAGTAGTTTTTAATGATTGGATTGTACCTCCTAATAGAGATACAATTAGGATATGTCAATTTATACAGTGACAAAGTATAGTTTGATGATGATGTCCACAAGTGCACAAGGTCTGGAGTTGCACATGTTAGAATATGTAAAGACTATGAGCCAACAACATTGTGTGACTGTAATATAATTAATTTCTTAATATAGTCCAATTATAATTAATTGGGAAAGCCTCAAGGATGACTCAAAGATTTTTTTTGAGGACATGGTATAAAGAAAAGATATTTTCCTTGTTTGATATGTGTGTTGGGTGTGAATTGTGATTAAGGAGTGTGAATTAGAGAAGAGTATTTAGTAAATGTGAGTAAGCAATCTAAGGGATTATTGGATGTGAAGTTAGTGATCTAGTATTGAGATCCAAAGGAGAAGAAGTCTAGTTGACAAGATAGAAGAGGAAGTACAATTAAATTATATTATTCTACAAAGAATAATATAGAGATCATTTGGACAGTGGGCTCATTAGTCTTGCCCTTGAAGATGTTTGGACAGTGGGTCCATCTATCTTATATAACTCCTAATAGGGTTGGAATCCTCTAACGGGGATTCAAATTTTCCTAACAAGGACTTATATGTACTGAATGTTTTTATTGACTCCTAATAGGGTCCATCCTCTAACAAGTAATATTTATATTAGTACATCCTTTTTTGGGTATCATCCCCACTAGGGTTTTGTCTATGATCAAGGGTTTCCCTAGTTAACATATCTGGTGTTATTGTGTATGAGTATCTTGTTATGATTGATGATTATATTGCTCATATGGTTAAGGATTAATAATGTTGATAATTGTTGTAATAGTTTGATAACTAATTCACCCCACTCCCCTCCCCCTCTAAGTTATATTGGTGGAGTTTATATTTTGACAATTGGTATCAAAGCATCAGGTCCTTGAAAATATATCTTAATAGATTTGGGAGGTCAATGATGAGTCACTTCAGAAAAGATAGTCCTAAGTTTGACGGGGTTAACTATGACAATTGGAAAGAAAATATGAAAACTCATCTTCTATGTATGGGTCTAGGATATTGGCTTTTGACAAAGAGTAACAAGAAGATTGTGGAAGAAATCAAACTCAAACAATGTTGTGAAGAAGAAAGACATTTATTTATGTGAAATATGAGAGCCAACGAAGCCTTCCTGAAAGCTCTTCCTGAGATTGAATACAATTAGGTAAAGTCACTAGAAACATCTCATAAGATTTTGCAAGCTTTAGAATCTACTTTTGAAGGAGATAAACATAAAAAAAGACTAAGATTATAGAATTGGATATGTCTATTTCAAGATGCTAAAATGTTGGAAGATAAATATGTAAGAAGCTATGTTGGTAGAAAATTTGAGATTGTTGTAGGAATCAAATCATGTGGTGGATCTAAGGAAGAAGATGAGGTTATTTGGAATATTTTGAAAGATTTAACACCACCATTCAAGAAATTAGCATAAATGATTGAGCTATTAATACTTTGTATTGATAAGTTTACCAAGGAGACTTTTCTTGGAAGATTGGAAACAATAGAAGCTAGTATGAGATAGTCTAGAGGATTGACAAGAGTGGAGACAAATTTTAGTTCCTTAAGTGTTTGTCCATCCTTATCCAGAAGTGCAAGCACACATGGTGATTATGCTAGCAACACTAAAACTAGATCTAAAGAGGATAGAAAGATTAAAGAAGGTGTAGCCTTACTTGTGAGGAGAGGATCAGATGGTAAGAAAAAATTTAAATGTTAGACTTGTGATAAATTTGGTCATTATGTATCTAAGTTTCCTAAAGAGAGAAAAAGTATAAAATAAACTTCAAGCCTAGAAGACCTAGAGATTATTTGTATGGTAAAGAAGATGATCAATCTAAAGAAAGAGCTCAAAGTGAAAGTAATGATGAGTTAGGATTTGTAGCCATAAAGGAAGATGAACTTGATAAAGAAATTAGAGAAGAAAAGGATTTAATTTCTCAAGCTCAAAAGAAATATGAATAGGTTTTATATAGTGGTTGTTCACATCATATGACTAGTAATATGTACACATTTTTTAAATTTAGAAAATATGATGGAGTTATTATTAGAGTTGGGAACAATGTAGTCTATCACATCACAAGGATAGGATCTATTACTCTTGATGGAAAGACTAATATTGATGATGTTTATTTTGTTGATGGTTTAAAACATAACTTATTGAGTGTTAGACAACTAGTGGATAAAGGTTATGAGTTGTAGTTTATAGAGAAGAATTGTATCATTGAAGATAAGGATGGTAAGATAATTGGAATAGGTACAAGATCCAAAGTTAATGTATTTCAATTGAATCCTACCGAGATGACATGCTTGGTTGCAAAATTGGATAAAAGTTTGTTATGGCATAGAAGGTTAGTAACACATTTGCAGTTAGAGATTTGCCAAGAACATGAAGCCTACTATTGTTGTTTGCAAAGAATGTATCATGGCTAAGCAGAAGAAGCTATTGTTTCCTAGCAAGAAGTTCACTACTACATAGAAATTGGATATTGTTCATACAGATTTGAGTGGCCCTACCAGAACAAGAGGATTCTATGGAGAAAGGTATTTTATGATTTTTGTTAATGATTTCACTAGAATGATTTGGCTAGCTTTTCTTAAAGAAAAATATGAAGCATTTGAAAAGTTCAAGATATTTAAGAATAGAGTTGAGAATGAATTTGGTGTTAAGATTAAATTTTTGAGTTTAGATAGAGGTAGAGAGTTTACTTCTAGAGAGTTTAACATGTTTTGTGAAGAAAATGGGATTAAAAGATAGTTATCATCACCTAAGACCCCTAAGTAGAATGGGATAGAAGAAAGGAGAAACATATCAATATTAGAGGCAACAAGAGCAATGATGTTTGAGAATAATGTATCCAAGACATTTTATAGAGAAGTAGTCAATATATATAGTAGTATACACCATGAACAGAGTGCAAATCAGAAAAGGTATGAATAAAACTCCTTACCAATTGTGGTTTGGTCATACACATTCAGTAAAGTATTTCAAAATGTTTGGAAGTAAGTGTTACATAAAGAAAGATGATGATATTGGTAAGATTAATCCAAGATCTAATGAAGTATATTCCTTGGTTATTCATTGAAAAGAAAAGCTTACAGATGTTTTAATCATAGAACTCAGATGATTTTTGAGTGTGCAAATGTGAAAGTAGATGAAAATTTTGGAAATAAGGAGAAAATTTTGGATTAAAATTTTGATGAGGAAGAAGACAATCCTAGAATTTTTAGCGAAAATGTAGAAGTTTTCTTTGAGATTAACAATGACTTGTAGAATAATGTACAAATTATCAAGCAAAGAGGAGAAGAGACATGAACCAAGGGAATAGATAAGAGTTGAGATAGACACTCCTACTCCTAACGAGAATCACCCTCCAGAGAAGATCATTGGAAGTAAAGATAAAGGAGTGATGAAAAGAAATAGAGTAAATGAGGAATTATGTATGATTTTTCAAGTAGAACCTGAGAGTGTAGATGAGGTATGAAAAGATGATCATTGGATTTAAGCAATGAAGGAAGAAGTAGATCATATTGTGAAGAATGAGACATTGGAATTGGTTCCTTGACCTAAAGACAAGAATTTTATAGGAACTAAATGGGTATTCAGAAACAAGATGAATGAACAAGGTCAACTTGTAAGAAATAAAGCTAGACTGGTATGAAAAGGTTATTCACAACAAGAAGGAATGGATTATGGAGAGACATATGCCCCTATAGCCAGAATGAAAGTAGTAAGATTTATTTTGGCTTATGCAGTAAATAAGAAGTTCAAAGTGTATCAGATGGATGTCAAATCAGCCTTTTTGAATGGAGAACTTAAAGAATAGGTTTACATTGGGAAGCCTAAAGGATTCCCTTTGATAGAAGAAAATGATATGGTATGAAAATTTAAGAAAGCTCTATATATTTTAAAGCAAGAACCTAGAACCTGGTATGCAAGATTGGACAAGTATTTGCTAAAGGTATGACAAATAGTAATTTATATTTGAAAGAAATTGAGAACAATTTATTAATCATTGTGATATTTATTGATGACATAATATTTGGAGGTAATGATAAGGAAAGTGATAATTTTTCTAAAGAAATTAAGAATTAATTTGAGATGAGTATGGTCGGTGAGATGAAGAATTTCCTAGGTTTACACATTGTGCAAAACAATTATGGTATTTTCATTTCACAAGCTAAGTATCTAAAAGACTTGTTGAAAAGATTTGGCTTGGAAAGTTGTAAGCCTATTGGTACACCAATGATAACTAGTCACAAGTTGTCTAGAAAATATTAGACACCTACAGTTGAGTAGAAGAAACAAAAATTAATGATTGGAGGTTTGCAGTATCTAACTCACACCAGACCAGATATAACAAATGCAGTTGGTATTGTAGCTAGATTTCAAGCTAATACTAAGGAGTATCATTATGTAATAGTAAAGAGGATATTTAGATATTTGAAGAAACATATGATTATGGCATATGATATGATAGATCAAGTGATTTCACTTTATGCACTTATACTAATGTGGATTGGGAAGGTAGTATGGATGATAGAAAAAGCACCAGTAGTTGAGCATTTTTCCTTGGAGAAAGATTGGTTTCTTGGCTATGCAAGAAAAAAGATTGTATTTCATAGAGTACAACTAAAGTTGATTATGTGGCAGCAGTAAATAATTGTAATCAAGTCATGTGGATGAAATAGATATTGAAGGATATTGGGATAGATTTTTCAAAACCTATTGTCATACATTGTGATAACACAAGTATAGTGAGTATGTCTAAGAATATTGTATTACATTATAATACTAAGCATATATCTATTAAGTATTATGTTTTGAGAGAGAAAGTTACAAAGAAAGAAATCAGATTAGAGTATGTTAGTACAAAAGATTAGATTGTAGACATCTTTACGAAGCCCTTGCCTATAAATACATTTGAGTACTTAAGACGTATGCTTGGAGTTATGCCCCTACCTACTTCTGAGTAGATGATGTAGAGATTGCATAAATCCAATGGTATAGAAAGCTATTTTTTGACTTGACTTAATTTTGATACTTCTTGTCTAGGGGAATATTAGAGATGACAGGAGTCATCAAGGACTCTAGGTAATTTCTATTGAATAGATTCTTTGGATACTTGAGTTGATTAAAGACTTTGAGCATATGATTAACATAATGAATCCTTTTTAATTAATGTCAATGGGGGACATAATTCATGAAAAACATCTCCTAAGTGTTGGGAGTCAAAGTTGAAGCCCTAATTTTGAGTACTATTGAGAAAATCAAGCCCTTAAGAGCTTTTTAATGCAAGCATGCCTTTGTCCTTTTGAGGCCCAAGAAGTGTTCAATGTTTCTAACACCATGTATTCAGTATGTCTATGTGTTCCATGATGATAAATTGATGTTCCAAGCAAAGTCCCATTTTGAGTAGTGTCCAAATCTACATTTTTGCCCAAGTGTCAAATAGCGACATGAGGCCTTGTTTGCAATTGAATATCTTGCACCCAATAATGTTTCATGACTCATTGCTTTTGAGTTGTTTCGAATCTATATGACTAGGTTTTAAATCCCTCAAAGTTGGTCATTTATTATTGTCATGCTAATGCAATTTATTGTTTTAAATTCTTACACTATTTATTGAGTATCAATAGTAAGTAAATATTATAGACATCTAAGAGATTTTTGGAATTTTTTTTGTGGTAACTGATTCACCCCTCCCCTCTTAGTTACTTCATCTATATTTCCAACAATTGGTATTAGAGCCTTTGGTGTTTGCAGGACAATATTTCAAGGATCTAAGCCAAAGATCAGGATGTCTTATAAGAGGGAAATTCCAAGACTTAACAAGGACAACTTCTTAGCATGGCAAGGGTTGATGAGACTTCATCTAGCTTCTATTGGAGTTACAAGACTAAAATACCTTGATGAAAAATATGCAGAACCAGCTGGTACACTATCTGTCAATGATATTGCTGAAAAGAAGACCCACAACATTATGATGGTAGATATAGCACTTGCTCTAAGTTATGAAGAATTTGATAACATCAAGGATTGCAAATCTGATTTTGAAATGTGGGAAAAGAAAAAAGAAATCTATGGAGGAGATGATAATATAAGAAGAGCCAAAGCAAAAAGTTTGAGAGGATAATTTGATCAGATGAGGATGAGAGAGGATGAAAACATTGCAAAATATGTTGAAAGAGTCAAAGCATGTGTCAGTGTAATTAAAGCATCTGGAGGAGATATCAAGGAGGAGACAGTTATAAGTAAAGTTCTTAGAACTCTACTTCCCATTTATGCAATCAAAATTTTGCAATTCAAGAAAGAAGTTGTGAAAAAAATCATAAGATAAATCTAGAGGCCATAGTTGGAAGATTAACTGCATTTGAACTAGACAACTTTGACAACTATGTTCCAGCTTCCAAAAATATTGAATCAGCATTTGAAGCCAAGCTTTCACTCAAGGAGAAAAGTAAAAAGAAAAAGGAATCTTAGTCAGGAAGTGAAGATGAATTAGACCAAAGTTCAGACAGTGATCTTGAGGTGATTGAAGCTCTACTAGCAAGAAAATATTCTAGAGGCAGAGGAAAATATAAAGGTAAAGTTCCTCTAATCTATTTTTCATGTGAAGAAATTGGTCATATTGCTGTTAGGTGCCCAAAAAAGTAGAACAAAGATGAGAAGAAAGGTTACAAGTACAATGGAAAGAAAGACTTCAAATCATTAAAGGATGAAGGTAAGAAAACATGTTTTATGGCCAAAGATTCTAATGATTCTAATGATGAAGAAGAAGATGAAATTGTCTACATTGCTATGAAAGATGAGTCTGATAATGATGAAGAAATGGCACTCATTTATCATATGATCAAAAATGATACATGGATCATAGATAGTGGTTGTTCTCATCACATGATTGGTGATAAAACTAAGTTTGAGTACTTTGAAGACTATGATGGTGGCAGTGTAAGATTTGGTAACAATGAACCTTGTTGTATAAAGAAAGAGGAAGAATCTCTCTAACCAAAGAACTTACATGTGATAATGCCTATTGGGTAGAAGGACTAAAGCATAATCTATTGAGTGTGGCACAACTACTCAATAATGGATTCAAAGTAGAATTCATGCCTGGAAAAGAAATACTATTGGATGGCAAAGGAAAACTGATTGGATCAGGCATTCAAACAAAAGGTAACTTATTTTATCTTGAACTTGGTGAATGTTCATGTTTTATTGCTCAAGTTGAAGAAAGTTGGTTATGGCATAAAAGGTTGTGTCATGTAAATTTTAATAACTTGATGAAGATAAGAAAATTCAAGAAAGTAAGAGGCATTCCTAACATAAAAAAACCCGAGGTCGATCTATGCAAGAATTGTCAGATTGGTAAAATGGGAAAGACTAATTTTAAAAGTAAAAACTATTAGTTTGAAGATATATTAGAAATTGTGCATACTGATTTATGTGGACCCATTGGAATTGAAAGCTATACTGGAGAAAAGTTCTTCATTCTTTTTGTTGATGATTACTCAGGAATGATGACAATCATATATCTAAGGTACAAAACAGAAGCATTTGAGAAATTCAAATGGTATTTGGCCAGAGTAGAAAAGGAAATAGGAAAAATATTGAAATGCTTGAGGTCAGATAGAGGAGGAGCATTCATTTCACATGAGTTCAATAAATTTTGCATTGAAAGAGGAATCAAAAGACAGGTATCAGCCCCTAGAACTCCTGAACAAAATGGAATAGCTGAAAGGAGGAATAGATCTATCATGGATTGTGTAAGAACCTTAATGATTGAAAAGAAAATTGCTATCAAATACTAGAAGGAAGCTATTAGCACTGTTGTTCATACCTTGAACCAAGTATAGCTTAAGAATGACTCATTCAAAACTCCCTATGAGCTATGGTATAGCTATAAACCTAATGTAAGTTATATAAAAGTATTTGGAAGTAAATGTTACATTTTGAAAGAATCTAGAAAAAGAAAATTTGATGTAAAAGGTGATGAAGGAATATTTTTGGGATACTCTTGCAAAAGTAAAGCATATAGATGTTTTTACTTTTCTACTTACAAAGTCATAGAAAGTGCACATGTGAAAGTTGATGAGTTTGCAAAAAGGACTAAAGAAGAAAGCAAAAGGGAACCAGAAGAATATAGAAGATTTGTTTTCACTGAACCTAATATAGTACCATTCAATCAGGAATCTTCTACTCCTGAGTCATCAGTAACTGAGTTACAAGAAGTTCAAACCGAGCTACAGCAACCCAAGTTACATTCAGATGCTATCGAGCAAGTTTCTACCAAGTCTGAAGGACCTAAGCCAATATCTACCGAGCTAGAACAGCCAGAACCTGAAGTTGAAGTACAAGAAGATAATAATGAAATTCTTTTAAGAGGCAAGGAACCTGTATTAGCAAAATATGTTAGGAAACATCATTCAGCAGATCAGATCATTGGAGACAAATCTAAAGGAACCATGACAAGAAGTAAGTTGAAAGGTACTTGTTTACTTGCTGATTTTGAACCTAGAAATATAAATGATGCATTGGGAAATGATAGTTGGATTGAGGCTATGAATGAAGAAATAGAGCAGATAGAGAAAAACAAGACATGGACTCTTGTACCTAGGCCTAAAGATAAAAATGTGATTGGAACTAAGTGGGTATTCAAAAACAAGTTGGATGAAGATGGTAAGGTATTAAGAAACAAATCTAGACTAGTATGCAAAGGATATGCTCAAGAAGAAAGAATAGACTATGGAGAAACTTTTGCTCCTGTTGCAAGATTGGAAGGAGTCAGAACCTTACTAGCATATGCTACTCACAAAGGATTCAAAGTTTATCAAATGGATCTCAAGTCAACATTCCTCAGTGGTATACTGGATGAAGAGGTTTACATTGAACAACCTGAAGGTTTTGTTGATCCAGATAAGGAGAACATAGTCTGCAAATTACACAAGGCATTGTATGGTCTGAAACAAGCCCCTAGAGCATGGTATGAAAGATTGCATAACTATTTTATTCAAATTGGTTTTCAAAGAACTAATGATAATAGTAGCTTGTATATAAAGGAAGGACCAGATAATAAGATTTTTTTGGCAAAAATATTTGTAGATGATATTGTTTTCATAGGGAATGATGATCTTTGCAAAGAATTTTCAGAGCAAATGAACAAGGAATTTGAAATGTCTATATTTGGAGAGATCAAATTCTTTGTTGGTCTTCAAATTCAGCAGAATAAAAATGGTATCTACATCACTCAATCAAAATACATCAAGGAGATATTAAAAAAGTTTGGTATGGAAGATTGTAAACCAGTTGGGACTGCTATGTGTACTGGATTAAAACTTACCAAGGAAGATGAATCAAAAGAAGTAGATCAAACATTGTATAGATCTATGATTGGAAAGTTGCAGTATGTAGTTCATACTAGGCCAGATATTGCCCTTGCAATTGGTATTGTAGCAAGCTTTTCGAAAAAACCAAGAGAAAATCACATGATGGCAATCAAAAGAATAATGAGATACTTGAAAGGAACTGAAGATTATGGTTTATGGTACAAATTTGGAGGTAATCTAGATTTGAAAGTGCTTACTGATGCTGATTGGGTAGGAAATCTTGATGAAAGATAAAGTACAAGTGGAGGAGCATTCTTTTTTGGAAAGAGGTTGGTTTCTTGGACAAGCAAAAAGCAGAATTGTACATCTCAATCTATAGCAGAGGCAGAGTATGTTGTTGCTGCAGTAAATTGTTCTAATATTGTTTGGTTTAAATAGTTATTGGAAGACATGAAGGTGGAAATCAAAGAACCAGTTGTTATTGTAGACACCTAAAAACCTTTAGAAAATAAAGTATTTTTATTTTCTAAAAAATTCCTGATGACATCATCATTTATTAATTAATTAATTTATTTATTTTTATGCCATTAAATCCCTTTATCTTAATTAAAAATATTTAATTAAGGAATCCATCCCAAAAATGTTTAAATCTTATTTAAACATTATTTCCTTATTTATTAATTATTTAATTAATAAATTGACCAAAAATCCTAAAATAAATAAAAAATTTATTTTTTGCCCAAAACTTGGCCAATCTTCTTGAGACCAATAACCTCTTCCAAAATCTTCTAATCCTTCTTTAATTTCGATTAAAGGCTAATCCCATCATTTCCTACCCCTAATCCCAACTCAAAATATTTAATTAAGATTAAATATTAATCCTCATGTTTATTAAAAGAAGTTTTAATAAATATCTCCTCAACCCAAACCCTTGAAATAAATAAAACTTTATTTATTTCCTAAAAATCTAATTTATCCTCATCCTAAGAAGTTCTAGACTCTTCTAGAAAGTCTTCATCCTCATCCTAGGAAATTCTAGACTATTCTAGAAAGTCTTTATCCTCATCCAAAGTCTAGACTCTTCTAGAAGATGTCTTTAAACCTAATCCTAATCCCCTCCTAACCTTGTCACATTCCCTAAACATGGGTTAAGAATTACTAACCCAAGCCAAAGTTAACAAATATCTCCTCCTTCACCCACCCTCATTAAATGCCATCCACTTGCCTATCCCTAAGCTAATCCTAAACCATCCTAATCCATCCTCTAATCATTTGCACAATCCTAAGCAAGCTTAAAAACCTCCTAATCAAGCCCAAGTCGAAATTTCTCTCATCACCCTCAAAATATCTCAACCATAAAACTTTATGAAGTCCACTAGGTCATAAATGACTCTTCCAAGCCCTTTTATTGCTCTTACAAGTCATTATGAGGGTCTTAATGAAGATTTTATCCCTTGAGCCTCATTTGTTGACTCATCCTTCCCCTTTCCTCCATCCTCTCACCATGTGACATGTGTCACTCCTTGATTGGCTATAAGGAAGCACAATCCATGTGCTCTCCTCTCATGCAATCTGAGCGCTCCATAAGCTTTTTTCCATCCTTGCATCTTAGCCCTCAATCCCTCAAGCCTCTTGCCTGTAAATTGGATCCTTCCCCTTTGCAAAATAACACAATCCATGAAGTAAATTCATAATGCCATTTTGAGAAGCCATTTTACATCAAAACCATACACTCACACCCAAATTCCAACTCCATTTGAAGTCATTTTTTAAGCATAAGCTTGAGCATACATCCTATCTATTTAGACAAAGCTACTCAACAAGAGAGCTTCTCATTGAGAGAGCCCATTAATGGCTCATATTCTCAATTGAGAGCTCATCTTAGTCTATCTTGAAGTTTATGAATTTTGTTTAGTTTGTAGAAGCTTTATTTAAATTTGGTTTCTATTAGCATACTAATATTGCTCATATACAGTTATGTTCTGTGATAATACAAGTGCAATAAACATATCTAAGAATCCAGTGATGCATTCCAAAACCAAGCACATTGCAATAAAACATCATTTTTTCAGAGAATTCGTGCAAGATAAGGAGATCAGATTGGAATATGTTCATACAAAGGAACAAATTGTTGACATATTTAAAAAGCCATTACCGAAGGATGCATTCTTGTATCTAAGAGGTAAGTTAGGGGTCACTCCCCTATCTAAAGTTCACTAAAATAAAGTTTTAGTGATGCATCAACACATACCAAGTTGAAGATCTATCAGTTGATGCAGCATAATCAGGAAATATTGCATATGAATCAGTACTAAAGGTACATTAAAATCCATTTGAATTGTGTTTTCTTTGGCATGTGTTGTCAAAGAGGGAGAGTTTTACTGTCATATCTTTTTGAAATTTGTTTGAGAAGAAGAGATTTCTATAGAATGCCTTCATAGAGGGAGATTACTAAAAGAGGGAGAGTTTTCTATCTAATAGAGAAAGTTGTTCTAACAGAAAAAGGTTTGTTAGACTTGTTTTCGAATTTCATTCAAATTTCATTTTGCTATGACATGTTGTGTTGCCATCAATGCCAAAGAGGGAGATTGTTGGATAAAATTGTTAATTTTGTATTGTCTTTGATGTTACACAAATGTCATATCAGTCATTAGACAGAGTCTACCAAGCTCAAATGATCAAAAAAGCAATTTACAGTGTTAACCGAGCTCCCATGATTAACGAAGAAAAGTTAATGTTTACTGAGCTCACTCGGGCATCAAAGGATCTTGTAGCAAAAGGTTAGTATTAACCAAGCTCCCAAGGTTAACAAAGAAAAGTTAATGTTTACTGAGCTCACTTGGGAATCAAAGGATCTTGTAGCAAAAAGTTAATGTTTATCAAGCTCACTCGGGCATCAAAGGATCTTGTAGCAAAAAGTTAGTGTTAACTGAGCTCCCAAAGTTAACAAAGAAAAGTTAATGTCTACTGAGCTCACTCGGTTATCAAAGGAAATGTGGCAGAGAGTTAGCTTCTACCGAGCTCATAAGGTTAGCAAAGGAAGGTCAGTGCTAACTGAGTTCACTCGGTCTCCAAAGGATTTTTGTAGGGTTTGCAGTGTTTACCAGCCTAGCTTGGTTAACACTAGAAAACCATTCTGGAGCAGTGGTCACTGAGCTGGGTTGGCCAGCGAAGGATTTTATTGTTTTGATATCAAGTTCAATTGTTTCATGCAGCCAACTGATGTAATGATTTTTTTAGTTGTTGTAACTTATATTTGAGCTGACTTGATAATCTGAAAGGTATATATTTAGATGTTCAAGTTGTGAATTAAAGTGTGTGTGAGTGTATGGATGAGGATGGAATAAGCAAATATTGAAAAAATTCTGGTGAAGGATTAGATATCCTGGAGGAGTTGCAAAGTTGTATTTGATCAGTAAGGATCTAGTAAAGTAGAACAAAAGATCTATAATCAGCAAAAGATAAGTTGCATATCATTTAGGTCACCTCATTGTTGCTTTCTAATGATTGTAACATTGAATCTAGAATCTCTTAACAGAGTTGGTTTAACAACCATTTTGTAAATCCTCTAACAACGTGACAGTTCAGTTGAATTGTTCTAAAGACCTCTAACCAGGCCACTCCTAACAGGGTGATTAAATCCTCTAGCAAAGTCACACCTAACAATGTGCATTGTAACCTTTAATAGGGTTGGCTTCTAATAGGGCTCACTTCAGAAGAGTGAAAATTGGTGACTAGTTACTTGGTGGTTTTTTTCATATTGGGTTTCCATGTTAAATCTGGTGTCTCTTGTGTTCATTTATTTTAACCTTTGCAAGCATAATAATAACTATGAATGCTAGATGATCAGTAATTAGTTAACCTACCGAGTTTCAGTATTCCTTCACTATTTACCGAGTATCAAAAGTAAGTAAATATTATAGACATCTAAGGGATTTTTGGAATTTTTTTTGTGGTAATTGATTCACCCCTCCCCTCTTAGTTACTTCATCTATATTTCCAACAGTTTTTCACCTCCTCTAGGAAGGAGATTGCCTTGAATGTCTCGTTCACACACATAATCTTGTTCAAGGTCAAGAACATGATCACCATAGCTGAGGTCCCCACCATGGGGAAGGGCTAGTGTAGTCAGTGATCAAGTACAAACAATTAGAAGGTGGAGTAGATCTTCTTTGCTAAGATCTGAGGCCAGGATGGAGAGGTTGAAGTCTCCTATATATCATCATGTTGGTTCCTTCAAACATAAGATATATTTTAGAAGTCAACAGACCTCTCCACAATCATCAAAATGGTCAGTCATCAAAATGGTCCTATGATAGAAGAGATACAAGCCATTAGAGAGATTATAAGTATAGGAGACCTTTTGTGTGCTCAGGTAGTCCAAGGAGAATTTCTCCTTGAGTTGTTCATGAATCTAGTTTGATAGAAACACCAAGAAGGATGAAATATCATAGATGACATACAACTGCTCACATTGCTAAATTATTGGATGATCTTGAAGAGTTACTAGAGGAGAAATTGGAGATGGTGGTGTACCAGTGGTGAGTAAGGAAAATTAGGTATGTCTTTGAACATCTGCATAGAAAAAATAACAAAAAATGTTTAGTCCTACATTTAAAAAGCGAGGGATTTCATAATGTTTAAATACAACTACACTCCAATATGATAGTTTCTAATAAGACAAGGGCTTTTGGAAGCCATGGCCTATGTGGTGGACCTTGTGGACAACCAACTAGTGTGAAGACCAATTTTGACCAAATGCAAAAAGGGGCTTTCCAAAAAAGTCATCAAATTTTGGTGGTCACCATGTCGCCACTAAAAGAGGGGAGGTTCCACCGACAAGTGACATGGCAACCTCTTGGAAAAGTAAAAATCCAACAGGATGTCATGGGACCTATCGGCAGTGGTGAGGATGAATTAGAATCCAACAAGTGGCAGCATGTGGTGAATCAAAAAGTGACATGGTGTTCTGAGATCAGAAGTCACTAGATCGTGCCACGTGTCAAATCTCAGGGCAATCGCTACATTGCCAAAGCAAAATTGCAAGAAAGTTACCCATGCGACATGGTGACTGGCCAACTGGAAATGATGTGGCAAATATGAAGACAAATGAGATCATGACACATGGCAGGGCAGTCAACAAGGTTTGACCCAAATTGAAAAGTGAGAGAAATTTCAAACAATGTTTTAACAAAAAAGAAAATTAATGTTTTTCCTAGAAAAGCATGTGTAGGTCAAATTTTTAAATAAATTTGAAGTTATATCCTATAGTGCAAACTTTAGGAAAGATTTAATATTTGCAATAATCTAGTTCCAAAGCCTAGGAGGAGCTAATTTTTTGAAACTGAGATTTGGGGAGTTCCTGATAAGAGAATATAGGCATATTATATATCGTTGAAACTGGGAGAAGATGAATTTTTTGATTCTGGAGTTTGTTTTTGTATTGGAAGTGACTAGTTTAAGTTATAGGCAAAAATGTAAAATTTGGACCTTCTCAATGAAATTGGTGAAAATTAAAAACACAGTTACAAGCTTGGTAAAAATACATGGTAAAAGGTCTGTTGGGTTAATTTTGAGAATAGGATGCCATTCTAGTATAATTTGGCTCCAATTTTCAATTATGAGGAATATTTGATTTCCAGTTGTGATGAATTTTGGGATTGGAGTTGGAGTCATGATTGAAGAATTAGATCTTTTTGGAATGAAAAGAGAAAATGGAAAATATATTTTGGTTAGAATTGAATTCTTTCATCCTATTTATGGATTTTCTCTCTTTCATTTTAGAGGTTGGAAAAAGTTGGGAAAAAAGTAAGGAGTTGGAAATTGGAAAAGTAATTTTGGAATGAAAACATTTAGGAAATTTTTTTTATGAAGTTAATGAAGTTTGAATGGATAGCATCTGGGATATACTGGTTCCAGACCATGAAGCTATGCTTTGGCCATGATACCCACTTCCCATCCCATTAGTTTCTCATTCCCACCATTTTCTCTCTTGTATGATAGCATGTGTATATTGTATAGTCTGATTTATTTAGTAATTTGTGAGTCAATTTCATGCATTTTCATGTATTATTTCAAGGAAATCAATACAAAGAATAGTAGGTGTTGAGTTTCATTTTAAATCTTGTTTCCTTTCTCAGTGATTTGTAATGTTTTATGATCATTGAACAAAGAGCTTAGATCATATTTGTAGTCCCTTAAAGCTATATATTGTTTCATTGTTGCTTGTAATTCAAGGAATTATGTAAATGCTTCAAGGAAATCAATAGGGTTGCAAGTTTATTGAGGAGGATATCAGGTAAGAATGAGATTTAGAGTGAGCATTGATATCCAATTTACAGGGTAAATGGATAGATCTAGAGTCTTGACATAGGATATGTGTCTTAGATATCCAAAATGCATGAGAGAGATTTATGAATTTCCCAATGGATGAGGCACATATCAGCTACAGGATCATTAGTTTGTTGTCCATACTTGGTTATCATCCACTTTCCCCACCCACAAAAAATCAAATCAAATTCAAATCATTTTTATATTTTATGTTTGAAGAGCTAAAACAAAATGCCCTCACTCAACTTATGAATTGCATTGTCTTGCATTTAGCTATTGCAAATCTATGTTATTGCATGAGTCTATAGGAGAAACAAGGGTTTAATATGCTTTGTTTAGATTCTAGACTATGGTTGCTTGCACTAGTTACATTATAGGATCTCTAGGTAGTTCCACCTTGGTTTTAGAGAGCCAAATGTGAAGGAAGCTTTGTGCTTCGTTATGTTGGTCTAGATCCATTTGGGTATTGTTGAAGATGGGGAAGTAGCTAACCCTTAAACATTCCCATTTATGTTTCCCTTTGAAATGTTTTATCACTATGCATTTTAAAACACCAACAAAATGGTGACTCCACTAGGGACTGTATTAAATCTAAATGGCTAACAAACCTTGAGAATTTGAAAAAGGAAAGATTCAATACAGCGAAAGAAGTGCATGAAAAAGTTGTAGCAATAAGTACTCTAATGTCTCTTCAAGTTGTCTTACTCAAATATCATGCACCCCAGTGATGCTTTGTTCATAGTAGTATATTTCAAGGTTGAATTCAAATTGTGTTGCTACTAGGTTTTATTTTCAATCAGTTTAGCCAATTTTGGTTTTCAAAGTAGTATTGTAAATTCAGAGTCAGAATCATCCAAAAATGGTTTCTCTCTTCTAAGTGTTTAATGATTTGCAAAGTTCTACAAGTTGAAAGTTTAGTTTAGATCTATCATGTTATAAATCATGTCTTTAAAATCTTTCTGACAATTGTGAGTGGTGACTCTCTAAAAGACCTCTATACCAGTGCAAATTGGTTTTATATAACTTCTTTCAAGATTTTACAGCTTGGTTAGCAGATCTAAAAGTTATGATAAGATTTAGGAAAGAAGAGATAATATATGAGTTCTTGACTAATAAGTTTTTTTAGTGTTGTGTTTGATCTATTGTCATAAGAAATTTGAATGTTAAGAATGAATCACAACAATGATTTTAATTTTCCTTTTTAAGAAGGTGGCAGCTCTATAATGGTTTCATATGTGGTGTGAGGAAGTTCATGTTAGCACCAGTGCCAATTAGTAGATCAGTGGTTTCAGCATCAACACTTGAGGTATTTTATTTTCCATGATGTTGTTCCTATCATGAAAGAAGGTAGTGTATGTATGTGTTCTCCATCAAGTGATTTTCAGCACTAGGAAGAGGAGAATAGTGTGATAAGTTTTATACACTTCATGGCAATAAGTTTTAGTTTGTAAAAGTTTTGTGAAGTGTTTGAAGAGATTCATTTGGTATAAAGTTATAAGCCTACTGAAAATTACAAATTAGAATTATTGTTGATGAGGGTCAAGGCTTTGAAGAATGGCAAGTCTCCTTTCATCAAACATGTAGTAAGTTAGTGATGTTTGTAGATCTTTTTCTAGCAAGAGATACATGCCATTATGCTTTGATGGTATACATGGTTTCCCAAATGTCAATCCTAATGATATTAGAAAATTTTTGCCTAAATTTAATGGGAATCATATTGTTTTAGCTAGTCATCATGTTCAAGTTTTTAGTGACTTAATGGATGACTATGAAATTGCTCATGAAGACGTGCATATGAAGGTGTTTGTTTAAACTTTGGAAGGTGATGCTAAGGATTGGTTTTTCTTTTTGTTGGCATGTTCTATTTCATCTTGGGATGAATTGCATTTAACCTTCATAAAGTAGTTTGGGGAAAGAGTAAGCATCTTTGATTATTTTGATAAGTTCTTGAAGATTCAAATTAGGAGTGATTAACTAGTTCCTGAATTCAATATCAGATTTGTGAAAGTTGTAAATGAGATTCCTAAAAATGGTAAGCTGGATGATCAAATGTATTTAGTGGTTTATCTTGATGCATTTGATAGTAAAATGAGATATCTATTAAGAGATAAAGAACCTAAGACTTTGCATCAGAGATTCATGATAGCAATGGAGATTGAAAATAACATAAAGTATAGATTAACTAGGAGTCATTTCTCTAGAAGTGTTTTCCGGCAAGATGAGGTTCAAAGGAGAAATCATTGTCATGTAGAGTGTTCGAATCAAGATTAGCAAGTAGATAACCCTACTGTGGTGGATAATTCTATTGACAATTTAGAATTAAAGACATGTGTATGTGAAGTTTCTTGGTTTCAAGGAAGAGATGATTATGTTCTTGATGAACAGAGTGCACATGTTTGTAATATTTTAGTAGTGGATCATAAGGTGGATTCACTTGATTAGTTAGATATGCAAGAAATGATTTCTCTTATTGATAGATTGCATCATGTTGAGAATGTTATAAAATTTGAAGTTGAAAGATGTTCATCTCAGTATGAGAACGAAGAAGTTGGAAGTGATCTTTCAAGTGATGAAGATAAAGTTATTGATTCGATATATTATGAAGAAGCATTATGTGAAGACAATGATGAGAGTTTTTGCTCAAGTCAAGAAGAGGAAAATGGTAGTACATGTTCATCTTCATGTGAATCTGATGCAAATTGTGAAGAAGAAAGAAATGATAGAAGTGAGTACTCTTATGCTAGTAAAGGTATGAATTCTTGTTCTAAATCTAAAAATGAAGTTCTATTTCAGAATTATATAAATCAGCTTGAGGTTGAAAGTTGTAAAGAAGAACTATCTACACAATATGAAGACAAAGAGATCATTTATAATAATGGATTGCTTAGTTGTGTGGATGAATGTCATAAGGTCACATGTGGTAGTAATTAGTAGTATTTAAATGATCCTACAATTAGTGTAGTAGCACCTATTGATAAAATGAAAAATGATAGGTTTGCAAGACAATTGAATCATCATAATAAAGACAATGAAAGTAACATTGATTTATATCCTACATTATTCGTTGATGGAGTAGATGATGTGTCTTCTTGTGATGATTTTAATTTTTCTTCTTCATATGCTAAAAGTGTCCATGATAGTGATGTTAGAAGTGGTTTCAAAGTTTTTATGAATCGATTGTATGGTGAAGAACTTGGTGTTGATCAACACATCTCTTGTCATAATGTCTACAAAGGAGCTTTGCATGGAGTTATCAACCCATTTTTTGAAGAGCACATGGAATGTTCAGATTTAGTTGAAGATGATCTTAATAATGATAGATTTTCTTACTACTATAAGAGATTAGAATGTTCTTCTTGTGGATGTGACAATGAAAATGATGATGTTGCATCTCATGAGATTGATAACAAGGTGTTTAATGAAGTTGTTATTGAAAATCAACATGCATCTTGTAATGAATTTTATGATGAACACTCTAATATGATGTCTAATCCATTTTTTGATTTCAAATAACTATTGGAGGACCCCAGATGAGTTTCAAATTCTAACGTTGATGATATTTGCGAGTATAAATCTGATAACTCATATGAATACTCTTCGATTATGCATAAGGATACACAATTTCAAGGTATGCGTGACTTTTTTCCCCAAGTTGAGTATGAACCTTTCATATTCAAAGTTGATAGCATGCATGATTCATTCAGTGAAGAAGATTTTTAATTTAAATATGATATTTGTGAACATGTTGGTCAGTACTTTCATAATGAACAAATGGTTAAAGAAAGTGATCATAGTTTTTATATGCATTATGAAAGTGAAGATGTAAATTTAGTCTTGCTAAGTGATGTGTTTCAAGATGCTAATGTGATTGGTGAAACTAACAAAGATGATAGTTTCAGCTTACCTCATGAAAGTTAAAGTGAAAATCAGATATGTGACAAAGGTAAAAACTTTTGTTGAATTTTGGTGGCCTGGGGCTATTGTTTGTATATAGTAGGAGTAGATTTCTTACTTCCAATAAAGTTGTGCAAGAGAAGTTTTTTTTGTTAGGTGTGTGGTATGTTTCTTCTAGAGATCTGAATCCTTGCCATGCCTGAAAGGGACATGCAACCCCAGATAGAGCCACTATTGGGACTCAAAATTGAAGCCCTGATTTTGAGTACCATTGAGAAAATCAAGCCCTTAAGATTTTTTAATGCAAGCATACCCGACTATCCTTTTGAGGCCTAAGAGGTGTTCAATGTTTCTAACACCATGCATTCAGTATGTCTATGTTCCATGATGATAAATTGTCATTCCAAGCCATTCTATAAATTCCCATTTTGAGCAGTGTCCAAATCTGCATTATTGCCTATGTCAAATGGCGACAAGAGGCCTTGTTTGCAATTGAATATCTCACACCTAATAATGTTTCATGACTTGCCACTTTGGGAGTATTTAGTTTCCATATCAAAGAACTCATGTTTTAAATTTTGGGTCATTTTGAATCTGTTTGACTAGATTTTGAATCCCTCAAAGTTGGTCATTTACTATTGTCATGCTAATGCAAATTATTTTAAATTCTAAGAGGCCCTACCTGACTTATTATAAATTTGACACAGTTGACCAAAATGATAAAATTCCTTTTGCATTGCATTCTAGAGGTTAGGGACTTGCTATGTTTCAATTCTGAGCTTATAAAAAATCTTTTTGATCAATTTTTGAATGTGATTCCAAATGCAATTCGTAACTTTTTACTGGTTTCAAGAAATGCAGATTGGTCAATACCCCTATTTGTGATGTCATATCTTTGAATCCATGATAGATAAGATTGAATGGATTGTACCACTATGTTATCCTCTAGAAATACTTTAAGTGTGCCAATTTCCAAATTGTGATGAATCTGTCTGCATACTTTCCTAGGTCAATTCCATTTGCAAAATATGTTTTTCTGCCATTGTTTTCAATCTACAAATTTGACTAGCCTACTTTGACTATTCTCCAAATGTGTCCAATTATTCGTCGTGAGCCCTAATTGAAAGTTTATATTGTCCTCATGATAGTAAACCAATGCCCTAGTTTTCATGCCTCCAAGTGTCCATTTACCAAGTTTTCAAAGCCAAAATAGAATGCAATTTGTTGTTTTCTAACATGTTTTCTTGCAGGCAATTCTAAAAGGGAAACTTTGATAGTTAGTATCTTTTGACTGAGAAGTCTTTATGAAATGAGATTTGGTAGGGTGTAAGAATGTACAACAGAGAATTAGTATGTTTTATTTTAGAGTCTAATCAAGTGTTCTTGTCAATTTTCAAAGCCAGTCAAAGGACCTCTTGGCACGAAATTAGCAGTTTGCAAGAAAGGATGAATATGAGTTTTGAATGGTGCACCAATGACTAAATTTTGATCAAATTAGAACCAAATGGTCAATGGATTAATCTAATAGTTTAGCTATTGAAAATGAAAACAAATTTAGCCAGACCCACTTTGGGGCCCAACCAAGTTCGTCAGATTGATAAGGGAATATTTCATAAGGAAAATGCTTAGGATGGGGGCCAAATTCATATTTATTAGATTCCATATCAATAATGATGGTCTCATTGGATTCATGTGTGGAAGGAAAAGGATTCAAAGTGTTAATGATATTGAAATGCCACAAAATGAAGGGATAATGGTTTTTAATAAAAAAATTCTTTTAACAAGGGTATAAAAGGGGAAAAAGTTTAAAGGAACTAAGGAACTATCAAAAAATGTGACACAAAAAGAAGATACTATGTTTGTGGATGCTAATCCTCCTCATTAAGAAGAGCAATCCAAAATCAAATAGCCTAAAAATGAAGCAGAGTATCAGTGTGAGATTAATTAAACATATGGCATAATAGCTATGAAGGAGATAAGCACCCACTTTTCACTACGTACTTGGGCCAGATGGAGATGAGATTTTCCAAACTATTTGGAAAAGTCCTACTATGGAAATGTAAGGAAGAAATAAGATGAAAATTATTAGGATACCAAACATGGGAGAAGGTTGTTCCCAAACTCCACAAGAATAAAGGGGATTTGGAATGGATATTGAGGAGAGCCTAGATTTTGGAATGCAGATGAGCATGGGAAGTAGTGCTATGATGTCTAAGTCTAGGTTGAATGCTAGCGAAGATTGGACCATCACAATGCAAACTAATGATGGAGGTCATTTTAGTCGACAACAATATCAGGATCCTTCATTTGGACATGGTAGATGGGACCATTCAATTGGTAATTCCCCATGAAGGACAATGGACCATCGGTTGAGAGAATGGAATGGAATTTTTTCACCTCCTCTAGGAAGGAGATTGCATTGAATGTCTTGTTCACACATAGAGTCTCATTCAAGGTCAAGAACACAATCACCATAGCTTAGGTCCCCACCAAGGGGATGGGCTAGTGTAGTCATTGATCAAGGATTGATAATCAATAGGTGGAGTAGATCTCCAGTGCTAAGATCTGAGGCCAGGATGGAGAGGCTAAAGTCTCCTATATATCATCATGTTTATTCCTTTGAACATAAGATGTCTTTCAAAAGTCATTGAACCTCTCCACAATCATCAAAATGGTCCTATGATATAAGAGATACAAGCCATTACAGAGATTCTGACTACAAGAAACCTTTTGTGCACTCAGGTAGTCCAAGGAGAATTTCCCCTCAAGTTGTTGATGAATCTAGTTTGACAAAAACACCAGGAAGGATGAAATATCATAGATGGCATACAATTGCTCACATTGCTAAAATATTGGATGATCCTAAAGAGTTAATGGAGGAGAAATTAGAGTTGGTGGCACACCAGTGGTGAGTGAGGTAGCACAGGTATGTCTTTGAACATCTGCAGAGAAAAAAAAATGAAAAATGTTTAGTCCCACATTTACAAAGCAGGGGATTTCATAATGTTTAAATACAACTACAATCCACTATGATAGTATCTAATAAGACAAGGGTTTTTGGAAGCTGTGGCCTTTGTGGTGGAAACTGTGGATGGCCAGCTAGTATGGAGACCAATTTTGACCAAATGGACAGAAGAGAAAGTCAAAAAAGTTGTCAAAATTTGGTGGTCGCCATGTTGCCACTGGAAAATGGGAGGTTCCACTAGCAAGTGACATGGTGACCTCCCAAAAAAGTAGAAATCTAGCAAGATGTCATGGGACCTAGCGATAGTGGTGAGGAAGAATTAGAATCCAAAAAGTGGCAGCATATGGTGAATGAGAAAGTGACGTGGTGGTCCGAGATCAAGAGGCACCAAATCGTGCCACATGTTAGATCTGAGGGCAGTCACTACATTGCCAAAGCAAAGTTGCAAGAAAGTTACCCATGCGACATGGTGACTGGCCAGCTGGCGATGATGTGGCTTGGTGATGTGGAAAATATGAAGAGAAATAAGATGATGACATGTGGAAGGCTAGTCAACAAGGTTTGACGCAAATTGAAAAGTGAGGGAAATTTCAAACAATGTTTTAAAAAATAATTTTTAAATGTTTTTCCTAGAAAAGCATGTGCAAGTAAAATTTTTAAATAAATTCAAAGTTATATCCTATAGCACAGACTTTAGGAAAGATTTAATATTTACAATAATCCAATTTCAAAGCCTTGTAGGAGCTAATTTTTCAAACTGAGATTTTGGGAGTTCTTGATAAGTGAATATAGGCATATTATATATCACCAAAATAGGGAGAAGATTAATTTTCAAATTCTGGAGTTTGTTTTTGTACAAGAAGTCATTGGTTCAAGTTATAGGAAGAAATGTAAAATTTGGGCCTTCTTAGTGAAATTGGTGAAAATTGAAAACACAGTTACAAGCTTGGTAAAAACACATGGTAAAAGGATTGTTGGGTTAATTTTGAGAATATTATGCCATTATGGTATAATTTGGATCCAATTTCAGTTATGAGGAATATTCATTTTCCAACTGTGATTAATTTTGAGATTGACGTTGGAGTCATGATTGAAGAATTAGATCTTTTTGGAATGAAAAGAGGAAATGGAAAATATCTCTTGGTTAGGATTGAATTCTTTCATCCTATATATGGATTTTCTCTCTTTCATTTTAGAGGTTGAAAAAAGTTGGGGGAAAAGTAAGGAGTTGGAAATTGGAAAAGAAATTCTAGAATGAAAACATTTTGTAAAAATGGTTTATGGAATTGATGAAGTTTGAATGGATAGTATCTTGGATGTACTAGTTCCAGACCATGAAGCTATGCTTTGGCTATGATACCCACTTCCCATCCCATCAATTTTTCATTCCCACCATTTTCTCTCTTGTATGATATCATATGTATATTGTACAGTCTGGCTTATTTGGTATTTTGTGAGTCAATTTCATGTATTTTCATGTATTATTTCAAGGATATCAATACAAAGAATAGAAAGTGTTGAGTTTCATTTTAAATCTTGTCTCCTTTCTCAGTGATTTGTGATGTTTAATGATCTTTGAACAAAGAACCAAGATCATAGTTGTAGTCCCTTAAGGTTGTATGTTGTTTCATTGTTGCTTGTAATTCAAGGAATCATGTAAATGCTTCAAGAAAATCAATAGGGTTGCAAGTTTATTAAGGAGGATATCAAGTAAGAATGGGATTTAGAGTTAACATTGATATCCAATTTACAAGGCAAATAGATAGATTTGGAGTCTTGGCCTAGGATATGTGTCTTAGATATCCAAAATGCATGAGAGAGATTTATGAATTTCCTAATGGATGAGGCACTAATCAGCTATAGGCTCATTAGTTTTTTGTTCATACTTGGTTTTCATCCACTTTCCCCACCCACATAAAATCAAATCAAATTCAAATCATTTTTATATTTTATGTTTGAAGAGCTAAAATAGAATGCCCTCACTCGGCTTATGAATTGCATTGTCTTGCATTTAGCTATTGCAGATATCTATGTTATTGCATGAGTTAATAGGAGAAATAAGGGTTTAATCTTCTTTGTTTAGATTCTAGATTGTGGTTGTTTACACTAATTACATAGTAGGATCTCTAGGTACTCTCGCCTTGGTTTTGTAGAGCCAAAAGTGAATGAAGTTTTGTGCTTCATTATGTTGGTCCAAATCCATTTGGGTATTGTTGAAGATGGGGAAGTAGCTAACCCTTAGACATTCCCATTTATGTTGCCCTTTGGAAGGTTTTATCACTATGCATTTTAAAACACTAAGTATGAATGGGGAGAAGAGAAGTGTGTATGAAAGATATCTCCTCAGTATGTTTGGGGGAGAGATTGAGATCACCTATGTATAAGAGAAAGTATATTTGAATGGGGGAGAAGTCAAGAGTTATTTAGTATGTGAACAACTAATGTGAGTTATTTTGTGTGAATAACTTTTGTCAGTCCTAAAGAAATAGATGTAGAATATAGCAATGTTCCTGGATAATTTAGATTTGATTGATGAAGAGGATTTGAAAAGAAGAAAATAGAAGCAGTTGTAGCAGAGTGTCATTTTGGTATTCTTGGAACTAATATATTTTTCATCTATGTTGCCATCAATGCCAAAGGGGGAGATTGTTAGCATGAATTCTAATGACATTCCTTTGGGGAAGTATCCTAAGCATTGAAGAGCATGTAGTATAATTGACAAGTTGCATTCATGACTATTTTATTATTCATGAAAACATAATATGGAGTATCCTAAGCATTAAAGAGTAGTACAAAGATAGTTGATAAGCAATTTGTGATGATTGGATCATATCTCCTAATAAAGATAGAATCATGATATACAAAGTTATATAGTGATAGAGGAAAGTCTGATGATGATGTCAGTGATGTGCAAGGTCTAGAGTCGCACGTGTGAGAGGTTGTAAAGACTATGACCTGACAGTGTTGTGTGATTACAAAATAATTAATCATCTTAATATGGTCCTATTATAATTAATTGGGAAAACCTCAAGGCCAACTCAAGGAATTTTTTTGAGGACATGGTATAAAGGAAAGATATTTTTATTGTTTGAGATGTATGTTAGATTAAAATTGTGAATAAGGAGTGAAAAATAGAGTAGAGTATTTGGTAAATGCAAGTAAGTGATCCAAGGGATTATTGGATGCAAAGTTGGTGATCAAGTATCAAGATCAGAAGGAACAAAAGTCTAGTTGACATGACAAAAGAGCAAGTATAGTTCAATTCTATTATTCTACAAGGAATAATCCAGAGATCATTTGGATAGTGGGTTCATTGGTCTTTACCCTAAAGTTATTTGGACAATGAGTCCATCTATCTTCTACAACTCCTAATAGGGTTGGCACAACTCCTAACAAGGTTGGAATCTCCTAACATGGATTCAAAGTCTCCTAACAGGGACTAATATGTACTAAAAAAATTTATCGACTCCTAATAGGGTCCATCCTCTAACAAGGAACATTTATATTTGTAAGAATTTGGTTTAGGCTAGAATTCACCCAAGACCAAGGAACTCAAACACAAGCACAAAAAAAGACCAAAAAGAGAGTATGATCAAAATGACAATATATTCATTCAATATGCAATATATTCCATATCAGAGTACACTAGGAGTGCCTATATATAAAGGCCTTTGGAGAGCTTCTAGAATGCATAGAAGTCAACATCATGATAAGTCATACAACTAGGCACATGTCCACCAGAAATGGGTTATCCTTCATTAAGCACAGAAGTAAGTGTGTTGATGTGAGGATAAGCCTATAATGGTGTAGCACACAAATTAGTTATGTAGACAACATGTGCAAAACTAGGAGTGTGAATAACTGTGTCATCTACATGACAACTTAGTGAATGATGCAAACTCCAATGTTGTAGACACCATGTGCTTAATTAGAGTTGCATACTTCTATGTTGTCAACATGAAAACTCATGAGAGTTCACAAACTCCTAAGTGTCTCACCTAAATAAATCATGCAAAGTAATGCATTAACCTAAGTAAATTTAAGTAAATGTAAATAGTAAATGTTTATTTACACCAACACCCCCCCTTAAGTGCATAATGGGTCCCAATAACTAGGCCATGTTAGGTACCCATGTACATAATGATATGCAATCTCTCATAAAGTGAAGAAAGAGGGAAAACCTCATAGGAAAAACCTTCCCCCAAAAAGAGAGATAAAATGATGTATGGATGGATGGAGTAATCAAGACCCCCCCATTATGACATACATTAGTATATACATAACAGAATGATAAGAAGAGGAAGAGAGATAGGATAGGCTCCCCCCCCCCCCCAAAGAAGAATGTCTGCCAGTGACTACTTCGATGAAGAAGCTGATCCAAGACTACAGAATGGTGTTCCTCCCCTTAGGAAGAAACAAGGCCAAGGGTACAAATGAGATGCTTCTATTGTGCATGGAAAGAATCCCATGGATAAGTGATGTCTCTGAAACCTACTCAACTAGCTGAAGAACCTATCTCAAAGAACTATTTGTCTGCTCAACTAATGAAGAAGCCCTCTACAACTTTTGATCATAAGTATCCACAATCACTTCAACTTGTAATGATCGATCATGTACAGAATGAACAAGAGGGTCAGATGGAGTCCTCGTGACAACTAAAGAAGGTGCTACTGCATCAAGAAGAAGAGGCAGATCATTAATACTATCCCCCAAATCTATCACTAAAGCTAGAACTAGAAGACTGGATGTAATCTATTGTGCTAGACCTATCACTATGGCTATATATGCATGTGGACTGAACTGATGTAGTGACCTCTTGCTGTAACTATTGATAGAACCCCACATGTCTAAATCTGTTGAAGCACTATCACTGGTGTCACTATCAGTTTCCACATGGTATGATGTGTGAAGAGGATTAGAGGACAAGCTTGGTGAAATTTCCTCAAAGTGTACATCCTTCTCCACAAAAATGTGATGTTTTTTTGGATCCAATAGTTTGTATGCCTTCACACTATCTTCATAACCAATGAAAGTAGAAAGCCAAGGTGAATGTGCCTTGCATCCCCTAGAAGATTTGTTTGCCCATGTAGGATAACCAAAGACTTTGAAGTGTATCACAATAGGTTTTCTACCATACCATGCCTCAAAAGGAGTCTTTCCATCTAAGGCTGGATGAGGAGATCGATTAAGAATGTGAGTGGCACTATTGATTGCTTTGATTTCAAGTGATGGATCTAGAGACTTGGCATGTATTATGCAACTTGTCATAGAATTAAGAGTTTGGATCCTCAATGCTACAACATCTATCTTATGTGGACTAAATGTTAGAGAATTCTAAAGATTAGTGCCCTTAAGTCTACAAAGGTTTGTAAGTCTTCTTGTCACATACATGCTTCCATTGTCCATTCTTAGAACTTTGACGGATTTCCCTGATTTCTATTCTACATGAGTCTTGAAGGCTAGAAACTTGTCCAACACTTCATTCTTTTTATGAAGAAAATAGACCCAAGTATACCTTGAAAAGTCATCAACAAAAGGTTAGTATGTAGCGACCCTGGTTGACTACAAAAGGACCTGCTAATACCATGTGAACCATCTATAGAACACTTGTTGATCTTGAAGACTTCCCTCTCTGTAACTTCCCCTCTAGATGCATATCCACTGAATCTATTGAACATTCACTATGGGAAAAGTTTATTTGAGGTAGACCCTTGACCATTTTGTTTGTGCAAAGTTGCTAAAGATAGTAGAAGGAAAGATTTCCATACCGTTGATGCCATAATTGGATTTTTGAATTTGATTGAGATAAAAAGGCCTTTGAAGGAGACTTGGGCACAAAATGGGAGAAAGAGTATAACCTTTTGTTATGATTCACTTTCCCTACTGCAACCAAGGATTCATCTTTTAGACTGTGCACCTGTACTAAGTCTAGAAGGAACTCAACTCTATGTCCATATCCAAGGTGAGTGATTTGGTAGATTGATAGGAGATTTGAACTCAGGTTTGGAACATAGAGAACATCTTGAAATTCTCCATTTTCTATCTCCACATTTCCTTTTCCTTCAACTTCCATTTTCATATCATCTCTCATGAAGATGTGTAGTACCTTTGATTGCTTCATTGAAGAAAAATCCTCTTGTGAAGAACCTATATGATATGAGGCACCAAAGTCAAATATCTATTCCTTTGAAGAATTTGAATTTTACATGAGTGCTTGCCCTTTTCCCTTAGAATCTAAAGAAGACCCTTTATCCTTATAAGCATTAGGCAATGGAACATTATGTTTCTTCATGATGTTTGTCAACTCATCAATCTTTTTAAGATAACACTCATATTCTTCATGACCCAATTTCTTGCAATAAGTGCACTTTTTCTTCTCCTTATTGTTGTTCCCCTTCTTGTTGGAATTTGAGGAAGACTTGCCTTGTTGATTGGATTGTGTTGTTGTCTTTTCTACATCCTTTGATTTGTTCTTCCATTTCTTCTTCTTACCCTTTCCTTGATTTAAAGATTGTCTAGCTAAATTTTGACAATTCTCATTGTTGGCCACCAATGCTTTAGAATGAGGTGATTTGAGAATCCCCATGGATTTCAACTTCTTTTCTTTTGTATCCAACATATCAACATATTCATCAAAAGTGAATTTTTTAGAGGCAAACCCTAAGGTGGTCTTTGAGGTGTTAAAAGAAGATACAAATGTGGAATATTCCAATGGCAGCTTGTTATGTATAAGATAGATCAATCTGTCATCTTTGATAGAACTCCCATGGTCAGTAAGCTTTGTCCTTAGTTCATTCACATTGATGATGAAATCTTGTATAGAATCAAATGACTTAGGATCTAAGGAGACAAGCTCATCTTCAATTTTGAAAACATCCTCTTCAGACACTTTACCATATAGGCTTTCGAGGTTATCCCAAGCTTCCTTGGATGCAGAACACTTCTTAATTTGATATATGATCTTGTCATGAACCCCCAAACATATATCACATAGGGCTTTCCTATCCATTAGTACCCAAGCTGAAATATCACTTGTTGATACTTTATCACCAGCTGGTTTAGGAAGAGTACCATCTGCATATTGTGAAACTCCATTATGTGTTAAGTGATACCACATTTTGATGGACCATGTAGCATAGTTATGTGGAGTTAATTTTGGAAACTTAAAGTTGCTCATAATGCAAAAAATGAAAGAAAAGTGCAGAAAAGAGAGAACACAACACCAAGAATAAATCAAGAAACAACCCCCCCCCCCCCAAAAAAAAAAAAAGGATGCTTTTGGCACTTTATTAGTAGTGCAATTAAAATGGCCACTTGCCAATTTTGGCCTTCATGGACTTCTAATTTTTCTTGTTACAACCTCTTAATAGCTTACAAATCTAGAACTTTACAATGTGCTACAATTCTAAAGCAATACAAAGAAAAGAAAGGCGCTATTGCTGAAAGTGACACTTTTGTCCACATAACCCTACAATCTGATTGAGGATTTGGAAAGTAGTAAAAAATAATGTACTTTCAAAAAAAAGAACCTATTTTCAAGTCTAGATGTGCTTGTAAGAAGTATTTGAAGTTGAAAAATGCATGATTATGTAGGTACAATCACTAAAAAATGCAATTTCTAAGAATTCTATGCACTAAAACTAGAAAATAGCTGCACCACTGAAAATTTTAGGAAATTTTACCCAATTTTTTAAAAAAATTGTACCTAATTTGGAGTCTAAATGACCAAGATATGGCCTCCCATAGTTGGACTGCAAAATCAAAAATCAATCTGGAGAGGGGTTGCATTAGCAAAAGATAGGGTTAAATTTGATGGTCATATAACCAGTATAGCAGTTCAAATTTGGCTAGAAATGATGGTCAAATGATCATCAAATTTATCCCCATAACATGATGATGTCAATTGTATAGATTATGATGTCAACTTGTATGGATTTGTACAATCGTACTATATGAACTATATAGATAGGTGGTGGAAAAAATGATGTGTCTAGTACATGTGTTGATGAGTGTCTGGTGATTAGATTTTCCATCACTACTGACTCAAATTCTAGTTGGATCAACTTACGTGGGCAATTAGCTGACTGGGACTATGACTCGAGCTGATTGGTCCATGTTTTTGCCAATATATTTGTGTTGCATAGACTGTGCACAAGTATGAGTTGGGTGATGTGTCTAGCTAGAAGAGGAACACGTATTCCTACTTGCTATCCTGTGTGGCCAAACAAGCAACTGTAGAGAATGTCATGTGTCCCATTTTGGGAGTGACACATGTCATAGGGTTGCAGCCTGTGTGTGGGGTGCCAAGAAAATTTAAAAGTCGCCAAAAAAATTTGTTGGAATACCAGAGTTGGCACTTTCATCACCAAAGGATTTATTGTGGGCTAGATATTTTACCCACTGGGGACACCAAAATTGCATGGCCAAAAAATGCCCGTTTAGTCCCACATTTGTGGGTTGGGGATTCACTTTGTAGAATATAAGGAAAAGCCCATGGAGTCCAATATGAAACAAGTTTTGCTAGGATTGTAGCATAGATGCTCGATCGGTGAGAATATTCCAAATTTGTAAGGAATATTCGTTGGGTTTCAGTTTGCCCAAAATTTTAAGAGCTCATCTACGGGTAATGTGATAGAGCCAGATTTGGTCGGATTATACAGTGAGATGCCCACCAATTAAAAATAAAATATTCTCTACAAAACCAATAATATTCTAATTAAATTGTAAAGCTAGGGTGTGACTACCCAGTTTTGCAAAAAAAAAAATTCTCTGACTGGGCAACTAAAAATTAAAAAATACCTAGATCAAAAAAATAAATTGTAGAGAAGAGATAAAATGAAAATTTGAAAAATAAATAATTAGATCAATTAGATCATACCTGTTTGCAAATTGATGCCTTCATATGCTGGTTTGAAAAAAAAAATTGCCTCACAATCAACTTTAGCTCAGCATAGGCAAATTTATAGTTGATCTTCATCAAATTGATGTTCCAAATGCAATGATGAGCTTAGATTTGGCTCTAGATGCTCCCAATTTTTGTAGTACTCTAAATTCAGGTCAAAGTGCTAAAGCATGAATGGTCTCGAATGGCTATGTGTAGAGAATCTCCTCAAGATCTCTGATACCATGTAAGAATTTGGCTTAGGCCAGAATTCACCCAAGACCTAGGAACTCAAACACAAGCACAAAAATAGACCAAAAAGATATTATGATTAGAATGATGATATATTCATTCAATATGCAATATATGCCATATTAGAGTACACTAGGAGTGCCTATATATAAAGGCCTCTAGAGAGCTTCTAGAATGCATAGAAGTTAGCATCATGATAAGTCATACAACCAAGCATATGCCCACCAGATATGGGTTATCCTCCATTAAGCACAAAAATAAGTGTGATGATTTGAGGATAAGCCTACAATGGTGTAGCATGCAAATCAATGGTGCAGACAACATGTGCTAAACTAGGAGTGTGAATAACTATGTTTTCTACATGACAACTTAGTGAATGATGCAAACTCCAGTGTTGTAGACACCATATGCTTAATTAGAGTTGTGTACTTCTATGTTGTCAACATGACAACTCATGAGAGTACACAAACTCCTAAGTGTCTCACCTAAATATATAATGCAAAATAATGCATTAACTTGAGTAAACTTAAGTAAGTGTAAATAGTAAATGCTTATTTACACCAACAATAGTAGTACATACTTTTGTGGGTATCACCCCCACTGGAGTTTTCCCTCTAATCAAGGATTTCCATAGTGAACATATCTAGTGTTATTGTGTATGAGTATCTTGTTATGCTTGTTGATTATATTTCTCATATGGTTAAAGATTAATAAGGTTGATAATTATTGTATAGTTGGATAATGATTCACCTCCCCCCCCCCTTGTACTTATATTAGTGGAATTTATATTATAACGATACGTACTATACCTGACTTAGTTCTTGCATAAATCTTTTCATCAAAAATTATTGAAAATAAAATATTTCCACTTATGTCTTCACCTTGACCAATTCAATCTTATATCAATTCTGCCCCTTTTACTACACTTCTCTATTCATCATTATTTCATTTCATTTCTTCTCAATTTCTTCCGTTGACTTCATCTTTTATTATTCTCTCATGAATTCCTCTTCTCATTCTCTCCTCTATCTATGAATTCATCCTCACTCTCTTCTTATTGTCAATATTTGCATTCTCTCTCTTTTTGACAAAAATGCAAAAGGTGGAAGTGTATGCCTACGATATGTTCTACAAATTTTCCTTCCTTAGTAAACACCTCTTCATTATGCAACTTCTCCCCCTAAGGAGTAGTACCCAAACATCACTTTAAAGCATGACATATTAAATCATTGTTATTGAATTAATGCAATTACATCTTCTTCTAATTTAACTCAAGTGAGGGAATCACGCCTATCCTTCTCCTTGGGTATTCAAACACATCCTTAGGTAGTGGCTTTGTGAATATTTTTTCTACATGTTTCTTAATTGTAACATACTCCAACTTTGCTTCCTTTTCCAAGACTTGTTCTCTAATATAATGATACTCGATGGCTATGTGCTTGACCTTAGAGTGAATTATTGGGTTCTTGAAATGTTTATAGTACCTGTGTTATCATAGTAGATAACCAATAGTTTATCTATCCTTTATTGTCTTCCTTATATAATTTTTTTAATCCATATTACCTATGTACAATTTATTACAGTAGTAACATGCTCTATTTCAATTGTAGACTAAGATACAAAATTTTGTTTCTTACTTGTCCATGAAATAATTCTTTCACCCAAAAATAATGTTCCACCACTTGTGCTCTTCCAATCATCCACATTACTTTCCTAATCATCATTTTAATAACATTTAATGTGAAATATCCTTTTTTTCATACCATAAACCATATTTTCCACTTCCCTTGAGATGTTTCAAGATTCTCTTGACAAAAATCAAGTGGAATTATTTTTTATTAGAGGAAAATCTTGTTACTAATAAAACTACATGTGTTATATCTAGTATGTTGTACACTACATATTATAGCTTAGCGGTCATGGATCTATAAAGTGTCTTATCTACTACCTTTGAATCATCTTCTTTAGATAGATTGCATCATGTTATGATTCAAGTAGCAACTAGTTTTGAATCTGTTAATCCAAATGTCATTAATATCTCCTTTATGTACTTGGTTTGACTAGTGTAAGTACCATCCTTAAGTCCATAGATATATAAACCTATACAGAATTTGATATCACTAATCATAGATATTTCATATTCCTTCTTCATTTATTCTAATAATTAAATATTCATCACATAATTGCCTCCAAAGATAATGTTATCAACAAATATCTTTGCAATTAGTAATTTGTCTTCACTTTCTACTTTTAGGTACACACTATTGTTGTCACTTATCCTTGTGAACCTAGTATTGATCAAGTATGAATGTAACCTTTTATACCATTCTCATGGTTCTTATTTTAATCCATATAGTACCTTTTTGTAATCTGCACACCATCTTATTTCCTTCTAAATTGGAAAACCCTTCAAGTTGTTCTATGTAAACCTCTTCTTCCAAGATCTCATTCAAAAATTATGACTTGACATCCTTCTAATAAAATTTAATCCTTTGTAAGCATAAAATTTAATTAATATTCCAAATCCTTCAAGTCTTTCCATGGGTGTAAAAGTATCTCCATAGTCTAGTCCTTCCTCTTGTGCATAACCTATACAAACTAGCCTTGGTTTTTTTCCTAGCCACTTCACCTTTTCCATCTATTATATTTCTAAAACCCATTTGATTCTAATCATATTATTTGTCCAATGGTCTATATACTAGATTCCATGTTTGGTTATTTTTTATTTTTTCCAACTCTTCTTTCATATCCTTTACACAATATTCTTCCTTTGAATAAGATTTTATAGTTTTTGATCCAAATTAAGATTACAAACATGAACTTTCTCTTTCCTTTCTTTTAGTTAATATACCAACATTCTTATCTCTGATTATTTGATATGGGGAATGATTTAGCTTGAAATACTTTGGTAGTATTATTTTTTCTCAAGGAGCTTCTTTAGGAATGATTTAGCTTGACATACTTTGGTAGTAGCAGTTTTTCTCGAGGAGCTTCTTTAACCACTTGAACTGTTTCATGTGCATTCTCTTGTTAAACTAACAATTATTTTGTAGCATCATGTTCAACTTTCTACATGTACAAAAATCTTCTAAAGTCTTATGGTTCTTTATTGATAGACTCATCATTTTGTTCAAACTTATCAGCTCTCACATTTTCACTTGCTATCATCTTATTTGTTCTTTGTTTTATAGCACTTATAATCTTTTCTCTTAGTGGAGTAGCCTAGAAATATTCCTTCATCACCTCTAGAATCAAATATTCATAAGAAATCATCTCTTTTGATGTAACATCTACTTCCAAATACTTTTAAGTAACTCATGCACAGAGATCTACCATACCATAATTTATTGGTTGTCTTATTTGTTCCTTTCTTTAGTTGTACATAGTTTAATGTTTATACTACAACACTCATTGCTTCTCTCCAAAAGGTTTGAGCAGGACCTTTCTACGAAATTGGTGTTCTTCCAAAATTAATTATTAACTTCTTTCTTCTTTTAACATTATCATATTTCCACAATCCATTTTTAAAATAAAATAAATTATTTTATGGATTCGATTGTGCATATTTTTTTACCATCAACATTTCATATCATACTACATGATCCATCATTAGGATGAGAAAGTGTAGGATAGCAAAGATATGTGAGGTATAGTTCCATTATACTGAGGTATCTTCAGAGATGACATTTTCCTTCTAATTCCATATTCCTTACAGGATATAGTGAATTTAGGTGAATTTAACTCACCTCCTCTATATGATCTTAAATGTTTCATCTTCTTACTACTTTCCCTTTCTACTCTCTCTTTGAAGATCTTCAACATGTATAATACATCTAATTTACACTTGTGAAATACAACCCACATTATCCTAGAGTAATCATCTATAGATAGCATGAAATACCTATCTTTGTAATAGCTTTGAGTTTCTATGGGACCACATATGTCTCTATAAAATATGTCTAGAACACCTTAACAATTGTAACTCTTATTGATAAAGCTAGAACTGGTTAGCTTTGCACACTAACAATCTTTGCACATAATTACATTTTCTAGTATCAAAGTTGACATAAAAACCTTTTATGCCACAACTAGAAATCTTCAATGTTTTCAAATAGAAAACTTATAATAGTATAATTTAGTTGGAATAAGTTTCCTATAGGTTGTTCACTAACACTAAGCATATCTCCTAATTTTCCAAGGATCTTGTAAACTCCTTTGTTAAGGTTGTAGCTTTAGTCAAATTGATTCGATCATGAGATACATTGTTGATGGTAAATTATCATTGAGATAAATATTCTTTTATATATTATATATCATATTATATATTATATATTATATAATACATATATTGTATATATATGATTATTTATATTATTAATATATTAACTAATTGTGATTACCCATAGAGACATGTCTCCTCCCCACATATTTCTGAGTCTTCAAATCTACATTTGGAATATACCAATAACAATGGCAGTGATAATACATTTTCAAAAAATAATCTTTAAACATCAACATGGTATTAGGGCAAGAGTGCAAGCATAAAGAAGTAATTAAAGACATGAATACATTGGAAAATGGAAACATCAAAAGGAGAAGGGAGGACCTGCATCCACATGTGTATCAAACCTAACTATACCCTTGTTATATACTCTGTACTCAAAGCTAATTTCTAGAAATTGTTATTATCCACTCCCAAGTTACGGAATGAAATATTATTTTAGAAATATACTGGCCACCAAAAAGAATCATTAAGGAAAACATCCAAAAGGTTTGAGAAACACCTTTCTACAACATTGGTGTTCTTTCACAATTAATTATTAACTTGTTTCTTCTTTTTATAATTCCATTATACTAAGGTATCTTTGGAGCTGACATTTTCCTTCTAATTCCATGTTCCTTATAGTATATAGTGAATTTAGGTGAAATGAACTCATCTCCTTTATATGATCTTAAACGTTTCATCATCTTACTAGTTTCTCTTTCTACTCTCTCTCTTTGAAGATCTTGAACATGTAGAATACATCTAGTTTACACTTTAGAAATACAACCCACATTATCCTAGAGTAATCATCTATAAATAGCATGAAATATCCATCTTCGCAATAGCTTTGAGTTTCTATGGGATGACACAAATCTCTATAAAATATGTCCAAAATACCTTAACAAGTGTAACTCTTACTTATAAAGCTAGAATTGGTTAGCTTTGCAAGCTAACAATCTTTGCACATAATTACATTTTCTAGCTTTTCTAGATTAGGCAATCCTCTTACTACTTTCATCTTACTTACTTTGACCAAATTATCAAAGTTGACACAAAAAATCTCTTATTCCATAACTAGAAATCTTCAATGTTGTCAAATAGACAACTTCTAATAGTATAATTTAGTTGGAATAAGTTACATATAGTTTGTTCACCACTACTAAGCACATCTCCTAATTTTCCAAGGATCTTGCACACTCCTTTATTAAGGTTGTAGCTTTAGTCAAATTGATTCCATCATGAGATACATTGTTGATGGTAAATCATCATTTAGATAAATATTCTTACACACACACACAGACACACAGACACACACACACACACACACACACACACGCACACACACACACACACACACACACACACACACACACACACACACACACACACACACATGATTATTTATATTATTAATATATTAACTAATTATGATTAACCATAGAGACATGTCTCCTCTCATATTTATGATTCTTCAAATATGCATTTGGAATATACCAATAATAATGTCAATGTTATTATAGTTGCAAAAAATAATCTTTAAGCTTCAACATAGTATCAGAACAAGACTACAAGTGTAAAGAAGTAATTAAAGACATGAATACGTTAGAAAAGGGAAACATCAAAAGGAAAAGGGAGGATCTATAGCCACATATGACCAATCATAACTATACCCTTGTTATAGGATGTGGTTATCATCCCACAAAAATGTACAATTGACCAATTTTCAAAAGATGGAGAACATCATGGATTTTTTTGAAAATGTCATCATTTGATCTTTGTGATCTGCATAGTTTGTAGTCAAAAACAACAAAAAATTGGAAAAAATTCACTATGTTTTCATGAATCTAGAAAAACAAAAGTTAGACTTTATTTTATCTTTGGTACTTTTTTTTGTGGGAGATTTTCCTGTCCCCTTGTTATATACTCTACCATCAAAGTTGTTATATACTGTGTCATCAAAGCTGATTTCTAGAAATTGTTATTACCCATTCCCAAGTTATGGAAGGGAATATTATTTCAGAAACATACTAGCCATCGAAAGGATTCATTAAGGAAAATATCCAATATATTAAACCTGATGCAAGGTATGGGTTGTCAATCCAACCATCATGACATTAAGGACATGAAACCTTTAAAATGAAGTGGATTTTACCAAATGGAATGCACCCAAAAATATGGATTACAAAACACATTGTCATTGACTATTGCCCTTGTAAATACCATAACCTATAGTACAAAGAATGTTGTATGGATGTGCGGGCATCAAAAAGGATATTCTAACAAGGTAAAATGATAATGAATGCAAATTAAAGAACATCTCTCTAGGAGAGAGTAATGGGAGACTCAAAAAGGATATTACCGAAGATACATTGGGACAAACTAGAGAGAAATTCAAAATGTAAAATTGAGAGGGGTCACAATGAGCTAACAAAGAAAAGAATAGTTAAGAATAGATATGCTTGCCTTATGAAAGAAGTTTAATGGTGTAGAACTTTGATCATTGACATTAAAATGATAACTTGTAAAGACCATGTCCTACTTAGCAATTTCCACATCATACAATTGCTAGAAATGCAAAAAAAAAAATACGGGCAAAACCCTAATTAGAAAAGTCAAAAAAAATCCATTGACCATAATCAAGATTAGCAATTGAGTTAACCATAAAAACATGTAAAAACATTGCATTATCTAAGATGTTGACTTGCACGTCATTCATCGATCAAAATGCATGTAAATAACTACATCGAGATTGTTATAGATAGACTATGCATTGTACATAATTACATCACAAATATCATCATCAGATATTTTTTACATTACATCAATGGTAGATTCATTGTAGTACCTCAAACATATGTCCATCAAGGTGATCTAGTCTCCAAAGCCATCAGGTATTTTTCATCCGCTATCTAAGATGGGAGTGTGGCCCAGACATTTTTACTATGCCAACCACAGATTGTTTAGCTCCCCTAAGGTTCTTCCTGACATAAAGAATGCCTCGACCCTAGCACAATAAGCCTACCAACTCAGAATGAGAAGATCAGATGGATTTGATGTTTTCATAAAACATACTACTTTCCAAAAATGACCAAGTAGCCCAATTACATAATATGGAAAGGAAAAACTAAAATAAAAGTAACTAGCATATCTACACATATGTAGTAAAAAATAACAGCTTTTCCAAAACAATTAAAGAGGCAAATTTAGCTAATAAAAGAAATAACACACACTATATCTATTCTATTCATAACTAACAGATAGGAAGAAACAAAACACATTGTATCCATTCCTATCTCTCCTAAACAACCACAATACACCCAATCATAAGGCATACTAATGTACTTAGAGGAAACAAGGTACAAGTTTAGAATTTAAATTAACTTTCCATATGGATAATTTCCATATACACTATCTAGGCATGTATACATACTTGTAAAGAAGAATGATAAAAATTTAAGATTGCTCTTAATGTATGTAGTTTAATCTACACCAATAAGAAAAACAGTCATCTCTAACATAATTTCTTGGCTATTCTCAAGAGGAACAAGAGCATAACAATTTCCATTTTATTCATTTCAATGTACTCTAATACTCATTGGAATTATTTAGAAGGAAACATATGCACTCATACCTAAAGCAATAGAAGGTGATACAAGTTTGTAATTAAACATAACTTTCATGCATTACAAAAAATTTCATTATGCACTATAAATTTCAAAAAAATTTAATAGTTCCCTGAGCACTATCTAACTATAGGAAATCCACTTTGCGTGCATCAAATGTTGCATCCAACACACTGATGAATAACATATAATTTTATTTAAGGTTTCATTCACAATGTATAATCAAACTTTAGTCCAAAATATTTTTACAATAAACTGTATGTCCTAATCCAATTCCAATATTTTCAATAAGTAGTCATCCAACTATCAGGAACGAACTTAATGTTGCACTTAAATTAAAGACAAGATGTTCTTTACCACTAGGCATCCTATATAAGGGTTTGTAACTAGACATTGTAAATAATTCTAAAGTTTATTTACAAATATTGGGCATTATTTATGGTGCACAGTAATAGAGATACACCATAATTTCTTCCCTATTATCTTTCCATCAAATGGAATTATGATTTGGGGTAACTTAATTGATCTCACACTGTCTATGTGGATAAATTAATTCTTATTGTAAAGTGTGTATATATATTTATGAATTGTTTATAACTTTATTGTTCAGTTGTAAGTCGGTAAAATGATCCAATGATAGTTAATGTTTTCTAGTAAAAAACACATATAATCCCATGAAATCCATTTTATATTCATAATCCATAGTCATTTCTATAGCCAAAGACAAGGAATATCCATCCCAGTTCATTATATAAATAGAGATAAGGGTCCACTGACACTAAACCTCATTCTAGCTTATCAACAGATCTGATAATACAATGAAATACCTAGTTATCTAAGTGTTGATAATGTGCAATGGTAGAATTAAGTAGATTACACATGAATGGGTTACTAGTATTCAGTTATAGCCTCTATATCAACTATGGACCACATGTTTGGCTAGGAAGCTGTAACACTTCCAACTGTAATACAATTGGCCAGATTAATACTCTTTTACCATTCTCTAACATCCAATTTATCTTCTCTAAAGCTTATATAGAAATTTAAGAAAGACACAATGAGATAATCACATTTCTTATTTTTTTATTCATCCTTCAAAGTTGCATATTACATGCACATGAGTACTCATAAACAAGTTGTTCTTCTTGGGCATATGCATCATTATAAGATATGGCTTCTTAGCTTCTTCATTTCGTATGACAAGAAGGATGGTATAAAATATTACACAAAGATCATTGAATAAATAAAATTAGTGCAAATTTTCTCTTCATGAAGTGAGTCTAGGTCTCGAAAAAACTCATTTAGAGGGGAGATTTTTAAAGGTTTTTATGATATTGGGAATACTATTTGATTTATTTTCAGATGTATGGTAATCTAGTTCTTTTATGCTAGAATCAACCTATCTTATGGTCCATTCAAGGGTCTTTATTCACCATAATTAAGAGAATGTTGTCATATTGAATCATATTTACAATAAGAGGGTATTGACAACACAGAACAGAGCATCCTAGTAATATCTATGAGTGTATGCATACTCTATAAGCACTATGCTTATATGTAAATAGTAGATGGATCAAATCTCATGTGCTTCCTCAAAGAACCATGTTCAGTTAACATTTGAAACATGCACACAATTTATCAAGAAATAGTTCAATTAGGGAAAGTTCCCATTCTTTGAACTATGAAAATATCTTAACAAAGATGCATTGAAAGAGGAACTTGATATAATTCTTTGTTGCCACAACTCCTTCCTAAGTATGTTTCCCCCTTTATCTTTTTCTTCTAGTTGTCTCTAATCGTCTAGCTATTATCTCCCCCTTACTAGTAATAGTTTTGTTATTAATAATGAATGTTAAAACTCTAACTGGCCCAATACCCTCCTTTCTAGCCGATCAAACTGAAGTAATAGTCAATCTTAACTAACTATGTTATTAATGAAAGCAATAAATTTACTAATTTAATAAATTTCCCCAATGATATCTCTATGGTCATAATTTTTTCCATTTTACATAGGTTGTGCAAAAAAATGGGTTGTGACATCCTTCCCTCCTTAGAAAATGCATCGTCTTGATGCATTGATATATATATAAGAATTGCAATCATTTATAAAAGTGGATAAGAAAGTCAATTTCATTACTCATAATAAGAAATATGCTACATTCATTTCTTTAAAAAATGGATTTCCAATTGAGTGCATTCTAATATAATATACATCAAGTGTACCTACACTACTAAATTAAGGCAATGTAATTTATTAGTCACCATTTATCATGATGCATAAAATAAAGTGATTTACTATCTACCATTTTATAGTTCCATCAAAAGAGCATTAAGTAGAAAAAAAATTCAAATTTGACTTGAGATAAAGAAGAAACAAAGGTTAGTAAGCAAACAAAAATAATAACTATGTGGTGTGTGCAGGCTACTAGACAATTTGACCATCTCCTTCCCAGGAGCTAGCCTTCTCTACGTCAACTACACACTCACCTTCACCCTACAACCACTTAGACACACTTGAAATCACATCAATAGGTTAGTGCTCATAAAAACATGATTAGATATATCAACCCATTGTATATCATAAATCAAAATAAATTATCAAAAGAAATACAAAATGCTTATGTATCTAAGGATGCTCAAAATTTAATAACATATTACATTAAATCATATGGTATCACACACATGCATGTGTTTACATGACATACATTGGCATCACATGGATTTGACTCTGCTAGTAGATACTTCATATCCACTTCCTACCATACTCATACATGCACACTCACAATACCTTTAGTTCATTTACAATGTTAATAGCTCAAGGATAAGTATTCAACTATGAATATCAAGAGTCAATGTTTCCTTGGAACTCATTTTTAATCACACATTGATCATAAGTGACAAAAATAATCAATCATACATACCATCTAGCATGTCGTGCTCAATAAGTGGGTAAGCATCCACAGCATTAGGTCAGTATGCATGAAACAAAATCAAGTAATGTAATCACATTACATCTAAATATAATGACATCTGCATATACCATTATTTAACTCATCATATGTAAAATATAATAAAATCTTCTTATAACATCATCAATGTACTCATCAACATTTAATTATCATTATGCATCTAAATGTTTGCAAAATTTGTCATCAAATGCATCATTTAGGTCAACATTAGTAGCATATATTACCGATATAATAAGAAGATGAATGAAAGAAAACCACATAGTCAAATGTATCAAGCAACATTGAACCAAAGTTCTACATCCAATAGACAATAATTTATCAAATCCCAACCACACCTATCAACCACTTGCCTAAGTCGAATACATAATGATCAAGCCCATGTCAAACAATAGATCAACTAGGCGTCCAAAATAGACACTCAAGAGGACCAAATCACTAGTCGATGTTCATCAACTAAGTTGACTAAGTCAAATGTGCCAATGAATTCCTATAAGCTAGGAGTTGCAATATCAACTTCTCCTTAGATTATAACTATGGAAAAAACCATATTTCCATACACAAGCCACATAGGCCAAAAAGTTAAGTCAAATCTAATATTGACTATACATAGTCAAATCAACTAGTAGTTAAAATATCTTCCAAATAATTATGTATCTTTATATTGGTTTTTCACCTCCATGTCAAAATGATGGAGACCACAATGATTGTATTTCATACATTGAGTATTGACTAAATTGTCGAATACAACATGTCATCTCAAGACTATGCCATAAATGAATACACTAAAGAAGTTGACCTACATGTCAAACTTTATTCCATCATATGTTTACATCAAGTGTATTCTTAAAGTGGCATACCTTAATGAGCATCATAAAAAATGTCCACCTACGTGTTAGACATGGAATAATAAGTACATAATACAAGTGCAATACCATCTACCATATGATCTACACCATTAAGTAAATCATCTAGGTATGCTCACCAATCACCTCCAAGGATCAGTAAATCCAATTTTTATCAATTTAGTGACCTAGCCCCTCAAGCCCATCTTGTCACCATAGTATGCTTAACCAACATATAAGCACAATTTGTGATGTATGGCCTTCACACCATTCAATCATCACATAAAATATGGTTGAGGTTCTTTTCTTCCCAACCATGAAGCCTTACACTTCCTTGGGATTCTACCTAACACATAGAATACCCAACCCTACAATGCCCAAATAATACAAAATGCACTCCCTTGGGACCCTACCTAACACATAGAATTCACAATCTAGCAATGCCCACACTATACAATAGGTACTTTCTTTGGGATCCTACCTAACATGTAGAATTCCCAACCCAACAATTCCCTGTAGTGCAAAAAGTAGGAGGTATCTGGTGCAGCCATGAAGCATACTACTTCCCACATATGTCCAAGTAGCCCTAATCATGCATGTGGTAGGGAGATAAAACATGGACAAGCATAGAAAATAAAAATATGCACATATCTTTGGCCAAAGCATTTTTTAGTACCAGTGTTACACTGGTAGGTAGAGTGATAAAGGAAAGCATCACTTCTATCCCTCCCTATTTGTCCACATTCGGCAACTAGACTAGAAGGTAAGATTTCCAAAATAAAATAAAAATAAATAAAATAATGCAAAAGGAAGAATGGCATGTTCTTCATAATTTAGTCCCTTAAACATCCTATCAATGTTCCACACTAAACCTAATATATGACATCACCTCAAAACATATGACTAGCATCATAAAACACACACACTCTAGCCACCTCAAGATCAATAGATCTTGAAATCAAGATTAACAGTTTTCAATTCAAAGTTCAAAAGAGAGAAACAAAACCGAATAAAATAAAAATGAACAAGATTCATAGAATATAGATCACCAAGAAAATAGGTGGCTAGGTGGTCACAAGGAAGATAGAAAAATTTCAAGCTAGCCCTTCATCACTTTAAAGTTCATAAAAGTGAAAGTTCACATAATCAAATGAAAACTAATTCACATAAAACACAATGACTCTCATCAATCATCATAGGGAGTAGAATTTTCATGACACCTTGCATCCAAGGATCACTAAGAACATGACCAAACTTCAAAATTTGAATCACACCTTGTTAATTAAATCTTTTCTTTTCTAATTTCATGCATTGATCCTAAATGCAAAATGTAACATGCAATAATATCTTTACAATAAAATCTCTTGTTCTTCCTTCATATCACATTAGGTTATTCCAAGAATGTCATCATATTCCTTGCACCACTTATGTAACATGTCCCTCTTACACATTATAAGACCTAGTTTCCATTGTTATCACAAGCCAAGTATAGAACCTTAAAGACATTCCTAACTATCAATATACTACCGAAATGGATAACATCTATTTACACCCTTCTTGCTTGTCCCATGCAAGAATCAAGTACTTTATTTTTAACTATAAAAAGCATAATGTGGTACTCAACTTACCAAATTTTTTTAGAAAGCTCCATTCTTACCATCATTAAACAAATGCAAAGTCAACCCAATGTAATAACCTACTTAAGGAGAATCATTTCCTTCCTTGTCATAATTAATTGTAATTTCAAGAGACAATAAACAATCTAAGATTCTACACCTATACACATAGACTATGCTTAGTTGATTCACAATGTGTAACCTTGGGTTACATCTAAGCATAGTGAATTCAAAGTGCTATAGTGAAGCTAAGAGCTCTAACGCTCATGGTGATAGGTAAAACACTTTTACCTTTACACATTTGTGCTCATTAGAATAGTGGTCCAAGGCCCTACAGTTTAAACCCTGCTCTGATACCATATGTAAGGACCATGTCCTACTTAGCAATTTCCACATCATACAATTGCTAGAAATGTAGAAACAAAATATGGGCAAAACCCTAATTAGAAAAGTCAAAAAAAAATTCATTAATCATAATCAAGATTAGCAATTGAGTTAACCATAAAAACATGTAACATCATTGCATTATCTAAGATGTTGACCTACACGTCATTCATCTATCAAAATGTGTGTAAATAACTACATCAAGATCATTATAGATACACTATCCATTGTACATAATTACATCACAAAGATCAACATGAGATGATTGTTTACATTACATCAATGGTAGAGTCATTGTAGTGCCTCAAACATGTGTCCATCAAGGTGATCCAGTCTCAAAAGCCATCAAATGTTTTTCATCCACTATCTAAGATGGGAGTGGGGCCCATGCACTTTTAGCATTCCAACCAAAGAGTATTTAGCTCCCTTAGGGTTCTTACTAACATGAAGAACACCCCAACTCTGGCACAAGAAGCCTAGCAACTCATAATGAGAAGATCGGATGGATTCGGTGATGTCATGAAACATACTACTTTCCAAAAATAACCAAGTAGCCTAATCACATAATATGGCAAGGAAAAACTAAAATAAAAGTAACTAGCATATCTACACATATGTAGTATAAAATAACAACTTTGCCAAAACACGTAAAGAAACAAATTTTGCTGATAAAAGAAACAACACACACTATATATATTCTATTCAGAACTGACAAATATGAAGAAACAAAACACATTGTATCCATTCCTATCTCTCATAAACAACCACAATACACCCAATCATAAGCTATACTAATGCACTCAGAGGAAACAAGGTACAAGTTTAGAATTTAAATTAACTTTCCATATGCATAATTTCCATAAACACTATCTAGGCATGTATACATACTTGTAAAGAAGAATGATAAAAAATTAAGATTGTTCTTAATGTATGTAGTTTAATTTACACCAATAAGAAAAATAGTCATCTCTAACATAATTTCTTGGCTATTCTCAAGAGGAACAAGAGCATAACAATTTCCATTTTATTCATTTCAGTGTACTCTAATATCATTGGAATTATTTAGAAGGAAACATATGCACTCATCCCTAAAGCAATAGAAGGTAATATAAGTTTGTAATCAAACATAACTTTCATGCATTAAAAAAATATTTCATTATGCACTCTAAGTTTCAGAATTTATGAATAGTTTCCTAAGCACTATCTAAATATAGGAAATCCACTTTACTTACATCAAATGTTGCATCGAGCACACTCATGAATAACATATAATTTTATTTAAGGTTTCATTGACAATGTATAATCAAACTTTAATCAAAAATGTCTTTACAATAGAATGTATGTCCTAATCCAATTCCAATATTTCCAATAAGTATTCATCCAAATGTCAGGAACCAACTCAATGTTGTGCTTAAATTCAAGACAAGACATTCTTTACCACTAGGCATTCTATATAAGGGTTTATAACTAGACATTGTAAATAATTTTGAAGTTTATTTATTGATATTGGGAATTATAAATGGTGTACAGTAACAGAGATACACCATAATTTCTTCCCTATTATCTTTCCATCAAATGGAATTATGATTTGGGGTAACTTTATTGATCTCACACTATTTGTGTGGATAAATAAATTCTTATTGTAATGTGTGTGTGTATATATATGTATGAATTGTTTATAAATTTACTATTCAACTGTAAGTTGGTAAAATGATCTAATGATAGTTAATATTTTTTAATAAAAAACACATATAATCCCATGAAATCCATTTTCTATTCATAATCCACAATCATTGCTACAACCAAAGACAAGGAATATCCATCCCAGTTAATTGTATAGATAGAGATAAGGGCCCATTGACACTAAATCTCATTCTAGCTTATCAAAAAAACTAATAATACAATGAAATACTTAGTTATCTAAGTGTTGATAATGTGTAATAGTAGAATTAAGTATATTGCACATGAATAGTTTGCTGGTATTTATTTCTAGCCTCTATATCAACTACAGACCACACATTTGGCTAGGAAGCTATAACACTTCCAACTGTAATGCAATTGGCCAAATTAATACTCTTTTACCATTCTCTAACATCCAATCTATCTTCTCTAAAGCTTATATAGAATTTTAAGAAAGACACAATGACATAATCACATTTCTTATTTTTCTATTCATCCTTCAAAGTCGCATATTACATGCACACAGGTACTCATAGATAAGTTCTTCTTCTTGGGCATATACATCATTATAAGATATGGCTTCTTTTCTTCTTCATTTCATATGACAAGAAGGATAGTATAAAATCTTACACAAAGAGCATTGAATAAATAAAACTAGTGCAAATTTTCTCTTCATGAAGTGAGTCTAAGACTCAGAAAAACTCATTTAGAGGGGAGAGTTTTAAAGGTTTTTATGATATTGGGAATACAATTTGATTTCTTTTTAGATGTATGGTAATCTAGTTCTTTTATTCTAGAATCAACCTATCTCATGGTCCATTCAAGGGTCTCTATTCACCACCATTAAGAGAATATTGTCATATTGAATCGTATTTACAATAAGAGGGTATTGACAACACAGGCCAGAGCATCCTAGTAATATCTATGAGTGTATGCGTACCCTATAAGCACTATGCTTATATGTAAATAGTAAATGGATCAAATCTAGTGTGCTTCCTTAAAGAACCATGTTCAGTTAACATTTGAAACATGCACACAATTTATCAAGAAATAGTTCAATTAGGAAAAGTGTCCATTCTCTAAACTATGAAAATATCTTAACAAAGATGCATTGAAAGAGGAATCTGATATAATTTGTTGTTGCCACAAATCCTTCCTAAGTTCACTTCCCCTTTGATCTTTTTCTTTTAGCCATCTTTAATCCTCTAGTTTTTATCTCCCCCTTACTAGTAATAGTTTTGTTATAATGAAAATTAAAACCATAACAGGCCCAATACCCTCCTTTCTAGCCAATCAAACTAAAGTAATAGCCAATCTTAACTAACTATATTATTATTGAAAGAAATAAATTTACTAATTTAATAAATTTCCCCAGCGATATCTATGTGGCAGTAAGTTTGTCCATTTTACATAAGTTATGCAAAAAAATGGGTTGTCACATAATTAACATGCTTTATCTCAAATAGTGTCTAATAGCCAGTGATGTGGAAGACATTCTTGGAATAAACAAATTGAACTCTATGTCAAGAAATGAGAGTTGATGGATAGAAAAAGATGACTCTAAGAATTATAGATATCATGCATAAGTTCATTGAGAGCTTTGTGAGGAAGCAAAACCACTATACAAGGAAGGATAGACATCAAAGGTTTCATATACATGTGATTTGTAGACGATAGTAGCTAAAATCACACACTAAGGGAAGAATTAAGCTTAGAAAAAAAAAGTCAACTTTGACTATTTAACACTTTTGGTCTAGGAATTAAGCTTAGTGTGTGATGTTTAAGTTGTTCTGATTATGACAATAATTAGCCATGATGATAGTCAAATATTGTACATGATAGTAAGTGGCAACCATCGAGAAGGTCTAGAGGGCACAAAAATGAAGGTCAAAATTGTATGGCATAGTAATTAGTTTGTAAGGGGAGAGTAATAGAATTTTTACCTCAATGGGTTGCACATATATTATATTTCATATGGGTGGAAATCTTGACAATTTGGTCCACATGGAAAATTCTAGATGTGGCATGGTTAAGATATATAATGAACAATGATAATGATTGAGAACAAAGAGATTTGTCAAGCATGTTGCATAAGAATAACAACAAAGATTTTGGAAAGAGGCCAAGTTGCATAGATACATTTTACTAGAAGCAAACCTTTGATAATCTGGTTGGTGGAAACTTAAAGAGTCATAAATAGCCTTCACAAAACATAGACCACAACAAATATAATATGTTATACATTTAGTGTACAGTTATTAGTGGCAAAGGCTGCCAAGATATGCCAAAATCAAGATGTGGATACTAAATTATATTGTAATAATCTTAAGAAATGGATAAATACTTCTAAAGATAAATGATGGCCGAATACTATAAGCTAATGGATACACTATAGAAGAGGAGGAATGCAAATTATCTTAATCTGTAAATCAATTAAATAGACTGATGGCTTGAAATATCTATCATTATAAAAGAAATTGGTGTACCAGGTAGCAATAAGGGCATTAGTATTACTTGAAAATGAATTAGAGATGATATTGGATTGTCAAAATTACTACTTATAAGAGAATTTAGTATTGAGATTGGATTTTAATCATATTAAAAGTCCTAGATATGCAAGTGATCTATATGAAAACTATTATTACTTTCCCATGATTATTAGTAACACCTATTTTTGATTCATAAGATCCAATCTCAAGTAGTAATTAAGACAAAGTCTAGAGTGATTGAGATTACAATATCTATTTTGAAGTTGTGTGCTTCTTACATTGTAAAGTATAAAATCATTGAAGTTGGGTGTTTCCTACTCTACCATGGATTGAGGTTGTGAGTCCCCAATATGAAGAAATCACAAATTTATAGAATGCTATGAATTAGTAATCAAGAAGTGCTTTAAGGAGCTTCATTTCATGTGGAGCGTGAATTATAGCATATTTTCCACAACAAATGTAATTTTAGGAGGATAAAGGTTTTAAAATCAAAATATTAACCTTGTGAGCTCTTGGAGACCTAAAAAGTAGAAGCTAACATAGAGATTCACATGGAAATGATTTTGGTTGTTCCTATCATGTCCCTCTCAAAGTGAAAATAGAGTAAGGTTCTAAGATATATTAATAATAATAAATTAAAAAGAAAGAAAAAGAAATAAGGTTACCATATTTGAAGAGATCTAATAGGAGTCGGAAATTTACATTGTGGGGGGTAAAAAATTATCTTAACTAGTGTTTCATTCCCCATTAGAGGCATTTTCTTATTTGATGCATATGGACCTTCATTGAAGCAACTTGTATCAAGAAAGTTAATGTATAGATAAGTATTCATTATCTTTGAGTATTATATTTACTTGCTTATTATTTGTAATCATATACATAAGATAAGAGATATTTTCCATGATCTTTCCTTTAAGTCCGAGGATGTTCTTGCAGGAAAAGAAGGTTGGTACTTTACACATGCTACCAAATATTGAGCAAACTCAATCTTATGATAGTATCTCCAAAGAGACTGTGATCTAGAATTCATTAGTCATCTAATGATTACACTAGATAAAGTAAGGATCTTGAAGGGAATATCCTTGATGATTGAGATTATGAGTACCTTCTATATTAAGATGGTGTTTGACACTTCTTCAAAGGTAATGTAGGAGCTTAGAAGATTGATATTCAGTGGGAGTCTAGAAATACATGTGTGTAACTACATTATTTTTATGGGCCTACTCTTGTGTACATCATGAGGAAGTAATGACTTATCACTAGAAATTTAGAAAATTGATATCAAATTTAGTGGGAGTTTGATTGGCATTCTTAGGCAAAGAGAGTCTCTAAGGGGGTAACTACAAGACCTAACTTTGACCATTTTTTAGAGGGATAATTTTGAGGTGCAATCCTTTGTGAATGATATATTCTCTATGAGAGAGAAGTTGAGGTGAAATCCTTTGTCCCACCCTTTGATGTGGTTCATGGTGGTTACTATTTTGCATATGTGGATTATGTAACGAAAGGTCACGATCTTTCTTTGATATATATATATATATATATATATATATATATATATATATATATATATGGAAGGTAGCTATTGTAAGGTGATGATCTTATCAATAGTTTGACTTATTGACATGATAGACTTAATTAATTTGTTGTCTCAAAGTGTCAGAAGCCATGATAATGAATGTATCATGATCAAACTTTATTAAGTTATTGTCCTGAATTGTTGGAGATCATGAAACTTGTCATGATAGATACAATGACATTGTGATTTCTTGTTATCTAATAGACTACATTAAGTTGTTGTCATCAAGTGCCAAAAATTAGATAACTCCTATCCTACTAGGATATAACATATTCTTTTGGTAGGCATCAAGGTTTTTTGGTGAATCAATAATGAGAAAATCAAACAAATTGTTCACCTTTTAAACCACTAACTGGTAAATCACTTAGCTCATCAAATAAAACATCCAACAAATAGAATCATTCAGACCTTTGATGTATGGATTTTGGTTATACAAAAATCTAGCTTGGATCAAAATTATGGTGGGGAATGGTACCCACAAATAATTTGCACTCTTATAAAGTATGCCCTATTAGGAGTTTATAAAGACACAATTAGGTACTACTCTGTTAGGGAGATTTACCTCTAGCCCTATTAGTAGATTTACCCTGAAAGGAGTAGCCTTATTAGAGGAATTTGAACACTAGCTCTAAAGTGTCACCCTACTAAAGGATCTATAATGAGGACCTATTAGGATCCACCTAGTTAATGGATTTCATATGATATAACAATTAGGGGAAAACAATAAGGTTGATTTATAAAATAATGTTGCCTCTATTAGATTAGATCTACTAAATCTCTCTAATTCTTCTCTTTGGTTGAACCATAGCTTCCACTTCTTTACGCACAAGTTGGACCATGATCAACAACATCAAACCTATCCTTCCTTTACATGTTATATTGGTTTTTCCACTTCCACCAACTTAACCAAAACCTAAACATAATATTGTTGGGAAATTAAAATATCCTTCTTAGATCCAATTGTCATAAGATGTTATTTTATGTTACAAGTCACATTTCATGATCACCTCAACTAATTCAAAGTATTATGTACCATAAATCAAACACATTTTGACCCATCTTGAGCTTCCTCTATAATCTTCTCCATGAACTTAACCTTGGTCATTGTGATGCCACATCGTCACCTCTGCATGTATATTTACACACTAGATTACAACTAAATCACCGCAAGTTACTGAAACCTTGATGCCTATCACTAAGTATATTGATTATTACTCAAGAAATCATTATGTGTTAACCTAACTATCTCTTCTTTGACCTATTTGTCACTTCCTTAACCTATCTATCACATCTCCATTGAACAGTATTAAACCTAAAAGGTATCTCACCTGTCATCTTATCATCCTAGAAAAATATACCTAGCATGATAATGAGTTTCTATTGTAACTAAATTAGCTTTATTGACTAGTGAACATCATCTTTCTCAACATTATATTATTGCTCCACTCCAATCATCATGGATTTGATAAACTAATCAAATCACCTATTAATAATTACATGCAAATATACCCAATATCTAAAAAAAAAAAAATTTCACAGAAGAGAATTCAAGACACAAAGATTTAACATGGTTCCCTAAATCCCTAGGCTACATCCACCAATAATGAGTCTAATATTTGTATTATCCAGTGATTACAACTTGATTACAATCTATAATCCCTTACAACTCAATATTGTCGCAAGAATCTACAATCTCATCATATCTTACAAAATACCTAACCTAAAACCATTTTATACAAGCTTTATATCGCTTACAAAACTAGGAATAGAATAAGTCATCCAATAGAAAAATAGTAGTAGATGCCTTTCACTAGGGCCCCAAGACCTTGCAAGGGCTATTGTCCCTTGACCTCATTTTGGGGTAGTTTCCCCCAAATACTTGTTGAAATAATTTGGGGGAGAAATGTGCTAAATGAAGTGGGGAAAATTAACCTCTAAGTCTGATTAGGATCCACATCACAACAATCTCCCAGTTGGAGATTGATCAAACTCCACAATAATAACATTGGCAACACTTAATTATACCAGGAAAAATACTAAGAATACTAGGTCAATAGTTGACATCAATGACAACACAATAACTAATCATCATGCAATCAAATCATCACTTCTTCTCCCCATAATCACATCATTACTTATATGCCAACAATATCATCACACATTATGCCAACAAAAGAATCTATAAAAACCTTAACATATCTGCAAAATTCCTCTTCAAAGTAGAAAAATTACTGTTGTCCTTCATATTTTCTATAGCTTGAATTGTACAACAAATTGCATAGGCTACAATCTCTACTACATGAAGGCCTATGGGCCTAAAAAATCATAGACCTTCTTTGAATACTCCAATAGTTCATGTTGGAAATCTAGCTAAAGCAGTTTGATTAGGGTTCCAATTAATGGAAATATAATTTAATATTAAGATAACAGAAGTTAAAGGTTGAGTTTGATATAAGAATACTTAGAAAATTGTCTAAGGCATTATTATAAAGTACACGAAGACTTCTTTATTTGGAGAGATTCACTAAGGAAAGATATGGTTTAGCAAGCTCGAGAAAAGATAGTATGGACATTATAGAAGACATGTGTAAGTCTACTAAAGTTTTTGTTATGTTTTTTTTAATGTTTTGGGAAGATTTCTAAAGATGGGTATAACATTGCAGAATAGGGCAATTGAAAGAGCAATGGATTTTTTGTCAAGGAATTATTTTGACTTGTCAAAATAAGATCTTGACAAGGCAGGAATGATATCCCATATATTAATCCTTACATGGAAGAATGTTATATTAAGTTATGGAAATGTGTGTAGAAGACCAAGGCCCAAAAAATAATTTTTTTGGTAGAAAGGAAGATCTTTTGGTTTAGTGAAGTTTTCAATTGTATCTTTATGATATAATTGATATATGTGCACTTTTTATGAAATATATATATATATATATATACATAGAAAGATCTATGGTTTTAGAAAAGTATAGAAGTGGTATGAATATTTTGTAAAGAGGAACTTCAAAGGACTGATTAGATACAAGAGATATTAGTAGCAATCATAGTTTTGGTAATACTCCATATAACTAGTGATATATATATATATATATATATATATATATATATATATATATATATATATAACTCCTAACAAAATCAAGGCTTATAAGAAGATCTAGTCCTCTAACAAGGACAAATAAACTATATAAATGTAATAGACTCCTAACAACATCAATATCTTTCATGAGATACTTTTAATTAGTGGATCATTTTGTGGGTACTATCCCCACTAGGTATTCCCTCAGCCAAGGTTTCCCTAGTTAACAAAATATGGTGTTATGAGTTTCTTTGTGGTATGCACAATTTTACTTTTATGTTTACTTATACATACAAGTTTAAGAGTAGTAAATGATGTCCAATATAGTTAGAGGAAAAATTATTTAAAGCATATAACTGATTCACCCCCTCCTCCCCCTACCCCTTAGTTGTATCAATGTACTTTACTTTCTAACAATGGGTATCAAAGTAAAGTTACTTAGAGGAAGCCTAACAAATTGAGAGAGATCACTATGGATTTAGTAGATTTGTAGAAGAACCTCAAAGTAGATCTTGAGGAATTAGATCAAACTAATTATGAAAAGAAAAAATTAAAAATCAAGCTTAGAGATGCACAAGACTTTATTCGAAAGCTGAAAAATCATATTAAGATTTCAAGATTGAGAAGAAAATAGTTACTGGAGAAGATCAAAGACTGTGAGTCATATACATAGAATGAGAATGAGAATGAAACCCTAAAACATTAGATTTAAATCACATCATTAAAGATGAGTATGATGGTAGCTGAGGAAAAGATACAAATAGATTTTAGAAGTATGTAGAACTTGATAAGTATAATATTATTGTGAAAGGAGAGATTACAAAAACCAAGAAACAACTTAAAAAGTTGTACACAAGCACAAAAAAGCTTTATGAATAGATTATGGCACAAAGACTTGTTGGAGATATGATAGGAAGTTTCTATATTGAAGGTGAATCATCTAAAGGATATAAAATCATAGAAGAACAAGAATGTGTACAACAAATTCATCAACAAGAAGATCAAAACAATCACGCATCTAATCATTATAAAAAACCTAAAGAACCAAGGAAACAATTCAATAGAAGGTTATTTGCATGTAACCAACTTGGACACATGAAGAAAGATTGCATAGGTAAGTATTCTAAACCCTTTTTTGGGTATTGTTATAATTGCTTTATTTATGGTACATAGATCTACTAAATTAGAAAACCTAATCAAAGATCAAAGATGAGAATACATGAAAGGACTAAAAATACAACTAGTAGATAACTTATGGTACACAAATATACTAAATCTAGAAAACTTAATCAAAGATCAAAGTTGAGAATACATGAAAGGACTAAAAATACAACTAGTAGAATGTGTACAACAACTTCATGAACAAGAGGATCAAAATAATCATGCACCTAATCATTATAAACAACCTAAATAACCAAGGAAAAATTCAATAGAAGTTTATTTGCATGTAACCAAGTTGGACACATGAAGAAAGATTACATAGGTAAGTATTTTAAACCGTTTTTGGGGTATTGCTACAATTTCTTATTTATGGTACACAGATCTGCTAAATTTAGAAAACCTAATCAAAGATCAAAGATGAGAATACATGAAAGGACTAAAAATGTAGCTAGTAGACCTTTGGGGATAAATAATTTTTTTACAAATGGAGTTATATGTTATAAATGTAATGACTTTTGACATATTGCAAGAGATTGCAAACTATAGATTAATCTATTTGGACCAAGATATGGACCAAGTTATGGCATGTTGTAAGGTCCGTCCTCACATGTACTTATTAAATATGAATTTCTCTGTCAAATGTGTTGTAGGAGATTTGAATGGATATGGAGTAAGGTTGTAGGTTTTTAGATGTCCTAATGAAAATTGAGAACAATAGATACATCCCTGCTTTAATACTTAAAGATTAGAGAATGACTAATTTGTCTCGACTATTTAAACATTAAAATTTCACTAATGACGATACAAGGCATTTTAACCTGATGATAAGGGTGTTGATTTTGATACCCCGATGATTAAGTTTTATGTTCCAAATAGTTTATTATTCCTTAAATGGTGATGTTTATGATGTTAGGTATATGCATGCCTAATGATGATTTTTCTGGCATTTTAATATGAATTAATGAATAAGTTATGCTATATTGATTATGCCATTTCTTATGATTAAATGTGAGTAGAAATGAATTAAACAATTAATTATATAAAAGATTCGTGTTGTGTGATGTTTACTTTCAGATATTTGAGTTCGTCATTTAATATTTTATGTATATGTATGTTGATGAATTAAGTAAAATGTAGGATTAACACATTGATTTTGGAATCTTTATGATTAAGGATATAAGTAGGATGAAAGAAACCCTAATTGATGTATGTTTCACTTTATGTGAATTTTTGATTCGCATATACATATGTACATGTGATTTTATGGGACTACTGATGTGTGCAATGAGTGTGCAGATATTTTAGCCAAGAAAATCAATAGAGGAACATAACTGATCCCTATGCATGTATGTATCCTTGCGTGATCAATAAATGTTAATGTTCATAACTGTGTTCTTTTAGTGTCGCTTGACACTCGTAAATTGTTTATGCTCTTCAGCGTGGTAGTTAGGGTTAACTGTGTAACCTTTGGACCTAAGTCGGTTTAAGTTAGTATCTTTTGCTAATTTGGTTCTTAATCGAGTTTAGTCATCCTTAATCTGAATTAGTGCTTAATCTGCATTTTTGAGTTGTTAGTTGGTCCTAATTATTTTTTAGCTTTTGTTTGGCTCTAAACCTATTCCTAAGGCTTTTAAACATGAAATATTTATACCCAAGGGGTATGGGTATGGGTTGGGGGTCTTTTCCAACCCCTAAGCCCCTTTTATTGACTTTTGAGGTCACTCAAAAAGTCTCTTTTTGACTTTGTGCGAAAATTGACTATGGCTACCATGAGTTGTCTCACCTCACCTCCACTTAGTGGTTAACCATAGTATGGGTTGTGTTAGGAGCTTCTAGATTTGTAGGTGGGTGGGAGAAGTTATTGATCCTTTTGGTGGTTGAGTTTGAGGTTTATTTAGAGGCCCTTCTTGGAGTAGTTTAGGTGGTTACCCAATCTCTACATTTAGCGAGGAGTCATAGAAGATTGAGGGAAGGAAGGGAAAAGCTCTACTCAAACTTATTCATTTGCCATTACCTCTTTGTGAAGGTAGGAATTTCATCTCCCTTGTTCATTTTTTCATGCTTGTTTCATGCTTTGCTATGGTGTTGTTATTTGGATGCTTGTATATTTGTGGGTATGTTGGAAAGATTTGAAAACCATGTTCTTGAATGCTTTTCTTCCACGTTTCTATTTGAATCTCGAAGTTTTCTTGTATGGGTGTTTTGGCATTACTCACCCTGGAGAGGGCAGAAGTGGCCAATTTTGGGAAAGGTCCTTTTAGTTGGACTCCAACAGTGTAGAGTCTCTTCTCAAGAGAAGAAGAGGGAGAGAGGGTAGGGTTTTATGGGCCACTACCTGTCAGCACAAACCACGTATGAGTTTTGGTATGTAAGAATGGAAGAATGGAAGTTCTTGAAGTATAGCCCCGATTGGGCACCTAGTTTGGTGTTGTGTCTGACATCTCCTGTTGGAAAAATTCACCTTTCCCTAGTGTTGATTCATTGTGAATCCTATTGTGAAAACCTTGTATGAATATGCATGTTTGATTTATTTCTTGGTCATGCTTGTTGTTACCTGATCAAATTTTGTTCTCTCCACGGTTCTTAGAAATGTGTTGCAGAAATTGATATGGAACCCTTGTTAAGGGCCATGATGGAAATGTATATTGATTGTTGAAATTCAATTACATTCGAGATTAGAATCCTGTGTAGAAATGTATTTTAAACCTTTGTTGAAGTGGCAACAAAGCCAGGTTTTCTTACTGGTTCTTTCTTGGCAGAGCCTTTGAACCAGGTAGTTTTATAGAAAAATGAGTTTGAGTAAATATGCTTGCATTGAGTCTTATAGCTTTGTTTTTATTTTTGCTTATGTACTTTAAAAATCAGATGTGATGGTGTTACCTTACTGCACATTTTTATGATTGGTAATCACATTCGTTTAAATTAGATTAATCAGATAACATGTTGATATCTAGTTGTGTTTAAATTTTATAATTATACGTGTGCATGAGGAAGTTTAGTGAATTTATTTGAATAATCGTTTATTACATTTAATCCTATTATCACTTTTAAATATTAAAACATAACTTGTTGGTGTTTCTGGGCATTACACATGTCATATTTGCAATAACTTAGGTCACATAGCAAGATATTTTAGATTTAAAAAATTCAATAGCAACATGAGAACACCTAACATGAGAGCATCAAATTTGAGAACTTCTAATGAAAGGAGGAACATGAACAATGTGAGAAAAGTTCATAATGTGAATAAGAACCAAGTAGAGAGTATCAATATAACATTTTGAAAGAAGGAACACTAGAAAACACTAAAATATGGTTAGAAAAGTCAAAAGAGTCATATGAAAAAAAGATGGGAATAGTATCAACCATTGAACCCTCTACTTATACATGAATTTTCATTGTTTCAGCATAAACAGGCGATATTTGACTAGAAATCTATCATAACCCTAAATGGTGGAATTACTTTTAATGCAATCAAGTAAAACTTGAAGTAATAACTTGGAATATTTATCTAAGGCCACTAGAATTTATATTCACATATGTGAGTTCAAAAAGGATTTGAAGAATTTTGGTATTTGGAACAACTTTTTGAATGTACCTCTAGACACATTAATTGCATATCCAATTTTGCTAAGATTTAAGGGTTTAAAATGATTGATTTCATCACCATTTGAAAATTGAAGAAGAAAAGGGAGCTATCAAAAGGATTTCAAGGTGAAATTGAAAGTTTGAAAAAGTCATGGAAGCCAGATCTTGGCAAGCTAAACACTAGGATATTAGAACAAGGTAACTTGGATTAGCTAAATAAAATTTATGATAGATATGATATAAATCAACAAAGGTAATTGGAATTCATGGTGATAAAATATCTTTTTAAATTCAAAATATTAGTTATTGAATTAAAAGGGGGCATCCCTAATGACCTTTCTAAGAATTTAGAGGAAAGCTAATTAAATGTGATAGCAAAAGATAAGAAGTTGAGGGAACATATTAGGAGTAGTATTTGCCCAGTAATCAGTCAAGATCAAATGAAGAACATTCTTAAGAAGATGGAGCCACCATTAAGAAGAAACATGAGACCCATATAGATCATGGTAAGTGAATACATTGAAATAATTGATCAAACATAGAAAGCAATACACCAAGATTTGAAAGACATAGAGGTAATGAACCATGAATCCACTAAAGTTAAGACTAGAGAACACTAACTAATAAAGATAATTTGAGGTAATCCAAACACCTATCAAATTAATTGATAAAGGAAAATAATGTGCAAGCACTTTTTTACCTTCTTTCAAAACTTAATTTGAAGGAGGCATTTCAATTTTGATTAAAGGTGTCGTGAACCCTAAAAGATACATGCGATTGTCAAACTTTATATCTTCTAAATTGTTAAGGAATCATGATGAAGGAAGATTACACAAAAAAGGTATTAGACCTTGCATTTGATAGATTGAAGAAATATTTACCATTTCAAACTCAATTTTTCAAACATGATAAGGAAAAGAAACTAGAAAAAATCATTGAATAATTTGATGCACATTTCACCACTCTAGAGGAGATGGAAAAGGTAAAAGTTCAAGAAGATCATGAGGCTAAGTTATTTAATCAAGTATTTGAAAATGTGAAAAATGATTTAGTTTTTTTAGACACTTGTATCAAAGACTTGAGGAAGTGTATATTAGAAGGAAAGAAAGTATATGTTGAATGTTCTAGGGCACATATTCACACTTATGATATCCCTAAGGAAATTTAAGGATAAGGAGACTAAGATATAAGAATATGGAATATAGAATATGGAAGAATGATTAAGATGGTTTATAATAATGATAAAAAAAAATTAAAATTAAAATTTTCCACAAGTTTTGAAGTTTTTTAAGTTTTTGGAGAAGTGTATTCAATGCATTTTTTAGTGGGTAATATTCATAAATTGGCTAATTTTAGAAAATTTTTGCTAGTAATTTGGCTAATAATTTAAGATTTAATGCAACCTAAATCACCACATTTTTATTAAATTTAGTTCTAAAATATTTAAAATCACTCAATAATTTACTTTATTAAAAAAATTAAACTCAAAAATTTGCCACAATATTTGATACATGATTAGATTTGATTCACCTATATATTATATATTATCAAAGAAATTAAAATTAATTCACTAATAATTATCATAATTATTAGTTACTTTAGGGATATATCACCAATATTTAGTTTTCATTATTAATTTAAAATATCATGTAATGATCCTCATAATTTCCATGAGATAAAATATTTTCAATCTTGATTTGTAATATTTCATGATGATTAGTGGATTTCCTACTATTATTGAGATTTGCAAATATTTTCTACTAAAAAATTATGATTCCAAAATAATTGCCAGATTAAATAATATTTAAAATAAAAAAACTGAGAGATGCGTTGATAAAAATAATTTGGTCTTTCAAAATAATGAAAGATTCACCAATATTTATATCTTTTTTCTAGAGGGGAGTTTCTTAAAGTTTACCCTAAGTGTATTATACTCAGCCAATTTTTCCCATGTTGTCATCAATGAAAAAGAGGGAGATTACTGGCAATTTGGATAAGATAGTATGATTAGGTTTGTCATTAATGGAAATATAATGCAATATTAAGACAAAAAAAGTTAAAGGTTAAGTTTGATATAAGAATGCTTAGATATTTGTATAAGGTAGAATTACAGTTTAAAGGTAGATTATTTTGTTCAGTGAGCTTTACTAAGGAAAGATATTAGTTAGAAAGCATGAGGGAAGATAGTATGGATATCGTAGAAGACATGTGTAAGTCTACTAATTATTATTTTTGGGAAGGTTTTTGAAGAGATGTATAACATCACAAAATAGGGCAACTGGTAGAGCATTGGCTTTTTAGTCAAAAAATTATTTTGACTTATTGAAACAAGATCTTGACAAGGTAGGGTTAGCATCCTATATACTAACCCTTACATGGCCTAATGTTATATTAAGTTTTTGAAATGTGTGTAGAACACATCTAACAAAATAAAGTTGTTGGTATAAAGGAAGAGCTTTGGATTTAGTGAAGTTTCCAATTGTATCTTTATAATATAACTATTATATAATCACTTTGTATTAATTGTATATATGTGAGCTTGATGGTTTAGGAAAGTATTGTAATGGTGTCAATTTTTTGTGAAGAGGAATTTAAAAGGATTGATCAAATATAAGAGACATTAGTAGTAGTCATAGTTTTGGTATTACTATATATAAATAGTGAAGTTGTATAGGTATTTTATGAGTAGTTGTAATACCCCAAAATTGGCTTATTGTCATGATACCAATTCTGGTCTATTTTTGACCAATCCTAAAGTCCTATTCCAGTAGGCGAATTCTTATTCGGCTACTCGTTACTTGACTTAATTGTCAGATGCAAAAAACCCTAATCTGCATTCATCATGCTTATAATTTAATTCTTATAGTATTTACTCATATTAGTCACATTAAACCTATTGATTAATATTTAATTTAATTACTAAGTATTTATACTTTAATTAAATTAAATTATATCCTAAGGCTAATGTACTATGGAATTAAATTTATTTAATTTAATAAATGTGCCTATTTTAATTAATTAAACAAAATTATTTAATTAAATGGAGAACTTTCTTCTAATTAATTAAATAAAGTTATTTAATTAAATGGGAAGCCATTCCTAATTAATTAAATGAAGTTATTTAATTAAATAAGAAAATTTTCTCTAATTAATTAAATACAATTATTTAATTAAATAGAAAAGGTAATTATGATAGAATATCTCATTTTATTAAATTAAATATCTCACCAAAATCTCTCTTGAGTTCAAAAAGGGAAATTTCTAGTTCACTGTTGATCAAAAAGGAATTAAATCAATTAACTTCTTATTCAACTCAAATTAAAATAGTTAACTTCTTATTCTACTCAAAAGAAATCAGTTAACTTCCTCTAATTTGGGAATCTTCCTTTATGACTGAACTTCACCTTTAATCTTGACCGTTGATTGAAATCGATCTCAACCGTTGATGGATTCCAGGAAAGTCTATTTAAGATATCCTCATCTCTTCATTTGGAGAGGATGAATTTTGGAATTTGCATCAAATTGCTGCTGGAATTCATACTCACATTTGCTCACATTTGCTCATATTTTACATACATTTGCATCCTTAGCTTAATTTCATTTAGCATAATATGCATATGATTAATCTAGTTTCCTTTACTTGTTCTTAGATTAGAATGCATTTCTCATTCTAGATTAATCTACATAATCATATAGATTAATTTCATTTCTTAAATCCTTCATTCTTAGAGGGTCTGGTTAATTAACACCTCAAATCTGAGGATATCTAACAAGCAAAATCCCTTTAGATAGAAGGCAACAGGTCGCCTTGCCAGCTGATTTTCGAATGAACAATCGAATGTTCATTCCAGGATGAGTCTACAAATAAGGACCATGTTGAAGTGTGTGTGTTAGCAGAGGCCGCATATTCACGCATACAGTAGTGATATCCCATTTTGTATTGTATATATAAATCCTAACAAGGTTAAGGCTTCCACCAAGGCTGCGTGTGTGTGTAATTTTTACATTTTTGTGTGATGTGGTTGAGGGAGGGAGTTGTAGTCACTTATGAGTCAAGATCTACACAATGTACCACTCCTCGTCATCGCATGTTTAGCTTATATATATATATATATATATATGTATGTATGTATGTATGTATGTATGTATGTATGTATGTATGTATGTATGTATGTATGTATGTATGTATGTATGTATGTGTATACACACACACATGCTTGTCTTTTATGCAGGTTGTAAGTATTAGGCATTGACTTCTCTGAATTACCAAGATGAGTGTGCCCTATCGCAATAACTCAATGGTAAGAATGGGGAGATGATGTTTAGGTTTGATCCCAACTAAAGCTTAATTACTTGTCTTGAGAAGTAGGACATTTATCTAACTCAATAACTCATTTTGCTTAATAAATTATTTAATTAAGGTTCTTGGATTAATCATATAATATTAGAATTATTAAATATTAATTGATTAAAAAAATATTAAAGTATGATGATATTTAATTAATTGAGATATTAATTAAATATATGCTTTAATCTTATTCAAAGACTTAATTTAAAAGTCTAATTTAGAAAATAGAAAATAATATAAAATAAAAAAAGAGAATTTAAATATTAAAGAATAAATATTAATTTATTATAATATTTAATTAATAATAATTAAATTAGAGTTACATTTAAATAGTGGACTTTAATTATTATTAATTAAAATAATAAATTATGATTCTAAAAGTGACATGTAAAATAAACAAAGTGGAGAAAAGAAAGAAAATAATATTTTTAAATTAAAAGTGCTTTGTGTGTGCATGAAAAGATTTAATAAATTAAGTTATTTAATATTTAATTAAAAGTACTTGGCTTTTTATTAAATTAAAAATAAGGAAACCCTAGTTAGAGTTAGGGCTCTTTATTAGAGGCTTTTTGATCATTTTAGTGATAGACAAGTTTTGGGAGAGCAATTGGATAAGGAGGTAAAATTTACATGTTACACAGAGGTTCATGGTGATTTAACATTGAAGTAAAAGAGTAAATTCAAAGATGAGGAGTATTTTGGATCATGTATTTTGGGCTTGGGCTTGTGTTTTCTTGGAAATTCTATTGGCAAATTTGAGGTAGGGTTTGAGAACCTTACAATTTTCCTTTCAAAAAGACTGTCTTCTTCATGTCTATCATGTTGTGTTGTAGTGATTGTTGAAATTTATGAATAGATCTTATGTGTGAATTTTGAAAGGGAAAGTACTTCTAGGTTATATTATTTTTGAGAAATTAGGAGAAAACAAATTTACTATTCTTGTCTAGAATTTTTTAATAAAACATAAATCTAGAAACTCTCATTTTAATATTAGCAAAACCATGGTGTATTAAACCTGTCAAACCCCTATGTTATTCTTGAGAAAACTTACATGCAAAATAATTACAAAATAGGAATATTCATCCAATTTAGAGTTTGATTAAATATCTTTGTAAATAATTTATAAAATTAAAACAAATTGAAAATCAAAGATGAATTAGACATCGTCATTCTAAATAGAAGTTAAATCTAATCTTGGAATAAAATAAAATTGACAAAATTACATGTCAAAATATTTTTACATATTTTATAAATAAAATAGAATATATTTACTATGAAAAGGATTATGTTTAAAAAGGAAATATATGTATAAAGATATACATGCAAATCAATGTAGTCTCACATGTAAAGGAATAAATACAAATTAATATATTTATGCATTTGAAAGTGAACAAATTCATGTTAAAATTCTTTATTTGAGAATCATGCATGATTAAAAGTACACATGCATGTGAAAATAATGCATGCAAGCTTATTTTTATTATATATAAATTTTCAAAATTATACAAAAAAAATTAAAAATATTATTTAAGTATTAGTTTCAGATTTTACAAATAATTTTTTAAAAATAATATTTATTTATTTTTGAAAATTAAATTAAATTAAATTATTATTTATATATGTGAATTGTAAAAATAAGTTAATAATAATAATGCTTTCATTTATATAACTAAGTTTAATTAACTCTTGGTGGAATATAGTCTTATTAGATGTTTATTAATGCATGTGTAGTTATAAATTAGTATATTTAATTATGATTTAGCGATATTTTTAAGTGAAGTTGTAGTGAAGTTAACTATATAATCATTTATTTATGGTTAGTAGGTATAATAGGTGGAGTTAAACATAATTTCACAATAATTATAATTTAAGCTAAGCGATTTATAATTGAACTATGAGTCCAACATAAATTAAATATTACTATTGGACTTATATGGAAGTTGAAGTAATACTGTAGGAATGATATTGATATTAATATGTAATCTAATGCTTTATGTTATTAGCTAAGTCATTTATAATCTAAGATCATTTAAATTAATAATAGCATAATAATATGAAATAGTTAGAATTGGTAAAATAATAATATCTAATTAATAGTTAATTCTTTAGTTGAATATTTAAATATTTGTGAAATAATTGGTAATAAGATCATATCACTATTGATTAATCATGGTGATTAAAAATTTATGAAGAAATTATTTACACTTGTGCCATAGGAATTCAAGCAAATTTTTTAACATAAACTCTCATAGCCAAATCAAACCTTAGAATATAAATTAAATTTATTGCAAAACTAAACTTGTATTATTATTGTGATTTCTTAGTATATGGTTTTTTTGTATTTTCTTTTATGGTATTTTGGGGGTTATGTAGTTGGCCAATAAGTATTGAACACCAGAGGCTGTGTGATTCTATTTTCTATGTGAAATGATATAACCATTTTTATGTCTTGATTAGTCCATGTTTGGTTTGGACTGAAGTGTGAGTAATTCTTCTTATTTTGATCATTAAAGGGGTGATGACCATTATTTTTTTTAGTTCAATTTATCTAGTCACCTTATGTTATCATTTATGTTGACATATGTTCTTGATGGTTGTGTTTTGGATTATGTTACTTTATAATTTATTCTATAATTTGAATTGTTATCTTTATATGTGACTTGCTATGTGATGGAGATGGATGTTATTGTTATTACTTTATTGTTCTCATGATTATGAGACTTTATGGATTGTTACTATGATTATGAGATATCCATACTGGGATGGATGATTCTTTGCGATGTTACATTGAGATGGATAAAGAATTCTTGTATGGATGTCATGCTCTTTCCTATGCTCAATTATTTTACTTTGGTAGCTTACATGATTATGGTTCATGAGAATGTTTTTGGTATTATTTTGATTAATTTTTATGGAGCATTAGGGGAAGTTATCCAAGTGTATAGGGGGGAAGTGGCTTGCAATGGGGGTTGTTGTTAGAATTTACAAGTGGGTAGATTTAATTCTAAGAGGGGGGTGAATCATAAGTAACAATATTTAACCTCTAAAGCATTTAGCTGAAATTAATCACATGCATCTAAAATCTCTAATAAACATGAAAGTAAAGACATGCATGAAAATAGATAACACAAGATTTGATCACCCAAAAACCTTCCAAAATGAGAAGGTAGAACTGGGGTGGGGATGACAACCACAACTTAGCACTGTAGCACTATGTAACTCGTTAAGATTACAAAGTTTGACCACCATCAATGGTTTTCCCTGTTAAAGGCTTTACACCCTATTAAAAGTGACATATCTAAAGAATTTACAAACATTCACTTGGAATGTCACCCTATTAAAGGATTTAACACCTTGTTAAAGGTTCTACAAAATGGTTGTTAAACCAACCTATCATCATAGGATTTTCATTCTCCTAAAACAATGGTTAGAAAGTATAGTAGAATGTCTTGACCTAATAACTTACAATCTTCAATTTGATCTAATCCTTCTTGATCTGATATAACTTTGTTCAAAGTGTTGATACTTTGTTCTGATCAACTTGATTTTGCAATGTTGTTCATCCTTTAAGTCTTCACACCCCTTTCACTTCCTTCAAAACTTTTCTTGCATTCTCTCATGTATTCCCTTACAACTCTCTTACTCACTTGAATTATGGGGTTTCGACCCCCTTTTAAAGGTTTTGAGACTTAGGGTTAGGTATAAACTTACGATCAAGATTCATCCATCTTTCCTGCTCAATTCTTTCCATTTTTCTAATTGGTTGCATGCTAATTGCATAGGAAATATAGCAAATTTCATCTTATCTTTTAGATCCTTTGAGATTCATCTTGAGTCAGCTCAAAAATGGTTTACATCTGAGTTTTTGAGGACACAAACTCTTATGTTGATTCTATGTTACTTGGCACTTATTGATTGTTGATGCTCAGAACATATAGGATTTTTTTCTTGCTCGGCTCGTATAGAAACTCTGTCCTGCTTAACACCTATACTTTAATTGGCACATATATTGGCTCGGCATCTATTATCACTTGGCAACTATTGAATTTCTAGCTCGGCACATACTGTAGCTCAGCATTTATATTATACTCGGCACCAACTTAGAAATATCTTAAGTGTCTTGACACTTAATTGTCAAAACCAATCTGAGACCAACAATCTCCCCCTTTGACATGAGTGTCAAAAAATATTAACTAAGCATTATGAATCTAATCTCTATGAGCACAATATACATCTTGTTCAACATATGTACAAAACTTCAAAAACTTGTACAAAATTTTGTAGAAGTCTATATACCTCAAGAGCTTGTAACTCCCCCTGAGTTGATGTGCCATTTCTATATCTAAAACTCCTTATGCTAGTTTTGTCTCATGCTGATTATTCTAATACTTTTTATCTTTTCCTTGTCAATTATTTCCTTGTCTACCCTATTTCTATATGCTCTATTTCTATCTACTCTATTTTTACTCCCCCTTTCATGCATCTTCCCTTGCATTTTTTATATCCTTTTGGCTTTATCTCCTTATCTCCTCAAAACTCAAAATTTTATTATCTCTCCAATTTTATTATATCTCCCCCTTTTGGGTATCTTCCCCTTTGGGTATCTTAAATTATTATCTCCCTCAAAATGTATTATCCCCCCTTTTTGACAATTATGTCAAAGGGTTCTATGAATGAATTGAATACTTAGCCAAAAAAGATTTTTTTACCTCCATAATGACCTTCAGAGCAGCATCTCAATTGTCTAATGCAATTTCAAGTGCTTTAAGCTGGATGGTTGTCTCTACTACAAGCTGTACTAGGCCTTCTAATGTAGAAATATTAGGATCTTCCTTCAAGAATTTTTTTGCATAGGCCATTTCTTTGTGTAAAACTTCCATGTGAGGGGTTATGGTAGACTGGATTTGTATTAGCTTGGCCTTGGTGTTTGCCTCATCTACTATGAGTACAACTAATTCCTTTTGTGTGTGAAGTGTTGTAGGAAAATGCTTCTCACTTTGAGCTAGATCCTTGGGTAGATGCACGCTAGATACTTTAAGGTTCCTCTCCAAGCTCAATATCCTCTAGCTAGTTTCTTGTGTTAAGTATGAGGAATCACACAATTTGGAGTACAGTGAGAATATATTCCCAAGTACTAATTTTACCTTCTCAACCTTTTTAGCCAACTCCACTTGAGAAAGTGCTATCTCACCAGATATTTTCTTGTTTACCTTCATTTATAATTTCTTTTCAAACCATTGAAGAAATTTGGCATTAGTATCTAGGTCTTCATTTTGTACCTAGTCCATTATGTTTGATAATTGCTCCATTATGGGCTTTGCCTCGTCAGGTACTTACAAGTTGAATGCATTAAGAAAGATGTCTTTGATTTGAATTAGAGCTTTCCTTTGTCTATACTCATTCTTGAGTATCTCTTGTTTCTTATTCTTTTCTAGTTCCTCTTGCACTTCATTAATCTGATCAATATTCATAGTTTTATAGTCATAGCTTGGAATGACTATCTCCTCATCAAGTGCAAGGCCTCCATAGTGAAATATCCTTGCTATCTTGGTAGATCTTAAGCCTAGTACTGATATCTATAGAGGTACTACATCAGTGCTCAGCTACTATGTTGTTCTAGTGGGAGTCCCTATAGTAGGAAAATTTATCAATGTTTGTATTGCCTCTTGTTCTTTCTCCTTGGGGATCTCTTCCTTGTTCTCTTCAACTCTACCTTGTTTAATGATTGTAATCTAAGGAGGTGCACCTTGTCCTTGTGCTATGATGATAGAGGTATCCTTCTATCCTATTTGCTCCTTTGCTTGCTCCTCGATAGTTGAAGTCACTATGACTATGGTGTCAACCCTAGCAAATACATCTTGTGTTGTTTTCTCTTGTGGTTGTCCAATTGTAGCTATTGGAGTTTGTGAAGGTGGTTCTTGTGGATTCACCTTCTCCTTTGTTATCTCAGCTACTTCCTTTTGTAGTTCCTCCACACTCACCAAGACTGGATTGGTACATAGTTGTGATTGCAAAGTAGTCTAGTGAAGGATCTTTTTAAGATCCTCTACGATCAATGGGTTGATGTTCTGACCAGAGGTGTCAGGAACATTATTCACAATTATTGTCTCTACAGATGTGGGTGTTACATGTGGAGGACTAGGTGGTGGCATTTGTGTGTCTTGCACACTTTGTTTCTATTGTTGTTCCTCAACAATTGTCATTACACTCTCTTGTGTATCTTTCTCCACTATAACTTCTTCCTTTTCTTTCTCTCCTTTGTCCTTTTCATTTTCCTCTTCTTCCTCATCATTATTCCTTCCCTCAAAGAGATCTTCTTGTCCTTCCTTACCTATAGTTAGCCCATAAATCAATTTCCACATTTCTATGGACTTCTTCATAACATCCTCTATTTTATTTTGCAAAATGCTAAATGTTCTATATCTGGGTTTAAATTTTCTCCCATGCTTCTTACTTGCCTTACTTATTTGACCTTTTATGAGTTCAGCATTACACGAGCCAATGTTGACTCTCTTATTTCTCTTTCCATGTTTAGGCAATAATGCCATTTATTTTCTATAATGGAATATAACTCCTTAGGAATAGTATTATCAAGTTCAAGTGGTGTATTCTTTAACTTGGCCATCATGGTGTAGACTAATTCTTCCACTATGTTTTGCTCCTCTCTACTTAACTTATTAAAGTCAATACTTTTCATTCTAGATAGGTATGCATAATGTCTTATATTTTCACATATATTCTCTAGATTAGACTTAGTAGTGTGACTTACCACTTTGAATTGTCCATTTTCATCTAACTCTATCCTCTCCTCATCTAATTCTAGAGGTGCCAAATATTTTCTCCTCTTTTTCTCTGTTGGTCCTCCCTATTCTATGGCTTTTTTCTTTTCTTGTTCTTTGGCCACCTTTGTTGTATCCCTTGTATCTGTCCTAGTGGTAGGTTTTGTTGGGCTTGGCTTAGCTTTCTTTTTGCCTTTAGGCTAAGCAAGAAGTTGTTTCTATGCTTTCCTCTTCTTGGGCTCTGTCTTAGGTGCTTCCTCTTCTTCCTCAGCACCTTCTTCTTCTTTAGCATCTTCACTCGTGCCTTGGGTTATTGCTAGTGGTCCTTGCCCCTGTTCCTCCTCTTCTTCTTCTTCTTCTTCTTCTTCTGCCTTAGCTTAGCCTTCACCAAATTTAGCCTTGAGCTTCTTTACTAGTTTATCCTTTTTCTTTAGTGTATAAGTAGTCTTCAACTCCATATCTACTTTAGATCTCACTACATCATATGTGCCAAAATGTTGGGTATCTTTATCCATTTCTTCTACAAGTAGTGTTGTTATTGTTGTAAATGCCTCATCAATATTTATCTCATACCCAAGTGGTCTAAGCCATCTTACCCTTGGTATGGCTACTTGGATGTAGGTATAGTCAATATCAACAAGAAAACAAATGTCATTTATATGTTGCTCCACAAGTGAGACTAGAATCCTAAGTCTCTATTTCATTGATTTCTTCAAATCTTTAAAGTAGTTGGTCATGAGTGTCTCAAAATTTGCCCCCATTTGTTCAATGTATTTATTAACTTGGGCTACTATGGACCTATTTGTCTTCTAGCTAACCTTTCCAAAAGAATGAAATTCATTCTGTACATAAAAGAATACACATCAAAATTGCTCCAAACTTACATTGAGCTCCGTTTGTTCTTCTTATAGCTCCCAAATTCTCATTGATCCGTTGTAGTTACAGTTTAGCCAGATCATAAGTATGATCCTTTTTAACAAGTTTATAACCAATATCCATTGCAATACAGGGAACATTGTTGAGTCTACTAGATTAGTAGAATTTGTGGGAAATGACTCTAACAAAAAAATCAACAAGAGGATCCTTAATGGTATCTATGGTCATGCCTCTCTTGTTCCACTTAGCTCCAGTATTCTTCTCAATGGCTTCTTTGGAGTTGCTCCTTAGGGTTTTAGGCTGATCTAGGGTTGGATACCCTATTACCCTATGAATAATCCTTTTTGATATTTTAACTGGCTCATCTTCTAACCACAAGCTACCATCATGTATCCTACTAAGTACAATTCTAATTGATTTAGTCTTAAAAATAGTAGGGAAATCTAGGGTAGGGGTTAAGCCCTTCTTCTCAATGATTTGAAACTCTTCTTTCAAGACTCCATTTTCACATAATTTATTGTATGCCTCCCTAATTTCCATGTCTCCAATAGCACCTATTTTGCAATTATAGCATCTCCTAACATCTTGAACCATTACAACCTTGGGAGGAATTTTGGATAGGGCTCTAATAGGGTCATTCTTATAGGAAACTTTAGGGATATGTCTAAAATTAGGTTGTTTGACTTCATTTGACACTAACTAAACTTAAAATGGCTCTTTATCTTGAGTATTTCTAGAGTTGAAGGTCATTTCTTCAAACTAGGGTTTAGACATGAAGAAATTTTGAAAGTGTGTAGCTCAGCACAAGTATAAATACCTTGAATCGTCAAAATTGTGCTGAATCATTGTAAAAATTTGCTCAAATGCTTGAAAATCTATTTGGAAATTGTTTTGAGCTCTTTCTCATTCTTGCTCTTTGCTCGTAATGGTGAAAAATGATTCAAAATGCAATCATATACCCTTATTTCATAGCATTTAATGCTCAGTGCATTTATAGTTGTCCACTTGGCTCCTTAATCAATTCTGCTTAACTCAACTTCCATTGTCTTTCCAACACTCAACATACATTGGAGTTTCACTTACTCAACTTCAACTAGAATTTTCCTTTGCTAGGCATTTACTACTAACTCAACTACAACTAACCACTCAACTTCTACTAATTTTGGCAGACAACTCAGCATATACTATTGTTTATACTTAGCTTCTGAAGGAAACTCGACAACACTTGTAAAAACTTGAAATTTTAACTTTGCATCTCTATTCATGCTGATCTCTCCTTTTCAGTACTTACTTGTCTTGGAATTGATGTATGATAAAGCTTTGTATATCAGTTCTAGATACCTTAGTTTTCTTAGTTGGATGAAGTGTGACCACTTGACCTTTTAGGTGAAGTGATCCCTTCATTGGATGTGTTGCCTCCATCTTTCTTCTTCCATGTTTTATTCATTTCTCCTCTAATGTGTTCAACATCTACCTTCCCTTTTCCTTTGTTGAACTCTAAGTTGGGTTCCTTTGACCTTGTTGGGAAATTCTTGCGGATGTGACTAGTCTCCAAACAACTGAAGCATGTAGTTTGACTCAACCATCTGCTATAGTTTCCACTAAAATGTGTTCTTATGCAATTTTTAGGTATGTGTCCATACTCTTGACAGTAGTGACAACTTTGTCTAGTGTTGTAGTCCCAATTGTAGTGATGTCCATGACTTTTGGTCTTTGCTAGTTGATTTTGTGTCCACATAGGTTTTGATCTGCACTCAAAGGCTCTATGTCCATACTTCTTGCAATTGTAGTAGTGACCTTCAAATCTTGGTGTTCTGATGGTTCTAGTGCTACAGTCATGTGCTTGATGTCCTTGCTTGTTGCACTTGTGACAGTGACCCATTTTTTTAGGTTTTCCATGCTGATTGGCATTCTTGCTCCTGCACACATTAGAGGTATATCCTTTTTTACCACAAAAATGACAAGTAGGTTTAGTATGCTTACCTTTGTCACTTCTTTTTCTACAATCTTGGATGACTCTCCTTTTTTAGTGCTAGTGTATCCTAGTCCTAAAGTATCATTATTGGATCTTGGTGATTTTAGTAGCTATTCAAAATACTTGATGTCTTCATTAGGTTTATTGAAGCTCTCTGCAATTTCCTTCTCTCTTCTCAAGTCATTTTTTAGTTGTTCATTTTGCATATTTAGTGTGGAGATCTCAATGTCCTTGACATTTAACTCATGATGTGCATTAATCATCTAGCTTAGGGTGTCTAGCTACATGTAGGAAATTCTTGCAAGCTCAACTGACTTTTCCTCCAATCTACTAGCAAGGTTTCTCTTGTCATCTTCTATCATAGCCTTATCTTCAATAGCTCTTTTCTTCTATTCAGTCACTTCACAAAGCATCATGGCTTGTGATTCTTGTTCAATCTTGAGAGTTTTGATCTCTTATGCTTGAGCTCTATTCTTTTCCATCAGGTCTGCTATTGCTGCATCAAACTCCTTGGAATTTCCATTTACAAACACTTTTGAGGTGTCAATCTCCTTGTACTATGTATCATTTTCAGCTATGGAAATCTCTCTTCTTCTCTTTAGGGATTTCCTCAGTTCATCCTTGGCTTCTTTCAAAGAATGCAGAATGAGATGTATCTCAATCTCCTGGTTCTCTATAATCTTCCCAAGTTTTTAGACTTCCATTTCTAGATCTTTTTCTCCAAGTTGTAAGGCTTCTCCTTGTGAGAACTTAGCTCTAATACCAATTGTTGGAATTTACAAGTGGGAAGATTTACTTTTGAGAGGGGGGTGTGAATTAGAAGTAATAATATTTACCCTCTAAAACATTTAGCTGAAATTAATCACATGCATCTAACATCTCTAACAAACATGAAAGTAAAGACATGCATGAAAATAGATAACACAAGATTTTGATCACCCAAATGTTAGGAAAAAACCATGGACAGAAATAAAAACTACATGCAAATATAACCAATAACAAAAAATAATAGAACACACAGAAATAAACACAAGGCACCAAGATTTAACGTGGTTCACCCAATCCCTAGGCTACGTCCACCAAACAGCAAGTCTGATCTTATTACAATCCATTGATTACAACCTGATTACAATCCGTAATCCCTTACAGCTCAATACCGCCACAAGAACCAATTTTGTATCACCACATATGAAAAATACCCAACCCTAAGCCCTTTTTATACAAGTATTAAACCGCTTTAGGGTTATAACATGTCGGCCATATGTCGGCCACTATTTATGAAGTATGTACAGTACTTTCCTGATCAGTCACCACAATCTAACAATCTCCCACTTGGGGACTGATCAGGCTCCACACTAAACAACAATCTCCCACTTGGAGACTGATCTTGTAGCAATACAACTACCGCATGGGGCTCCCACTGGATCAAACCACTCTGGACTCTGCTGTTCTTTTATTCACATTTAGTCTAAAAGACCAACTGAAGCTGAAGAGGAGTTCAGCTTCTCCCTTGTTACAACCTTTGTCAACATATCTGCTAGATTTTCATTGGTATGTATCTTCTCTAGCTTTAACTGTCCATCCTCCAAAACTGACCGAATGAAATGGTACCGCAACTGTATGTTTTTGGTCTTACAATGCAGAGCTGAATTCTTAGCAAGATGAATGGCACTCTGACTATCTGTGAACAAATAATTATCCTTCTGAGGATGTCCCAATTCTTCCAAGAAGAACTGAAGCCATATCATCTCTTTGGCTGCCTCTGTAGCAGCAACATACTCTGCCTCTGTAGTGGAGAGAGCATTAATCTTCTGTAGTCTAGAAACCCAGCTCACGGCTGCCCCACCAATAGTAAAGACATAACCTATAGTACTCTGCCTGGTATCAATATCCCCAACCAAGTCTGAGTCAACATAGCCCTGTAAATCAGTAGTAGAGCCCCCAAAGTGTAAACACTTTTTAGATGTTCCTCTCCAATATCTGAGAATCCACTTGACAACATTCCAATGCTCAAAACCTGGATGACTCATATACCTGCTAACGAGTCCCACTGCATGTGCAATATCTGGCCTAGTGCATACCATAGCATACATCAAACTTCCTACAGCTGAAGCATAGGGTACCTTGGACATCTTATCCTCCTCTTCCTGTGTCTTGGAACACATCTCCTTAGTCAATTTCAAATGACCAGGTAAAGGTGTGCTGATAGCTTTAGCATTCTCCATAGAGAAACGTTGCAGCACCTTCTCAACATAATCAGCTTGAGATAGCGTCAATGTTCTGTTCTTCCTATCTCTGCAAATCTTCATACCAAGGATTTGTTTTGCTGCCCCCAAATCCTTCATAGCAAATGCATGTGCTAATTGGTGTTTCAACCCCTTAATATGATCCATGTTAGACCCAGCTACAAGCATATCATCAACATATAAACATAAAATAATGTAGCTATCATCATCCAACCTCTTAAAATAAACACAGTAATCTGAATGACACCTATTATATCCATGCTCATGCATAAAACTGTCAAATTTTAGATACCATTACCGAGGTGCTTGCTTCAAGCCATATAAACTTTTCTTCAATTTGCACACTAAGTTCTCCTTACCTTTGACCTCAAAACCCTGTGGCTGAGCCATATATATTTCTTCATCCAAATCACCATGAAGAAAGGCTGTTTTAACATCCATCTGCTCTAAATGCAAATCTTCAGTAGCCACAAGACTTAAAACAGTATGAATAGAAGTCATTTTAACAACAGGAGAAAATATCTCATCAAAATCAATTCCCTTTTTCTGTGCAAATCCTTTTACAACTAACCTGGCCTTAAATCTTTTCTTACCTCCTTCCTCTTCTTTCAACCTATAAACCCATTTATTCTGTAAAGCCTTTTTACCTGCAGGCAACTTGCACAAATCCCATGTCTTATTTTTCAGCAAAGAGTCCATTTCATCTTTCATTGCAGACTCCCACTGACTCTTAGTATCCACCTTCACAGCTTCATCATAACTTTCAGGTTCACCAGCATCAGTAAGTAAAATAGAATACAAAGAGGGAGAAAACCTTTGTGGAGGTCTAATTGGCCTTGTTGACTGTCTAACATTCACTGGTGTGTGTGGTATTTGTTGTTGCAGTTGTTGCACATCATGAGGAATGGCTGGAACATCAACTTTTGGAGTATCATCCAGCACTACATAATCATCTTCTTTCTTCTCATGTTGCTGCAACATATCTTTGTACAACACTTTTTCATTGAATATGACATCCCGACTTCTTATAATTTTATGATTTTCAAAATCCCAAAGCCTATAGCCAAATTCATTAATGCCATATCCAACAAAGACACATTTCTTTGATTTAGCTTCTAGCTTGGTTCTATTTTCAAAGTCTATATGAGCAAAAGCTTCACAACCGAAGGTCTTGAGAAAAGAATAACTCACCTTCTTACCAGTCCATGCTTCCTCTGGAATACCACAGCCCAAAGGAGTAGAGGGACCTCTATTAATCAAATATACTGCAGTATTGACAGCCTCCACCCACATGTGTAAGGGCAACCCAACATGCAACCTCATGCTCCTTGCGCGCTCCATTATAGTCCTGTTCATGCGTTCAGCCACTCCATTTTCCTGTGGAGTCCTTGGAACAGTTTTTTGTCTACAAATACCATTAGTGGAGCAATAATCTTCAAATTCATGACTGCAATACTCACCACCATTATCAGATCTGAGACATTTTAATTTCTTACCAGTCTCATTTTCAACCAAGCATTTCCATTTCTTAAAAGTTTGAAATACATATGATTTCTGTCTAAGGAAATAAACCCATACTTTTCTAGTTGTGTCATTAATAAATGTAACATAATAATGAGAGCCACCAAGGGAAGATACCTGAGCCGGTCCCCATACATCTGTATGCACAAGCTCTAATTTCTCCTTTTTGTTTTCCTTCCCTGTCTTTACAAAACTCACTCTCTTTTGTTTTCCATACACACAAATTTCACAGAAATCCATATTCACACATTTTAAACCTGGTAAAGCTTTCCTTGAATGAAGTACTTTCATACCTTTCTCACTCATGTGCCCAAGTCTATTGTGCCACAGCGCTGTATCAAAATCTATAGCAACTATTTGTTCTCCCTGCTCAACTGCAGTAATTGTTTCTGAATATTCATTTTTCTCTGAAACAATCAAAGTAGAAGGAACAATATGACCTGTACAAAGATATAAGGTGCCTACTTTCACACCTCTTGCTACTACAAGGGAACCTTTTGAAACCTTCCAATTTTTATCATTAAAAGTAACTACACAACCCTCATCACCGAGTTGCCCTGCTGAAATTAAATTTCTACTTAGTTTTGGAACATGTCTTACCTCATGTAGTAGCCAATGATTCCCATTCTGCAACTTAATCTTAATTTTTCCCTTTCCAACAATCTGACAGGGTTCATTATCCCCCAAATAAATAAGCCCAAAATCCCCTTGGACATAATCAATGAAATAACCTCTATGAGGTGTAGCATGAAAAGAAGCACCAGAATCTAAAACCCATGAATCATCAACATTCTCTAAAGACAGAAGCAAAGCATCCTCTTCAGATTTGTTACTTACCACATTTTCCTCTTTCTTTCCATCTGATTTATCTCCTTCATTTTTCTTTTGAGTCCAGCAATCTTTCTTTTTGTGCCCTGGTTTCCCACAGTACCAGCAATCATTTGGTCCTCTTGATTGAGACCTCCTCCCCTTTGACTTTCCTCTTGATTTCCCATGATTTCCAGAGTTACTTCCTCTTTCAGTTGTTCTGCCCCTGCTTTGTGCATTTAAAGCACTTCCTGATGTAGATCCACTTGAGGATTTTCTACAAGTTTCCTCACTTAAAATAACACCGATCAAATCATCATATTTTAGGGTACTAGATCCAAGAACAGAATTACTCACCGCCATTACCAAGCCATTCCAGCTTTCAGGCAAAGAACACAAAATCAAGAGAGCCCTAATTTCTTCATCAAAATTGATACCCACAGAAGATAATTGACTAGTAATAGTATTAAACTCATTTAAATGATCTGCAACAGATCCACCTTCTGCCATTTTCATATTAAATAAATGCTTCATGAGAAATACCTTATTTGAAGCGGAGGGCTTTTCATACAATGTCGCTAGGGTTTTCATCAAATCTTCTGTCGTCTTTGCTTTTGTAATATTAAATGCCACTGATGGTGCCAAGCATAACCGAATGCTTTTGAGTGCCTTTCTATCCAAAAGATCCCATTCCTTCTCTGACATAGTTCCCTGATTCTTGGCTTTTCCTTCCAACGGCTTCCATAAATCCTTCTGATATAAATAGTCTTCCATTTGCATCTTCCATAATTGGAAGTTCTGCCCATTAAACCTATCAACCCTCAACTTACTCTCATCTGCCATCGCTCCCACTCAACTGTGAGACTCCCACTTAACCGTGAGACTTTCCTGCAGAGGATAACTGAAAGACAACCTTGCTCTGATACCACTTGTTAGGAAAAAACCATGGACAGAAATAAAAACTACATGCAAATATAACCAATAATAGAAAATAATAGAACACACAGAAATAAACACAAGGCACCAAGATTTAACATGGTTCACCCAATCCCTGGGCTACGTCCACCAAACAACAAGTCCGATCTTATTACAATCCAGTGATTACAACCTGATTACAATCCGTAATCCCTTATAGCTCAATACTGCCGCAAGAACCAATTTTGTATCACCACATATGAAAAATACCCAACCCTAAGCCCTTTTTATACAAGTATTAAACCGCTTTAGGGTTATAACATGTCAGCCATATGTCGGCCATAATATGTTGGCTACCATGTTGGCTACTTCCAAAAAAAAAATTTTGGGGTGATGCCCCGAACCCCACTATTTATGAAGTATGTACAGTACTTTCCTGATCAGTCACCACAATCTAACACCAAAAACCCTCCAAAATGAGAAGGTAAAATTGGGGTGGGGATGACACCCACAACTTATCACTATAGTAATATGGAACTGGTCAAGGTTACAAAGTTTGACCACCATCAATGGTCTACCATGTGAAAGGCTAGCCCTGTTAAAGGCTTTACACCTTGTTAAAATTGTAGTCTAAAGGATTTACAAACATTCACATGGAATGTCACCCTATTAAAGGATTTAACACTTTGTTAAAGGTTCTACAAAATGGCTATTAAACCAACCTATCATCGTAGGATTTTCATTCTCCTAATGCAATGGTTAGAAAGTATAGTAGAATGTTTTGACTTGATAACTTACAATCTTCAATTGTTGATTCCAGATCCTTGTTTTGTTCAATCTAATCTGATCCTTCTTGATCTAATATAACTTTGTTCAAAGTGTTGATACTCTATTATGATCAACTTGATTCTACAATGTTGTTCTTCCTCTAAGTCTGCACACCCCTTTCACTTCTTTCAAAAATTTTCTTGCATTTACTCATGCATTCCTTTATGACTCACTTACTCACTTGAATTATGGGGTGTTGACCTCCTTTTAAACATTTCAAGACTTAGGGTTAGGTATTAATCTATGATCAAGATTCATCCATCTTTCCCATTCAATTCTTTCCATTTTTTTGATTAGTCACATGCCCTTTCTATTTTTATAATTGGTTACATGTTGATTGCATAGGGAATATAATAGATTTGATCTTATCTTTTAGATCCTTCAAGATTCATCTTGAGTTAGCTCAAAAATTGTTTACATATAAGTTTGTGAGGGCACAAACTCTCATGTTGATTTTGTGTTACTCAGCACTTACTAATTGTTGATGCTCAACACATATAAGATTTATGTCTTGCTCAAATCCTATAGTAACTCTATCTTTGTTGGCACCTATACTTTACTTGGCACATATACTAGCTCAAAATCTATTATCACTCGACACTTGAAACTTGTTCGGCACTTGAATAACTTGGCACCTCTTGAATTTCTTGCTTGGCACATAGCTCGGCATCTATATTATACTTGGCATCAACTTAGAAATTTATTAAGTGTGTTGACACTCAATTGTCAAAACCAATTTAAGACCAATAGTTGGGACCCTAAGTGGCTACCAGGGTAACTCATTGTAAGTAACTTATGTTTAGTGGTAAAATGGAAGCACTCTAATAGGATGTAGACCACCATTTTACATGGCACTAAGACATTTAAAATATGTGTGTGAGAGAAAGATGAAGATTTCCAAGTATGATTCCACTTATGATCCAAATTATATTAGTTAGGACCTAAAGAGAGAAGGATGCTAGTGTTGGAATTAACAATGGGAAAGTAAACTCTGAAAGAGAGGGTGAATCAGTACTTCAAAACCTTAACCATAAAAAATTGACCACACATCCATCTCACAATTTAGCATGTAAATTGAAATAGCTAACTACACATGTTCATCCATAGCATGAAACAAATAACACCTAACATGATAGGTTTGTTATCTAGAAACCCTCTAATGATAAGGTAAAACTAGAGTGGGGATGACACCCAAAAATCTTCACTACTATAGTTGTAAAGTGTATCCAATTAAGGTTACAATTATTTGATCATAAAGTATGATCTACCCTGCCAAAGGTCTACTATGGTAAAGGCTTACAAAGACTGTTAAATCTTACCATGTTAAAGGATTTCAACACCCTGCTAAAAGTGTGCCTTGTTAGAGGACTTAAACATGGAATAAAACAAGCACTTGGTTAAGAGATTTAGAAAAGTTTTTTATAACTTGAAACCTTTTAAGGCTACCCTGTTAAAATATTTTCATTGATTCACCTATTAGAGTGTTTTAGAATTGATCCTTTGGTTAGCACCTCTCTACTAGATATTAGATCTCTGCTTTCTAATGTGTACTTGATCCTCCAGATCAGATGTATCCCTTCTATCCTCTCTACTCTATTTTTTTCTCCTTTAACTAACTATATAATTCATTCATGTCTCACAACCTTGTTAGTCACCATGAATGCTCTCTCTCTCACTACATTTAGCAGTTGTCCTTCTTTTCTCATGCGCACATGCAAACTCTTTAGGGTTTTCCCTCCTTAAGAAGACTTAGGTGAGCTAGGCTTAGGTAGGAATCAATTATTGTGATTCATCCATTTTGATGCTTAATACATCCCTTATTCTAATTGGTTGCATGTACTACATAGGGATTCTCAATAAATCTTCATATATCTTCTAGAATCATAAAAAAATCCTTAATTTGACTCAAAAATGGTTTACATAGAAGTTTGTGCCATTACAAAAAACTATGCCAAAATTTAATTACTTGGCACTTGAAAGCTCTGATGCTCGACATTCACTATATCCTTAATGTTGTAACTCAGCTCCTGAATAACTTGGCATCTATTGTTTTACTCGACATCTAAATCACTTGGCATATATGAATTGCTTAGCACTTGGGTGACTTAGCACATACCATCTACTTGGCACATACTAGTGCTCGGTACTAACTATTTATATTGCTTAGTATACACTACTTTCTCAACACATATTGAGTTCTATTATGTAATGGCTTAAGTGTTTTATCACTGCCTTGTCAAAACCAAAATGAGATCAACAATATCCCCCTTTGACATGAGTGAAAAAACACTTTGTCGTGCATATACAACCTAACTTATGTGCATAACTTAGATTATCTGTATACATTACTTGGCTCTCATACAAAATTAAAAAATTGGCAAAACTAATGACATAGCTATCATACCTTATTCAACCAAAAAATTATAACCCCCCTTGAGTTGATATTTTTTTGTTGATAACTAAATTTTGTACTCATGTTGAGTAAGTGTGTGATCTTTTGTTGTTCCTTATTTCTGCATGAGTACTCCCCATGACTCAAAATTGTACTATGCATTTGTCAATCTACAAAAACCATGTAATCCCCCTTTTTTTACACTTATTGTCATTTGAGTGGTACACTAATATTGTGTTTGTCCAAAAAATTTCTTTGGACCTGCATAATTATTTCATTGTTGCATCCTAGTTATTGCATGCTACCTCTAGAGAGTGGTATTGAACATCTAGCTTGGCAACAAGGTCAACTAGGTCATCATGTGTTGAAAGTTGATTATCTTTCTTCATCAATGTTTTAGAAAAGACTAGTTCCTTATGCAATACTTCCATGTGTGGGGCCAACATGGACTAGATACTAATCAAGATAGCCCTTATGTTTTCATCTTGTGATTATAACATGACTAGCTTACCTTGAGTAGATAGTAGTATCTAAGAATGGGTCTAGCTTTGACCTTATGGTCTATAGATCTCCTTGTAGTTGGCCAATAGCCCTCTATATTTCTCATGTAAATAAATTCCCATCACACATATTTGTGTATAGAGAAAATATATTCTCCAACACCTTTTTCACATCCTCCATTTTGGTTGCTAAGTCAACCTACCTTAGTGCAATAGCACTAGAGGTCTTTTCAAGAAATTTAGATTGAAACTTTCTTTCAAACCATTCCAATAGTTTTGTGTTTGTGTCCAGGTCTTCATCACTGATCTTCTCAACAATATTTACCAATTTCTCAAGAACAGGTTTCTCTTCATTAGGGGTTGGGAGGCTAAAAGCATCAAGAAATATGTCTTTTATTTCATAAATAACTTACTTCTAATTGTGCTCCCTTCTTAGAAACTCTTGTTGGTTCTTCCTACATAGAGCTTCCTATAGAATTCTCATTTTATCAATGGTTATTATTGTAAGATCAAAATTTGGAAGCGTAATCAGCTCATCAAGACTTACATCTCCATAAGATATATCTTCTAATCTTCTAGATGTATCTACACTTGGCCTTGATATTTGCAATGGGGTGGTATGAGTGCTCAGCCTCTAAAAAACTTGACTACTAGTAGGAGTAGTAGAAATTGGTAGTGTGACCAAAGTCTATATGGAAACGTGTTCCTCTATAGCAGTAGTCACCTTCAATTCTGTAGACTTGTCAATCTAACTTGCCTTTTCCTTCTTTTCACCTTGTGTTTGTGATGTAGGTGCAAGACTTGCTTCCTGACCTAGTTTAACTTCAATTCCAATCTTCTCAACTGTAATTAAGGCTTGCTTATGTAAAATGAATGTCACTAGAGGTAATTCAACTAGTGTTGTAATAACACCTTGTTTTTTGGTGCTTGCACTTTGTTCTTCTGTAACTTTTACCTCTAGGTTCACACTAGATTTATCAATTTGCTTCTCCCCTATTGATGTCCTTTCTGCCTTATCAATTTCTTTTGTTCTCACAAATACATGATTTGAGAATAATTTAGTTTCCATGGTGGAATCCTTCAAAATCTTCTTCAAATCATCATATGTCAAGGGATTGATGCTCTAAGAAGAATTATCAAAAACATCCTTGACTTTTACTAAGTCATGTTGACTTAGTTTGTCTACATGTAGAGGATTGACACTTAGCACTTGTACCTCAAGTTTGCTCATCCTCATTTTTGGCCTCTTCTCCTACTATTTCCTCTATGCCTTCCACATGGCCATCCTTGACTGATACATCTTTGGTAATCTCTTCTACCTTTTGTTCATCTTTCTTAGGATTTTGCATTTCTTGCTCACGTTTATTTGTTATAGTAGGAATGCATAACTCATAAATAGATCTCCCTATAGCTTTACTCTTAGTTACCACATCCTCTATATTTTTCTTCAAGATATTGAATGCTCTATATTTTAGAGTAAATTTACCTTTGTGCAACTCCATAGCCTCATCTATCATTTGCTTTCGCAATTTAGGAATGACTTGGGCTAGAGTGGTTTCCTTGATCTATCTTTCAGTTTATAAACTAAATTTCCATTTTTGCTCAACTCTTTCATATAAATTTTTGGGTAATGAGTTTGAAATCTCAATAGGTGTGTTCTTGAATGTTGCTATCATATCATATATAGCTTCGTCCACCTTATTTATATCCAACTTTCCTAACTTATCAAATTCAACATATGTGAATCTTGACAAATTAGCATTATGCCTAATATTATCACACAAATTGTTTAAGTCAAAGGAGGGACTATGGCTTACCACCTGAAATTGACTCATGTCATCAAAATCTATCTTCTCATCTGACTTAGCTAGAGTGACATACTTTCTTCTCTTTTTCTTTTTTGACTAGCTATGCTTTGTAGTAGCAATAGTACTTGTACCCTTAGTTTTTCCAATTCTTTTTCTTATTTAGTCACTTCCCTTATGCTAGCCCTGGTAACAATTGCTATTGGCTTCTATTGTGTAGGTTTCACAACTTTCTTTCTCTTTTATGCTACAAGCTCCTTTGCCTTCATCTTCTTCTTCTCAGGTTTGGGTTCTTCCTCAACTTCTTCTTCCTTGACACCTTCTACATTTGTTACATGGTCTTCACCTTGAACTTGTGTGAGTGCTAGTGGGGCTTCACCCTGTTATTCCTCTTCTTCATCCTCATATTCTTCTCCTTCTCCCCCTTTTCCAAATCTCTCTTTCATCTTTTTCACTAATTTTTTCTTCTTCCTAAGAATAGTAGTTGTTTTCAAGTCTATTGTTATTCTTGACTTGGCTTCCTCATCATTTCCAAATGAGGTGGCACTCTTGTCTATGTCCTCTTCCAATAGTGTTGTGATGGTTGTAGATGCCTCATCCACATTGATTTAATAAGGTAATGGCTTGAGCCATATAACCCTAGGTATGGTTGTCTATACATATGTAAAATAAGAATCAACTAAGAAGAAAACATCATTATAATTTCTCTCCACTATTTACATTGGAATCCTTAGTCTTTTCTTCATAGACTTCTTGAAATCTTCAAAGTAGCTTATCATCACTATTTCAAAATTCTCTCCAAGTTTCTTAATTAGATTTTCAATATGCACTATCACTAGCCTATTTGTCTTTTGAACTATTTGACCAAATGTTGGAAAAGTGTTCAGCACATAAAATAAAATGCATACAAGTAGTGAACCAAATTTGCATTGTGCACTCTTTGTCTTTCTTATGGCCTCCAAGTTTTCTGATAACTATTGAAGTTGTAACTTGGCAAGATCATAAGTGTGATCTTTCTTCACTATCTTGTTTTCCAAATCCATAGCCATGTAGGATACATTATTCAATCTGCTCGATTCAAAGAACTTGTGAGAAATTACTCTCACTAGAAAGTCAATTAGGGGATCTAAGATTGTATTTTTGGACATCCCTCTCTTATTTCATACTACCCCTGTGTTTTTCTTAATTACCTCCTTTGTATCACTCTGAATAGTTTTAGGTTTGTCTAGGGGTGGATACCCTATCACCTAGTTAATGATCCTTTTAGTGATATTAATGGGTCCATTCTCCAACCAAATGTAATTGTTATGAATATGGCACAGGACTATGCGTATCCAATCATTCTTGAAAACTTGGGGAAAATCTAGGGCATGATTTAACCCTTTCCATTCAATAATCTTGTACTCTTCCCTCAAAACTCCATTATTAGATAATTTTTTGTATGCATCTCTTATTTCTATGTCTCCTACATCTCCTATATTTCTAGTGTAGTAGCATCTGACATCTTGTATCATTAAAACCTTTGGTGTTATCATCGATAACACACTAGATGGGCCTCTCTTATATACTATCTCAAGACTAGCTTGGAAGGGAAGTTGTGTAATTTCATTATTAATTAATTACACATTAAAAACTTGTTTTTCCTTCCTAACATTTGTAGAAGAGCTAGAAGCCATTTTATGTAACTAGGGTTTGCAAAAATTCAAATAATGAAACTCGGTACTATTGAAATACCTTTTGAATATGATGAATGATAATGAGTAGCAGTGGAATCTAGTTTGCAAAAATTAAATCTTTCTGCTTAGTTTTCCTTATGCTCTTTGTGCACTCTTTGATCTTCGATGAATGAAAATGAGTCAAAATTTGACTATATAACCCTTGATATTCAACAATAAATGCTTAATTCTTATATAGCTGTAAGCTTGGCTATCATAGGGTTTCCACTCACTCAATTTATACATGATTTCCGCTATGCTTGGAAACCACAGTGAGCTCAACCACTACTAATATGATTCCATCACTCGACAACAACATAAAAACTAATAAAACTATAAATTTCTTCCAAGTTCTAACCAATACATTGCATCTTAATTCATGCATATATAATATTTTTAGAACTCAGATTCTTGGAACTAATGTATGAAATAGCTTTGAAATATCAATCCCACATATACCTTATGATTGCTTAGTTGGGGGTGATGTGATCTCCTAATCCATTGGATGAAGTGACCTCACCTGGACTTGATGTGTTGCAATCTTCCTTCTTCTTCCATGATTTGTTCATCTATATTTTGACCTTTTCAACATTGACCTTTTCTTTCCTTTATTGTTACCATTACACGACATTGGTGATCTAGCTAGACAATTTCTACTGATATGACCAATCTTCAAATAGCTAAAGCATGTAGTCTCACTCAACCATCTATTGTAGTTGCCTCTAAAATGTGTTCTAATGCAATTCTTAGGAACATGTCCATACTCCTGACAATAGTGACAATTGTACATTGTGTTGTAATCCAACTTGTAGGACTTTCTATTTTGTTGTACCTTTGCCTACTTGTTTGATGTCCAATTGGTAGTAGATCTACATTCATATGCTTTATGTCCATACTTCTAACAATTGTGGCAATATCCTTAAAATCTCTGTGTGCTTGAGGCCTTGGTCCTATATTCATGTGCTTGATGTCCTTGCTTGTTGCACTTATGATAGTAACCCTTGATTTTTTTCTTAGGGTTCTTATTTGCATTTTTTCTCCTACAAACATTTGTTGTATGACCTAACTTTCCATAATTATGAAAAGTGGGTTTGTAGTTCTTACCTTTTCTATTTCTTTGTTTACCATTTTTAGATGATTCTAGTTCCTCAGTGTTGGTGTATCCTAATCTAGTAGTATCATTGTTATATCTAGGAGATCTCATCAGTCTCTCAAAGTATTTGATGGCTTCGCTAGGTTTGTTGAAACTTTTAGCAAATTCATTCTCTTTTCTTAGTTCATTCCTTAGTTGTTCATTCTATAACTTCAAAGTTGTGATCTCAATATCATTTCCATACAATTCATGATTGGCAATCATTACTTGATTCACTATTTCTAGTTGCATGGGAGTAATCCTATTTACCTCTGATGTCTTCTCTTCTAGTTTGTTGATCAGTGTTCTTTTGTCATCTACAATCATGAGTTTGTCTTCCTCTACTTTCTTTTTCTTCTTAGTCACTTAACATAGCAATATTGATTGGACTTCTTGTTCTATCTTAAGATTTTTGACCTTTTAGTTAGGGCACCATTCTTTTCCACCAAATCTGCAACTTCTGCATCAAACTCACTTGAGTTCCCATTCTCAATAGCTATCTCTTTCCTTCTCTTCAATGAATATTATAGTTCATCTCTTGCTTCCATGAGTTACTCTCAATTTTAATCTTTTGGTTCTCAATAGTCTTTCCCAACTTGTAGACTTCCATCTTCAAGATCTTTCATCAAAGTTGTAAATTTTTCCTTTCTAGAGAACAAAGATTTGATACCAATTGTTGGAATTAACAATGGAAAAGTAAACTCTAAGAGGGGGTGAATCAGTACTTCAAAACTTTAACCATAAAACATTCACCACACATCCATCTCACAATTTAGCATGTAAATTGAAATGGCTAACTACACATGTTCATCCATAGCATGAAACAAATAACACATAACACAATAAGTTTGTTACCCAGAAATCCTCTAATGAGAAGGTAAAACTAGATTGGGGATGATACCTACAAATCTTCACTACTACAGCCATAAAGTGTATCTAATTAAGGTTACAATTATTTGATCATAAACTATGATCTACCCTATGAAAGGTCTACCATGTTAATGTTTTACAAAGACTATTAAATCTTGCCATGTTAAAGGATTTCAACACCCTACTAAAAATGTACCTTGTTAGAGGATTTAAACTTGTAGTAAAATAAGCACTTGATTAAGAGATTTACAAAGGTTTGTTAGAACTTAAAACCTATCAAGGCTACTCTATTAAGAGATTTTCATTGATTCACCTATTAGAATGTTTTAGCATTGATCCTTCAATTAGCATGTCTCTGCTAGATATTAGATCTCCTCTTTCTTGATGTGTACTTAATCCTCTTGATCAAATGTATCCCTACTATCCTCTTTGCTCTAATATGTTCTCCTTTAATTGATTATGAAGTTCATTTGTCCTTCTCTTCTCATCTACACATGCAAACTCTTTATGGTTTTCCCTCCTTAAGAAGACTTAGGTGATTTAGGGTTAAGTAGGAATCAATGATTGTGATTCATCTATTTTGTTGCTTAATAGATCCCTAATTCTAATTGGTTGCATGTATTGCATAAGGATTCTCAATATACCTTCGTATATATCTTCTAGAATCATAAAAAAATCCTTAAGTCAGCTTTAAAATGGTTTACATAGGAGTTTGTGCCATTACAAATAACTATGTCAAAACTATTTACTTAGCACTCTAAATCTCTAATGCTCGACATTCACTATATCCTTAATGTTGTAACTCAGCTCCTAAATGGATTAGCATCCACTACTTTACTCAGCATCTGAATCACTTGGCATGTATGACTTGCTTAGAACTTGAGTGACTAAGCACATACGATCTTCTTGACACTAACTATGTATATTGCTCAGCATACACTACTTACTCGATACATACTGAGTTTTGTTAAGTAATGACTTAAGTGTTTTGTCAGTGCCTTTTCAAAACCAAAATGAAATCAACAACTAATACTAAATCTGCATTGCAAAGAGGAATGCAATACAAAGAAATACACTTTCCTAGGCCCTTAGTAGGATAATGTGAATGAGAAGTTGAAATAATTTCTTAAAGAATGTAAATCTAGATGCTATGTAAAGACAATTAGCCCATTTAAGATGCAAATCTAGAGTAAAGATATGAAAGAAAATAAAATATGAGACTCACCTTGAGATGTGTAGAAGAAGATTTATTTAAGCTTAAGAAATTTTGGATTTGAATATTTTTTGAACTTCTAATCGTGGATCCCAGAACTAAATGACGAAAGGAACAAAACCCAAAAAATATCCTTGATATTTGAGACTAAAGGACTAGGTCAACTTGGAAGGACATCCTACAACTAGGTTAACATAGTCTAGGACTCTAAAACTGATGACTCTAGTAAGCTTGCATTTTGTAGGTTCCAGATATGTAATCCTTTTCACTCCCAACCTACAAATCACCATGAAAAAGAAAGGTTTAGGGGTTGGGGTTTGATGAGGGATTGCCTAGGTCAAGCCCCAGGTTAAGCAATTAATCATAATTGAGAAATATAAATGTAAATGACTATAAAATAAGATAAATTTTAAGATTCACCTTACTTGAATGTATGTAAATATGTTGTATTGTAGGTCTTGAGTTTAGTATGAAAGATGTAGGATATCTCCACAATTACAAGGGATCTACCATATCCACATCATGGATCCATGGATGTAAATGTGTATGAAGAAGATAATAAATGCTTTAATTTAGATCTCCTCCCTAGATGGCCAACAATAACTATATCTTAAAGAGGAAATACTCATAAAAAAATCCTTGAATGCATAAAGAAAACTCACTTGCTTTCTTGAATGCAAAAGGCATAAATATTCACTAGAGAGAAAAATCTTGAATTAATTGAGAAATTATTTGGATGAGATATGAAAATGAATCCCCTAAGCCTCCTTTTATACTAGTATTTGGATGGGAAAATAACTCAGGCTGACGAGGGAGTATAAATAAATAATTGGAAAACTCAAGGACTTTTGGGCCCTAGTCCCCGAAATCACCAAGGACTAGGTTGACCTAGGAGGACTAGATTTACCTAAGAGGACTAGGTCAACTTAGGTCGATTTGGTCCTAGATGATAGGTTAGATATGCCATAGAAAGTGCTAGGAGAGAGTAGGAAGATAAAAAACTGATATGGTCAAAAGGGTAGAAAAGTAACACTACAAAGACCATGTCAAAAGGAGAGAGATGACAAAGAAGAGTGAAATAGAAGAGGAGAGGATAAAAAGAGACATTGAGCATAGGTTTATCCATGGTCTAAGAAAGGGATTATGGGAAAATGTGCTAAAAGGTCTTAAAATGCAAGTGTGTCCATTTTAAGATGGTACAACTTAATTAAGTGATAACAAAAACACATTAAATGGGAGGTTTTCAAATAAATTAAAAATATTAAGTATTATTTTCCCATGCCTTGAGCACTATTATGGCTAGGATAGCAATGGGAAAATATTCTTGATTATGATCTTGCATATTTAGTTTCCTTGTTTGTACGAAAGGAATATTGATATCATACAGAGTCACTAGGGGGTATAGTCTAGACAGATTGTTAGGATACCTTAGAGTTGACTCATGTGATGACACTTCCCCATATGTATCTTTGGTTTCCTATTTATATTTATGTTTTTGTTTTGGGTTGTCTCTGGGATCCTCTTTTTGTATGAGCAATACCACTTATTGTAGAGAGCTTCTTACCATTTGGGTTCCCATTAGATTAGCACTAATATTGGAAGTTTGTTGAAACATTTGTACCATTTTCATTCTTATTCTTATCTTGGAGAGTATTTATTTAGATGTTGTATCTATGTATTCATGTATTTTGTATCTTGAGATCCTATGGTATGACATTGCTATGCCCTTAATATTATTGTATATAGGGTTATGAATAGTCAACTTGTGGCTATATTAATCCTTAATTAAGTCATGTTATCATCATTATATTATAATTTAGAAAGGTAGGTCAGCCTAGGTGTTATGAAGGGTTGTGTCTATTCAACCTAAGCATAATTAGGTATATATAGGAGGTTGTGAGTCTTATTTCATTATCATATTGTGAAGTGTGTTCTCATTGTAGATATTTGGAGGTTACCCCCTCCAAGTGGCCTATTACTCTTAGCTATTATCAAGTATTTATATAATATTTCATATTATTTCTTCTATTGTGTAAATTATTTCATTACTAGTGTTATTAGAGCATGATCTTGGCACCATAGAGGCAAGATTTTTTCTCAATATTGAGGTGATTTTGGGAAGAGCGTAACTTTCAGATTTTAGCAATTTTTTCAAATATTTTTAAAGGGTTATTGAAAAACATATTAAAGAAGATATAGTCCAAAATTTAGAGGAATTGGAGAAAATTTGAAGAAATTATTGCAGAATTACTATTTCTACACAATTTTTTGAGATCTTCATATCTCTCACATCCTACCAAATTGGAGTATAACTTGTATTGGGTTTTTCAATACATAGTATAGGAGCCTAAATTAAAAGCTTGGAGAACTAAAAAAACAAAGCAAGAAAGATATTGTAAAATCAGGAAAATTCTCTCTCAAGACAACAAATTTGCTAATTTTTTTGTGGGATTTTTTTCGAGTAAGGATTTCTTGGCCCAATTAAGTTATAATAAAAAATAAATATATCAGAGAATTTACATTTCATTTGTGTGATTTATTTCTAAAACATTGGTTTCCATCATGATGAGGCCTCCAATAAGAGGCAAAAAGAATTCTACCATGCCAAGGAAATCCTCTGATCAAGATTGGAAAGCAACAGAGGATAGTAAGCCTAATGAGGAACTTAGTAAGTTCAAGGAAGAGGTTAAGAAGGATATGTGTGACCTACAAGGATATATATCAAACATATGAAGCATGGTAAGCACATATATGAATGAAACAAGGAAGGATCTCTTAAGCAATCAAGTTGAAACCTTTAGGTTGACTAATAATGACACAAATTTTATTAATACTATGAGATCTAGGAATTTTTTTCCAAAGGTGGATATGCACAAATTTGATGGCAAGGATCCTCTAACATGGATAAATCAAATGGAGATTTTTTTTTGAAATACATCAAATCCCATATGGACAATAAGTTACAATGGCTTCCTTATATCTAGAACCAGATCAATTCATTTGGTATATTTGGCTTTATACTTATAACAGGAAAAAGGGTCTCACTGTATCATGGTCAATTTTTATAGAACTCCAAGCACAATATAGCAATAGTGTGATAGAAAATTTCTTATTAAGGATTATATTCAACAATTCCAAAATCTATCCTTAAGAGTGGATACAATTACAGAGGATAACTTGAATGATTTATTCTTGGGTGGTCTCAATGATCACATTCAACATGAGGTATGCATGTTTTTTCTTAGTTCAGTAAATGAGTCTTTTATATTAGCACACAAGGTAGAGGAGAAGTTCTTGATTTCTAGAAAGCAAGGGGCTAATGTGACAAGAGATAAAGGATATTCAACACCTTATCTTCCTCAACCTACTAGGTTGACTCCACAAAAAAATGAGGAGAAAAGAGAAAAAGGGTTGTGTTTCAATTATGATAGAAAATATAGTCAAGGACATAAATGTAGTCCAAGTGAGGAAGAAATTGTTCTATATTGAAGGTCCAAGTGAGGAAGAAGAGGATGAGCCCATATTAGAGGAGGATAGGGAGTCAAGTGAGGAATCACGTGATTCTCAACCAATCATTTCTTGTCATGTACTTCTAGGTTTTAGTGAACCACAAACTCTCAAGGTAGTGGGTTTCTTAAAGAAGTAGAAAGTAACAGTGTTGATCAACTTAGGTAGTACTCATAATTTCATCAAAAAAAAGTTGGAAACTCTTCTAAATTGTTTTATATATCTAGCCCCAGAGTTTCAAGTTGTGACTGTAGATGGGGGCATAGTTGTTCAGGGAAGTGTCATAGCATCAAATTATCCATCGAAGATTATCAAATTGATACCCCAATTTATGCAATATCCATTGGTGTAGCAGATAATATTTTGGGAGTAAAATGGCGTACTACATTGGGAACAATTGAGATGAACTTCCAAGAACTATTCATGCAATTTCAATCACAAGGAAAGTTAGTGGAGCTAATGGGATTGAAGGAAAAATCCTCATATATGGTAAGCTCTCACCAAATGTAAAAACTTCTTAAGAAAGGTGCAGATGGATTTGTGGCCCAGCTATGTTCATTAGAAGTATCTCAATCTAATGCTCGTACTCATCCAGATTTACAAGCAATAATTGATAATCACTTAGTGATTCTTGGAGATATGCCTAAAGGACTTCCTCCTAAGAGGGATCATGACCATGCCATACAACTAGTTCTAGGGACTCAGCCACCAAACATTAGGCTTTATAGGTACCCACACATAAAAAAAGTGAGATAGAAAAAATTGTTGAGGAAATGCTAGAGGCAAGAATTATCAAGCATAGCCAAAGTGCTTACTCCCCACCTATTGTGCTAGAGCATAAGAAGGATGAAACTTGGAGCATATGTCCAAATTATAGAGTTCTCAACAAGTACACCATTAAAGATAAGTTTCCTATTCTAGTCATTGATGATCTTCTAGATGAATTAAATGGAGCTATGCATTTTACCAAGTTAGATCTTAGATCAAGTTATCACCAAATTTGGATTAAGGAGGAAGATATTTGTAAGATAGGATTTTGAACTCATGAAGGTCATTATGAATTTTTGGTGATGTCATTTGGTCTAATCAATGTACTATCTACATTCCAAATTTTGATGAATTCCATTTTTAAGAAGTTCTTGAGAAAGTTTGTGTTAATGTTTTTTGATGATATATTAATTTATAGCAAGACTTGGGAAGAACATTTGTAGCAAGGAGGTGGAGTATTTGGGACACATAGCTTCATATGAAGGAGTAAAGGTGGACCCTAACATAATAAAGGCTATCATGGAATTGCCTATTCCAAAAACTATTAAGAAGTTGAGGGGTTTCTTGGGATTGACATAATACTATAGAATATTTGTGAAGAATTATGGTCATATAGCAACACCCCTTACAACTCTATTGAAGAAGGGTTGTTTTGATTGGAATGAATCTACTAATGTATCATTTGAGTTGTTGAAGACGGCTATGTGTACAACTCTAGTGCTTGCCACTCTAGACTTCACCAAGGAATTTATGATGGAATGTGATGCTTCTAGAAATGGGATAGGAGCAGTTCTCATGCAAGAAGATCGACCAATTTCTTTTGAGAGTCATCAATTAAAAGGTAAAAATCAACTCAAACCTATTTATGAGAAGGAAATGATAGCAATCTTTCATGCAGTTAAAAAATGGAGGCCTTATTTAATGGGTTGATACTTCAAGGTTAAGATAGATCATGATAGCCTAAAATATTCTTTGGAACAAAGACTATCATCGAAAGAGCAACAAAAATAGGTCACTAAGATGTTAGGCTATGAATTTGAAATTGTATACAAGAAAGGGAAGGAAAATATTGTGGCCGATGCACTTTCCTAGAAGGATGAAAAAGATGAAGCCTTATTGTGTGCCCTTTCAATATTACAAGAAAATTGGGTGGAAGAAGCCAAAGAAGAGTGGAAAAATGATGTTGCAACAAGTAATCTCATCTAGCAAATAAAAAGTGACCCTAGTAGTTTAGATAAGTTTTATTTAAAGGGGGATATTCTTTGGTATAAAGAGTGCTTGTATCTTTACAATAATTCCACTCTTAAACACAAGATTCTCAAAGAACTACATGAGTCCCCAATTGGTGGTCATTCAGGATTTTTGAAGACATATCATAGGGTCAAGCAAGATTTTTTCTGGGAAGGGATAAAAGGTGATGTTCAAAAGTTTGTGGTTGAATGTTTTGTTTGTCAAAGAAATAAGGGGGAAACAATTAAGACACTAGGTCTCTTGTAGCCTTTATCTATTCTTAGTCAACATTGGGAAGAGGTATCCATGAACTTCATCATAGGATTCCCCAAATATAAAGGTCATAATTTCATAATGGTAATAGTTGATCACCTCACTAAATATGCACATTTTATTGCATTATCACATCCTTTTACAACAAGTATAGTGGCAAAAGTTTTCTTAGAGAATATCCAAAAGCTAAATGGTACACATAAGGTTATGGTTAGTGATCGTGATCCTATCTTTACTAGTCACTTTTGGAAAGATTTATTCTCATGTTTGGGTACTCAATTGGTTCATAGTTCTTCATACCATCTGCAATCAGATGGGAAAACTGAGCTGGTTAATAAACTTTTGGAAGGATATTTGCATTATTTCACTTTAAAAAAATAATCTCAATGGGTAGATTGGCTACCTCTTGCCAAATGGTGGTACAATGCTTCTTTTCATAGTTCATAAAAAATGTCTCCATTTTTGGCACTTTATGGATATCATCCTCCTTCCATCACATCATCATCAAAGGTGTCACCAAGAGTTCAAGTAGTAGAGGATCACTTGCTTCATCAACAACATGTACTTTTAGGATTCAAGGAGAATTTAGCTATGGCACAAAATTGAATGAAACAACAAGCGAACCAAAATCGTAGTGAAAGAAATTTTGAAGTTGGGGACTAGGTCTTCTTGAGATTGCAACCTTATAAACAAATCTCAATGAAGCAAAAAAAAAAAAAAAGAATAATAAGTTGTCTCCAAGATATTATGGACCATACCAAATCATGCAAAAGATTGGTAGTGTTGCCTACAAGCTTGAGTTCCACCAACAACAAAGATGCATCCATTTTTTCATGTTTCTTGTTTGAAGAAGGTAATTGGGCAAAATATTCCTACTGAAATAGTATTACCAAAACTTGATGAAGAAGGAAGAGTAATTTTGGAACCAGAGTGTATTCTTCAAACATGCACGAAGAAGCTGAGGAAAAAAAACCCTGACTCAGTATCTCATCCAATGGAAGAATTTACTAGTTGAAGAGGCCACATGGGAGTATGAGGAGTTCATTCAAAAGAATCCACACTTGGTTAGCATTGAATACAATGCTTCTTTCAAGATAGGGGGCATGCTATGCCCTTAATATTATTGTATAGAGGGTTATGAATAGTCAACTTGTGGCTATCTTAATCCTTAATTAAGTCATGCTATCATTATTATATTATAATTTAGGTAGGTGGGTTAGCCTAGGTGTTATAAAGGGTTGTGTCTATTCAACCTAAGCATAATTAGGTATATATAGGAGGTTGTGAGTCTTATTTCATCATCATATTGTGAAGTGTGTTCTCATTGGAGATATTTGGAGGTTTCCCCTTTGAAGTGTCCTATTACTCTCATCTATTATCAAGTATTTATATAATATTTCATATTATTTCTTCTATTATACAAGTTATTTCATTATAGATGTATTGTATTTTGGATGTAATTGTATTTATTATTACATACCCTATGACATGTGTAGTGGATTTTTTTATTGTATTAGTTGTACTTAAGTATCTACTTATGAGATTATATATATGTTATTCATTTATGATTATGGACATTGTGTTTGAGATTTAAAATAATTTACAAAACCTTCTTAAATGTGACTCAACATGAAGGAACCCTTGAGGAATGAAAAATATATTTGTAATTGCTTATGTGTACTTGATGTGTATGTATATTAATTCCACATTGTTATCTTATATTGTATAAAATTTATTAAAAAATGTTCACTAAAACATTGTAATATAGTAGGTCAATTTCTCTTGGGTTCCCAAGTGGGGTGTTACAATATACCTAACAATAAGAGGGTGACCATGCAAAAAGGAAAATTGAGAGGGGATATACTATCTTAGTGGAATTTTGTACAAGGAGAAATGGTTAAATAGAGAAGAATAATGATTGCTTCATGGAGTAGAATGAGGGATAAAATTAGGGCACAATGGTTACCACTAGACCATGCAACACAAATGCATAGAAAACTTTAGAATTTGAGAGAAAAAGATATGGATGTAGGGACTTGTATATAAGAGTTCCATAGGATTATCCTCAAGGAATAAAATAGGAAGATAAAGTGGAGAAAGTGACTAGATACATAAATGGCTTAGGGATGAACATATAGGATGATATCAATGTCTTAATGCACCTAATAATATGCAAAAATGCTTTCGAAATTCTTTGATGATTGATGAAAAATTACTGAGAAGGATTGACTCAAATAATAGGGTAAGGGAAGGAAGGAACCTTAGGGGAAGAGGAAATTTTTGGGGGAAAATCAACCACAAAAAGTCATAAGGGGAGACTAGTCAACAGGAATCATCTATTAGAAATGTTTAGAATAACTAAGAGGGGGTGGATGAATCAGTTACTCAAGATCTATATGTACCACTTGAACAATTAAACATTAAACACTTCACTATTCTTCTTATCATTTTGTTTCTTGATCTCTACTGTAAAAATTTCATAAACGTAACTTGTATTTCATAATGGAAATAATATCAAATGTAAACAAATTCATCATAGTTTGACACTAGGATTCTACATGGAAACCCAACTTGGGAAAACTACCAACAACATGTCACTCTTTTTTACTCTTTCAAAGTGAGCTATGTTAGGAGCCAATCTTGTTAAATATTAAAAAACACACTATTAAATGTGACCTAGTTAGGGGATTTAATCACCCTATTCGGAGTGGCCTTTTAAGAGGACTTTGATCATTCCTTTGAGAATGTCACCCAATTAAAGGATTTACATAGACTATTAAGTCTTTAAATGATTGTTAGGTAAACCTCTATTAAAATGATTTCAATACAAACTTTTACAATGATAAGAAAGCAAATAGTAGGTTTGATCTATCTTAGTACAGCTCACTTTGTTGGTTCATGTCTTTGATCAGTCCTTATGCTAGTTCACTGATAAGCCTTTCACTTTTATCTCTAATCTTGATCTTCTTGGACACCTTTCAAGGAATCAGTCCACTCTTCTCATCAAAACTTAAGCCTTATTCTCTAATTCACTTATTAATAAAAGCATCATATCTACAAGCTTTCTCCTTTAGCTTTGCATTCACACACTTGTGTGCTTCTGATCAACCTTTCTCTATATGCCCTTATTCACATATAAACTCACTCATACACACACTAACTGGGCTCGGCCAGGTTTGACTAGACATGGCACCAAATTTTTAGTTATATATCTCTTTAAATAAGTAATTTATGCTTTAACATTTTCTACATCCACCATAGATCTTAAGGTTTATGACCAAATTCAATTCAATTCAATGTATCTATTCATCTTCTTGATCATCCTCTAGAAACTCCTCTAGAATCCTTCTGTTAGGTCTTTACCTAATTACCTCCTTGAATTTAATGATTGAACTCATCAATTTTATCTTCAACATATTTTACATCTCCCAAGAAATCAACTAAGTCAACTTAAACTTATGATTTCTTTGAATTTCTTTCTCTTACTGTCACTCGACAATCTCCAAAATTATGATACTTGGTCAACACTAAGATAATCATTGTAAATATTTCTGGCTCAACATCAAGCAACTTTCTTAGTTGATGCTAATGCTTGGTCAACACTAGATTTTCTTGGCACTAATTGTAGCTTGATTGACTCTAGCATTACTCAGCACTCCTTAATATTTTACTCTTTTGCTCGACTTAGCTTAGCTTTCTTGATATAGACAATTACTTTTCTTTATCAAAGTCTATCTAATCAAATGTCCATTGTAGCTTACTTTTCATAACTTCAACCTTTCCACTAGGTGCTATAGTTATGAATAACTTCTCAAATCCTCTTCATTAATCAAATAGATATGACATTTAGGTTAGGTAGCAATATGTCTCATCCATAGATTTGACATCAATAACAAAACAAAAAATTTTCAACTATCTCTCGCTTTGACATTGATGACAACATCTCAAACATTTGAATACTAGTAGTAACTAGGTTACCATACAATCTAAAATATTTCACTGCCATGAGTGACCAATATCCTTAGTTTCATTCTTATTCTTATCCATGAGATCTCCTTCTATCAATTTTTTTCTCTTTCTCTCTTTTCTCAGTAATCTCTCCCTCTTTGATCTCTTCTTAGTAATCTTCCTCTTTGACAACAATGCCAAAGACATGTAGCTCTCCCAGCTTCAAAGTCTTCATACATCTAAATTATGTAGATTTTGCATGTTTGGCTGATACTTGTCATCTATTTATGACTAATCTATTTATGTTGTTGATGAGACCAGAATATAGTATATTTTATCATTTCATTTTCAGTTGAATTTGCAAACTTTCTAAAAACTTTGATGTTTAAGAACATAATTTTTGTGATAATTTTAGAAAAATTTGTGTATAATTACTTTCTAGGACTAAGATGAATATGCTATATGTCATTTTATTAAAAAATAGTGAGAATAATGTTTTTCTTCCTTAGCTAGGTTGGATAGTTCTCCTGCAACAATGTGACATAGGGTAAACTAATTTAGATGACATATTTTGAATTATTCTTGATGTATATTATTACTTTGGAGGCACTAATATCTTGCAAATTCAAAGGTAAAGTCAACTCAACTAAGTGGAGTCATGTGCTTGAGCAAATGGTGGTAAATTTCATTAATTACATTCCACATCACCAATCGTTTCATCCATAAAAACCAATACCCATTTTGAGGAAAGCGGGAGTCAAAGTAGGAAATCCAAGGGTCGTAAGCTCCTAAATTCATGTTCCATTTGATGCCAAAGTTAATACTTCTCTTGTAATATTAAATGTTGTCCATTACTTTGGCAGTTGATGAAGTCTAAAATCTAGGAAATATGTTCCTAGTTTGTGCTTAAATAACTGGAAGTTTATGTTCCAAAAAAAGGAATTAATTAGTGGTTTTTAGTAGAAGGAAGAAGTTTTCTAAGATTTTGAATACTAAATGTAATCATGTTTTTTATCAATATGTATGTTTCCTATTGTTATGAATAAAAAGATCATTTCAAGTAGTTCTACTTCACTTCTCTGTGGAGGCCCACACACGAAGTGAACTGTTTCCTATTGTTATGAATAAAAAGATCATTTCAGGTAGTTCTACTTCACTTATTTGTGGGGGCCCACACAAGAAGTGAACTAATTAATTAGCATAGGATTTACCTTCAGTTCGTAGAACTAGAGTAGACTTTGTTGTTCCTATAGCCATTGATAGTAGAATTAGTGGACTATTCCTATAGCTTATGTAGTTCAAGTAGTTCTCAGTTGTATTGTCATGCTTTGTTAAAATAGATTTGATTCTCAGCTTTGGCGTAGATTTCCTATAGCATAATCATGTAAATTTCTATAGAATAATTCTTAAGTTGAGAGAAGTTTGAAGCATATACTTTGCAAACACCATTTCAAGTTTACATCCCTAGTTGATAAATTAAATGAGTCCAAATGAGTTGGGTTAGAAACACTCGAGATGTCCAATCTTGGATTAAGAAATCCATTACTATAGTATTTTGATCCCTTTCTTTGGCCAAGCATTTTTGGCATTGTTGTTGCGACAGTATTAATTAAAACCAATCTTTGTAGTTGCACTTTTATTCGCTATAGAATAGAATTTAGTATTAAAGAAGCATGTTATGCATAGAAGAAGAGACCGCCTCAAGAGATTCCTTCCTCATGATAATCAAGAAGAACCATCCAATGATGTTCATCTTGAACTAGATGAACCCTAAAGAGAGAATGATGAAGATGAATCTTTTGAAAATTTATTTGCTAATATTCAAGTTGAAATAGCTTCTTCATCTTTAGAAGAATCACTCCACTCGAATGAAATTTTTGCTAAGCTTGCATATCAAGATAATCCACTAACCATTGTTATATATCAAGCACCAACTCTTCCTCCAAGAATGGATATGCCTACCTTTCCTTTTCCTATTCCACCTCAGCAAGAGAATCAAAATTTGAAGAACATACCTACTGCTACCCTTCCAAAATTCTATGGCCTAGTTATAGAAGACCCTGAAACCTTTCTCTTTAAGTTTGACATTCTCTGTAGGAGCTATGACTACACAACTTATGTCCATAAGTTGAAATTGTTTTGCTCTACACTGAAGGGGGCTACTCAAAGATGGTTCATAGCAAACTGGACTGAAATGAGTAATTTGTTTCTTCAAAAATAAAAAGAATATTGTAAAGGTCAAGATATGAAAGGGGATGACATTTTTAAAATTTCATAGAAGGAGGGTGAAACCTTGGAAGACTATGTTTCCAAATTCTTGTTCAATGTGCAGTAGAACATGCAACACAACTTAAATGAAGAATCTAAGTAGCATATTTTTCTAAGAGGTGTGCAAGAAGAAAGCATGGAAGCCTTGGACCTAATGGCTAGAGGAGACATTACACAAAGGACTTGGAATGAAATCAAGGAGATATGTCAAAACTATTCAAGAGCTACTATGAAGAAAGGTAGAGGACTAAGGAGCCTACCACATAAGACCAATGGTGGGTCATGAGTATCTAAGATGGAGTTATCTAACCAATTGTCTAACTTCAAGAAATATATCATTAATGATGTCACTATTTAGTTGGATACCATGCAAGCCCAAAGGAAAAAGGATGAAGCTAATGCTATGCTAATTGAATTATGTCCTTGTTGCAGAGAAAGGAAGAAGAACTACACAGGCAAGATCATTGCAGTTGTGAATGCACAACAAATGCCCATTGATTTCAAAGAAATTGATGAGGATATAGGAGAAGTGATTTATGTTGCTCAAAGATGACCATGGGCTTAGAGACAAGGTATTCCTCAAGACATTCTAAATAAATTTTGTTTTAATAATAATTAGTGGCAAGGCACTATTCCTCCAAATTTTATTCCTCAAGGATAGAATTGGAAGAATAATTGGCCCAACCAGTAGCCATAGTATAACCAAGCCTACTAAAAACCACCTTAGTATCCATAATAAATTAATCAAAGGCCTCAACAAAATAACCAATATTCTTAGTGGGGCCCTAACCAACAACCTATCTATTAGGGGAATTGGCAACAACCACCTTAGTAGCAAGCCCTGATGCCTCTACCTCAAAAACAAGCCCTGATGCCTCCACCTCCTACAACCAATGTTAGGCCATAGAAGCAACCATAAATTCCTACTTAGCGAGCACCAAATCCCAACAATAAGCAAGAAGCTTATTCTTTGCAAATAAATGATATTCATCTAAGGTCCAACACCAAGTTGGCTCCACCTAAAGGACCTATAATAATTGAGGTTGTTGATACTAAAAATGTTCTAACAAATCAAGCAGTTGATGCCTTAATTCCCCCACAAGAATCTACTCCCCCATATCTGCAAAGGTTAGTTCCTGGAGCTCCATCTAAACCAAATCCTATAGCAACTGATCTCCTAGACTAGCTTAAATAAATGACAATCCAGATTCCCTTATTGGAAGTGCTTAAGGAGATTCCCCTTTACAATAAAGCTTTAAAAGAAGCATGTGTCAAGTAGTCTAGTACAAAGAAAAATGAGCCTCATACTATCCATGTGTTGGGACAACTTTTTTATTTAATATTGAGGAAAGCCCTAACACCTAAGTATTTTGACCTAGGAAGTCCTGTGGTTACCATACACATAAATGACATCCAAATTCAGAATGTTTTGATTGATCTAGGAGTGTCAATTAATATCATGACTAGAGAAGTCTTGTTAAGACTTAGCATTATTGGATTAAGGGACAATCCTACAATACTTTAGTTAGTAGACAACTCAACTATCAAGCCCGATGGTATGATAGAAGATATCATTGTAACCTTGGATTCCCTAGATTTTCCTTTAGACTTTGTTGTGTTGTCACCTAGAGGCCCAATTAGAGGATATCCATTAATCTTAGGAAGACCTTGGTTGGCCATTGTAGATGCATGCATTGCATGTCGAGCAAGAAAAATGACAATATTAGATGGTACCAAGACTAAAAAGTTACCTTTGTACTCTCCTGCACAACCACAACTAGATCTTGACCAAGTTTCTTGGCCAAATCTTGGTGATGATCCTTTAGAATTCATTTCTATTCAATAGTTCATGATGCTTGAGAGAAACCCATTTGTCGTATCCCAAGAAGAAGATGATGTATTGGCTGCAATCCTTTCTAATTAGTATGATTCTAAGGAATCCACTTCTGCAAATCCTAATAGATCCTTACAAACTGTATTGCCTAAATGTGATGCATCTCAATGTCCTATAGCACATAATTACCTTCATACATTATTGCCCCATGAAATTAAATCTCCACCAATAGTAGAGGTTTTAAAGATGGATAAGGTAAAGAGAGCTAAGATTGCTATAGGAAAAGAGCTGAATGTCAATAATAACCTTACTGCATCTCAAATGACCAGTCTCATTAAATTATTGCAAGATAGTCTACAAGCCTTTGCATGGGACTATACTGACATGAAGGGCTTAGATCCTAGTCTTTGTACACATAGAATATTTATTAACTCAGAATGTAAGCCAGTGAGATAACCCAAGAGGAGAGTAAATCCAACATTAAAAGATATAGTCAAAGCAGAGTTACAAAAACTTCTTAGTATTGGATTTATCTATCCTATTTCTGATAGCCAGTGGGTGTCACCTCTAGTTATTGTTCCAAAGAAGGGAGGAAAATGGAGAATATGTGTATACTATAGGGAGCTTAATAAAGCCACTAAAAAGGATCACTTTCCTATATCATTTATTGATCAAGTACTGGATAACCTAGTAGGAAGGAGATATTTTTCATTTTTAGATGGTTTCAGTGGATATAATCAAATCCAGATCTCTCTAGAAGATTAAGATAAGACAACATTCACCTATCCATGGGGAACATTTTCTTACTTTGCCTTACCATTTGGATTATGTAATGCACCTACAACTTTTCAACAAGCAATACATAGCTATTGATTGTTTTGAAATCTATAAGGATGATTTCACCACTTATGGTGACACATTTGAACAAGCTCATGCCAACTTGGAGAAGGTGTTAAAAAGGTGTCAAGAATACAACCTTTATCTTAATAGTGAGAAATTTTATTTCATGATGGAAGGAGTTGTTCTTGGCCACTACTTTTCCTCTTGTAGAATTCAAGTGGACCCTGCAAAGATTGTTGTAATTACTAATCTACCAACACCAACCAAGAAAATAGATGTCAGAAGCTTTCTTGGACATGCTAGTTAATATAGGAGGTTCATCAAAAACTTTAGTAAGCTTGCTAGCCCCTTGTACAACTTACTCAAGAAGATAGCTGAATTTGAGTTGATAGAAGACTATGAAGCAGCATTACATCAATTGAAGGAGGTTTTGACTACAACACTTATTCTTAGAGGAACTAATTGGAAGCTACCTTTTCATATTCACACTGATGCATCTGATATTGTTTTATGAGCAATTCTAGGCCAAAAATAAGGTACTATTGAGCATGCCATTTACTATATTAGTAAGAATTTGTAGGGTGTTGAGCTAAATTATATCGTCAGTGAAAAATAATTGCTTACTCTTGTATATGCACTTAATAAATTTTTGCATTATATCACAAGCTATGAGGTTTTTTTCTACATTGATCACTCTACCATAAAATATTTGATGAACAAACCTACTATTTTCTGTAGATTAGCATGTTGGCTACTCTTCATGCAGGAATTTAATGTGAAGATAATAGATAAACTAGGTTGAGCCAATGTAGTAGCAAATTTTTTGTCATGACTTCAAGTATCTAATGATCTTATAGCCATAGATGATAGCTTCCCTGATGAGCATCTATTTTCAATAGAAATTTATAACCCATGGTTCATAGATATAGAAAATTACCTTACTAAAGGAAGAACACCACCACACTTTTCACCCAAGCAGCATCGTCTCTTAGTGGAAAAGATTTTCAATTTCTTGTGGATAGTTGGGTTAATGTTCTACACTGGACCAGATCAAGTAACTCACCGGTGTCTGAGGGAAGATTAAACCTATGACATCCTGCAAGCATGTCATGATGAACCATGTAGGGGTCATTTTGCAAAAAAGCAAACAACCTACAAGATTTTAACAACTAGATACTACTAGCCTACTCTCCACAAAGATACAACAAAGTGTACAAGAGGATGTGATTGATGCCAATGCATGGGGAGGCCCACTAAATCTAATGAAATGCCTCTACAACCACAAGTGGTGGTCACACCTTTTGACAAGTGAGCTATTGACTCTATTAGTCCAATAGAACCCTCTTCTCATGGAAAATCATACATCTTAGTATGTACTAATTATGCCACTAAATGGGTTGAAGCACAATCTATGACACATGCCAGAGATCACAAAGTAGCAATTTTTCTATATGAATACATATTCACTAGATATGGAGTACCTAGAGAAATTATCACAGATCAAGGAACTCAATTCGCATCTAACTTGATTGCAGAACTCATGAAGAATTACATGATCCATCATGGTACATCTTCCCCATACCATCCTCAAGCTAATGGTCAGGTAGAAATCACAAACAAAGAGATAGAAATAATCCTCACCAAGATAGTTTCTATTCACAAATAGGACTGGGTTACCTGGCTTCCTGAAGTAATATGGGCTTATAGGACTACATGGAAGAGCACCACTGGATTTACCCCATTTGAATTACTTTATGGTAAATCTACTTGCATGCCTATAGAATTTGAGCACAAGGATTTAAAAACTACTTTGGAATTGGATTTTTATCTTTCAAAGGCTGAAGAAGATAGGTTATTATAGTTGAATTCCCTTAATGAATACTGCAAATCTACCCTGCATAATACTGAGATAATTCAATAGTAGTGAAAGAAATGGCATAATAAGTTCATCCATGACAAGAAGTTTTCTATTGGAGACTGGGCCCTGCCATATGATTCCCATTATCAGTAAACTCTAGTAAAATTCCAAACCCGTTGGCTTCGACCATATGAAATCATTTTAGTGTTTGAGAATGGTGCAGTGTAGCTCTCTACCACTGATCCTATTTGCTTTAAACTACTTGTTAATGGACATCACTTAAAACTCTACCATAAGCCATCTAGTCATGAAGAGTTCCTATAGCAATTCCATCCATCTATTGATCCTACAATTCTTACAACAACTGTAGATGAGTTTCCTACTCATTTTTCATTCTTTCTCTAAGAGCATTTCACTCATCATAATAAACTAATTTCTTTGTGAAAGTATTTTCTCTATAATAATTCCACCTCACTCCACATTTTTTTCTCTTCCACCTCACCTCTTCCTTCATCAACTTGCATGATGGTATCATCTAATAATTCAAATTACAAGGTTCATACACATACTCAAGTTCAAACTTTTTCTTAATGCGTTGTTCTATTTTTAGTTACCTTTATCACTAGCAATTGTAGGATTTATTGCCTAATTTAGTTGGGGGGAGGGGTATTATATTTCATTTTTTTGTGATCATTAAATGTTCATGTTATTCTTTATATGTTGCCACACGATAAAAAGAATGATGTGATGTGACAATTAACTTTATGTCACACATTTTTACAAACTGGTAAGTACGAGTTCCAGCTGAGTACTTAATGCAGAATTAAGTGATCTTAAATGCTAAAAATGTTAGTTGCTTAAAAAAAATACTATCACCTATCTTCTTGTCTTGTTCCAAGTTTTTCCAATTTTGAAATTACTCCTGTAATCACACTAGGAGAACAATGGGGGGTGATTTGAAAAGAAGAGAACTAGCTAACCATACAACATTGTTGGGAGACCCAGTTTTCCTACTTATATTTTAAGCTAGGGGGTGGATGAATTACATGTTAAAACTATTTGCATGGAATGAGAAGCTTACCTAAGAATTTTTTGTAGATGTTGAGGGATGGTTTTGCTACAGCCAGAGGAATAAGGGTTCCATTTTCACCCAAAATTGTAGCTAAGATAATGGAATTGTCTCTGGCAGGGGAGGAGCTTTCAAATGCATTAGACGCAATGTCATCCAGAGCCCAATTTATAGTGCACATAGACCCATGGCTTCAGATACACCAGAAACAAGGTACAATCTACACATCTTTACCAGAACTGTTTAACCAATGTGCTATCTATATTGTGAGATATTTTACTTGTGAGGGGAGACATTCATATTTGAATACCATAAATTTCAAATTTTTAAGTTGTCTAAGACATGATGACTACCCTTTGAATGCTCCTCATTTTATGTATCACATTTTGTTAAAAAGAGCTACTATAGTGCAAAAAGGAACCTGGAAAGATGTTTCACACCACTGTTTTATTTAGGTCATCATAGAAAAAGCCCTCAGGGAATAACTTGGGATATCTTGGGATGATTTTGTCTCAAAAAAAGTGCAAAACCCTATTAGGAAACCTGTAGAGCAAGTTGAAGAGGAAAGAGAACCTTAGGAAAATCCTATAAACCTAGTACCAAGCTCTTCCTTGTCTAGACCCAAGAGGTCATAGAGAACCCCAATTTCCACTCCCATAGCTTCTACCTCCAAGTCAGGTCCAACATTTGATAAGGGTAAAAAATTTCCCGAAATATTGGCTCTCTTGTAGTTCCTAGGGTTTATAAGAAGAAGAAAGAGAATGTACAGGAAACATCTTCAAAACTTCCTACAACTTCAAAGGTAGCAGAAGTACCCTTAGTTGTAGAACTCAAAGGAGATAATCATCTATAAAACTTGATGAGGGTGTGTCTTTTCAATCCCCTATGTCCAAAAATGTAACTATTGAAAAAGAAAAATCCTCTTCTTCTAATAAGGAAAAGATCATCATTGAAGATGGTTCAAATGAAGAAAGTGTAGAATGTGTACTTGCAAGAGCAAGAACATCCTTTGTCCAGCCGCCCGTCATTTCCATAGATTCAAACAATGATGACAATGTACTATTAGAGTTGTATACTCTCCTCCTATTCTTCAAAGGAGAGAATTTCATGAAAAAGCTATTGGAATAAATTTGGAAACAATTAATACTATTGTTGAATAGATTCTTTTGCAAGGACTTGATGCTTTAGCTTCTGCAACCTAGCAAGCTATTCCTCTTCTTCCTTCACCTACATCACATGTTACTTACCATACTAGTTCCACTATTTTATTGTTAAGCATTATTTCACAGCTATCTAATCAATTAATTCAGGAGATGGAAGAATAGAAAATAGAGAGAGCTTCGACAAAACCTTCTTCAATCAAACTCAAGAATTGATTGAAAAGGATGCAGAGATTGAACAATTAAGTGGAAAACTTATAAAAGTCACTACCATGATTCCTAAATTGATGTCTTTTCACTCTCCTTATCCTATTTATGCTCTCTTTATGAAAGAACAATTTTTCAATTATCAGATGACTTGTGTAATGCAAGGTAAAAGTTCAACATTGGATACTCCTTAGGAATTCTTCCAAGCTTTTCATACTACCCCTATAGCCATAAAAAATTTACTCTGTGAACTCTTTTTACATAATTTCGTAGTCCCTAACAATAGAGATTAGAACCCTCTACTTTATGTGGGTGATATTCAACTCAAGGCACTGATGTCTTGGATCCAAAATGAAGTTAGCAGAGAAAATTAGGCCCACCAGTATAGAGAATTAGAGTATGAGATTCCACTTTTTCTTATGCCTAAAGCCAAAGATGCTAGAATAATGTACTATGATTGGTTGAAATTTTCTCAATCAAAATCTATAAACTAAACTATTTCTCCTTTAAGGGAGGTAGCCTATCAAGAATATAAAGTTATGGAAAAAATAGATCTTCCTGTAGCAAAGTAGGGAAATCAATCGTGCTAGATAGGATTGGGTGAAGACTTGTAGAAGAAGGAACCTCGTTCTCTATTGAATCTTATCATGGCTACTTGGTGAGCACCCTAGTACATTAAGCTAGAGGAAGAATAGAAAAGCAATTGGATCCCTTTAAATTTTTAGCCTCCACTACTATTGTCCCCATTGCATGCTAATAAGCAAGATTTAGAGAAATTTGATATGATAGAAGAGCTCCATAGATGGGAAGGGCATAGGAAGAGTAAAGGATTTTATTGGAATTATGCTATAGGAGGTAAAGGATAGTGTTCCTTAAAATTTTAGGATGGTTGTGAGGGTCAAAAATTTCATTTTTCCTAAAGGACAAGTCAATGTTTCAATTGGGGGAAATGATGAGACCAGAATATGGTCTATTTCATCATTTAATTTTTAGTTGAATTTGCAAACTTTCTAAAAACTTTGATGTTTAAAACATGATTTTTATGATAATTTCAAACAAATGTGTGCATAATTACTTTCCAAGACTAAAATGAATATGCTATGAAATGATATGTCAATTGATTACAAAATAGTGAGAATAATGTTTTTCTTCCTTAGCTAGGTTGGGTAGTTCTCCTGCAACAATGTAAGGGTAAACTAATTTAGGTGACATATTTTGAATTAGTCTTGATGTATATTATTACTTTGGAGGCACTAATATTTTGTAGATTCAAAGGTAAATTCAACTCAGCTAAGAAAAGTCAGTAGCCTGAGCAAACGGTGGTAAATTTCATTAATGATCTTGTTGGTGTTTTAAAACTACTAAGCAAAAAAATGCTTAATACCAAAATGATATCAGTCACACAACCTAAGGATTAGCCAATTCCTATTAATAGTTATATGTGCAAACCATTTGGACCCAACTTCAACAAAATCAAGGGTGGTTTTCTACTCTTTAGGCTCTGCAAAACCAAGGTAGGATAATTCAAGACTAGGAAACACTGTATGAGAATTATTTTAGTTTCATTCTAATTCTCATCTCAAATCCTCAAACACATGCATAATTCTTAACAATTTGATAAACACATCACATATAATAGATCTGGCCAAAAATCTTCTATAGGTCTGCATGTGTTCTCAGCAATAGTGGCTAATTGAAGCTAAAACATTCCATGCAAACAAGTACTGGCCAACCTTGAAGATCTTCAGGAAATTAAAGTAAAATTGATTATAATTATGCATTTGAAAACCATTTATGAAATGTTTCTCTTCTAGCTGAATCAATTTGACCAGTGCCTAATCCATTAGGGTTCGGAGTCTACTACAAATCCTTAGATCCAATTTGTTTCCTTACAACAAATATTATTAGAAATTCTTATCAAAATTCATCATTCAAAAATCCTTCCTACTACTTTAGAAACCTTATCAAATTCATTGAAGCTTTTACTTAATCCATTGAACTAATAGCAGTGGTGAATAGATATACAACCTAACTGGATTGCATTCAATTGCACAAGCCTTTACTCATACAATATCAAGATAACCAAGTAATTAAAAGGAGACAAAATTCAAAAAGAACTAATATGGGGACAACTCATAATTTGTATTCATTTTCTTTGAAAATTGTATACATTGGTATTAAACTCGAAATGACCTTAAGAAGAAACATAGAGATCATTCTATATTAATGTATTCTCAGGAACTAATAGATAAAATACATCATAAACTTGCTCAAAACATTGGACCAAAAAACTAAGTATATCACCTAGAAATAATAGAAATTGAACCCTTTCTCTAGCCCTAGAATCTCACTTATATAGTGTGAGATGCAACAAGCTTCAGGCTAGGAGAAATTGACAAGTGTCCTTCACAAGAGATAATTACATACACCTATCACAAAGTGACAAAAATGTGGGTAACAGAAAGACTTATACATCAAACATTCCTTTTATGGGCCCCTTTCTATTACATCCTCTATTATTTTTGATTTGGCTACTATTCTGCTTCCTCTGTGTATGCAACTACCAAGCTAGCCAATGATGAAGCTTGTTCTGATTGTTGCAAGTTAGTCTCCACCTGTGGGTTTTCACAATTTTTATCTTGTATAGTAGGGATAAATTCTACTTTTCCCTCTTCTTTGGTGGTGTTAGTGTCCTGTGGGCCTAGGTTTGCAACTATAAGTGACTGATCATTTCTTGTCTTCTTCTTTCTATTGGCCTTGTAGTGATGGTGTCAATGATTTGGATCTCATCATCCTGCACCTCATCACTATTAGTTTCTTCTTCCTCAAATTGTTCACCAGGAGCTATTTTTTCCATCCACTTGTCAACCAATGTGTCATCTGGCCAATTGAATTGCAAAATATCACTCTGCAACATACTTAGCCTCATTATCAATAGTAAAAAAAGTCTATTTCAAAGAATCAAAGAATATTTGGGCCTTCACTATTTCTTTAGTTGTTGTGGCCCACTATGCATGCTCTATTTCATTTATAATTCTATTCATTCTTAACCAAAAAACATCATCCAGTTCCTTTGCCCATTCATCTTTATTTTTTAAATTATTCTTCTTATCTAGGGCATGAGGAAACAAACTAAATTTTTGGTTCTTGTACTTATCTAAGTAGCCAATTATTATTCTTTGAAAGTGAATTCTCTTATTGTCAAAATCAGTAAGATAAAAAACAATATCAAAAGTTTTCTCAATTTGATCACAAGAGGTTTTTATAATAGAATAACATAAAAATGTCATCTCCTTCCTCCTTCTTACCCACTTATTCACAATGGGTTTCAGAGCCTCATCACTTGCTTTCATTTCATCCCAGATACTAATCACCCTAGCTAAATGATCATAAACTAGTGGCCATTCAACTTTATCCCCCAAATACATGTGAGCTTTTCTTAATTTATCTTCACATTATGCCTCAAACTCTACCTGTAGAGCCCTTAGTTTACTCTTTTCTTCTTCAAAATCTTCAGTAGTGTAGTGTTGTGGCCTTTGGGGTGTATTTGGTATTTTTATGAGGGGGGTGGATTTGAAGGGTTCAGTTGGGGGGTGAGGGTATGTTATTCCTGGTGCTACTGACCTACCCATTAGCTTGTTCTCAAGCTCAATTCTCCTCTTTACTTCTTTATTGTAGGCATCCACAATAGCCTCATACTTTTCTTTAACTCAGTCATTTCTTTTTCCTCCCTTTATGCAGTAGCCAAGGAAAATTGAGAGTAATCTACATTCATGTGGGCTGCCTATACATGTGAGGTATCAGCAACTCTCCTCGCAATAACACTCCCTATTAGTCCTGAATCATCAGGTTGTGATGGAACAACCCTAGATCCTCTTCTTAATGACCACATGACAAGAGTAGCTTGGTCATGACTAAATGCAGTTCCCAAGAACTCCTTCTTATTTGGATCTTGTAATCCCAAATTATTTGACACAAAATTGAAAATCAAGGCATCAACAATGTCCCAATTGGGCAATAATAAAATATTTGCAGCCTTTACCATCTATCTCCCTTCTTTAGGGGTTATATTCTGGAACTCTTGAATAATTTGTTCCTTTATTTGATTTTGGATGGAGGCTTCATCCATTTTTGGATGCTCTGTTTTCATATTCTTACATCTTTCCTCAAAATAGCTCATGTTTTCCCTCCAAGAAAATTGATGGAAAGCCCTAGACTTTACAAAACTGTCATCAGACAAAAATTGCTGTCTGGCTTGTTCCAAAATAGGATGCAATTCTCTTCCCCTGAAATCTGCTATAGTCAACTCAAAACTTGGCATAGGAGGCTCCTAGGGGTTCCCTTCATCAATCTCTACTTGGGTAACAAAAACTCCCCCTTGTGATCCAATTTGTTCAATTTTCTCATCAGTGAGCTGCTCCTCCTTAATTCTCATGGGGGTTTAGGAAGGTGGGTAACTCCAATCATGTGGTTCCTCTTCCCTTATTATCTTCATCCTCTTAGGAGAAGGTTCAAGAGGCCTTTCTTCAAAAATAGCACTAGTAGATTCAACTATCTATTTTCCTTTATCCATAATGGGCCTTTGATCTTGATTGATAGTATATCTTGACCTCTTTTGAACAATCAATGGTCTTGCCCCTATATTAGGAGTGAAGCCCAATCTCTTCATTATTTCCTTGGCCTTATCTAGAAAAGAATCAATCAAATGTTGCTTCTTCTCATTCATTACCTCCATTATTTCAAGGAATGTACTCATAAGTTTATTTATTTTATCTACAGTAGTTACAACATTACTAAGAGGGTTGTAATCTTTGTCAAAACAATTAATGAAACTCAAAAATTTTGAATAAACTCTCCATTTTTCTTTTCTTGGTTTCTTGCTCCTGCAGAGAGTACTTATTCCTTATTACATCTTTAGGGAAATAAAATTCATGCTCAATTGGATGAAGCTTTGATCCTATGCCTAAGAGCCAAATTAAAGAAACCCTCTGCATCACAAAAATGAGGGTGAGATATTGCCATCTTATACTGATCCAAAAAAATTTAGAGGAAGACCCACCCTTCCTTGGTTATTACAAACTAGTGGGGTACTGTGCAAGTAGGAAAAATTGATCATGTTCCCCTTTTGTGTAAAAAGGCTTCTTCTACTCCTCCCAACTGCCACAATAATTCAGCTACTCCTACCTTTAAGGGCACCTAGTAAGGTAGTACATGGGGTGTCCCTTTAAATCCATAAATTCTGATAATAGTTAAAACTGAATATGGGATGATATCTCCCCAATTATGTGAAACCTTCAAATTATGGGGTTTATCCATAGGCCTAACAAGGTGCATTAATGCCTTAGGGATCCTAGGATTGTCACTCAATATGAGGCACCTCATTTTGGAGGCAAAGTACCTATCAAATCTAACAAAACTATCATTTTTTGCTTCCCCAGTCATATCTGCACTCCACGATTGAACGGGCAGTGCTTCCCCTTCTTGTTCTCTATTTAAAACCATTTCTTTGCCAAAGTATGTAACCCCCCTAAATAAAAACATGTGCATCTGCAAAGAGTAATGGCCCCAAGCCTTCTCCACCTTTCCCTTAGCAATCCTAACCAATCCACTATGAATCTCATCAGCCAAGTAAGAAGAAAAATAAAAAATTATTTCCATGCCAAAAGAGGAGATTTGAGTAATCATATACATGAAACTCACAGGGATAAAATCTTTTTCACCCTCTCCAAAAACTCTGCATAGGGTCCTGTATATCTCTACTACCTTGGCATTGAAGCATGCTTTCTTGAAAGGTTTTTTAGAGGATGATGTTATTGTTGGTAGGGTTCCAATCTTGCCAATGTGGGCCTTCAGTGCACCTTGTCTAATTATATCCCTCTTAGACATATATTCTTCTTTTAAATCTTCCAAATTAATGGGCACATGATACCTAGTGAGAGGTCCCAAATGGAAAACTTCCCTAATTTCTTCTGGGCTAATGGTGATTAGAATTTCACGATCTATTCTTCTCACTACCCTAGTGGCTTGATCATAACTCTTTGCCATGGACTCAAGAAGATCATAATCCATAAACACATTGGGAACAACTAGCTTTCCCAGGTCAAAATTCCATATATTGGCATGTGGGACAAATAGTTTCCTTTCTGTAAACCATTTCTTGAAAAAATTTAAACTAGTTTGCGAGGTTTGAGCATCTTGGACCCAATTACCCTTATCATACAATCCATCTTCTATCCTCAACTTAGGGTTTAATGAGGTCAACTTTTTAACTTGCACTATCTCTATAGTAGACTCAGGAAGCAACTCAAGCAAATCTTTGGAGGCATCTTTGATTATGCTTGAAAAAACTAAAATACTTACAGAGATTATAGTAGGATTACTTACTTGAATTTTGTCCTCATTTTCCTCTATATTTTTACAAATTTTTTGCAAACAAACTGCTTCACAATCTTCCCAAATTTCAGCATGATCTTCTTCAATAATTGCTTCTAATTAGGAAAGGCTCGAAATATTTGTTCACGTAAGGTGAAACTAATAAAATATTCTATATTATACTCTATTTTTTGTCACATGCAAGGATTTCATGTCTAATTAATACACAGAGTGGCACCACCTTCTACATTTAAATTTGCATCAATCTTTAAAAATACTATGATCATGGGATATAAAGAAAGATAACTTGGCATTCCACTCGACAAGTTGGCCAGTCAATCCAATGAAAATTGCCCATGTACATAGCTCCTTCCTTGATGGAACTTCTGTCTGGACCAATTGGCGACTAAGGACACATGTCGACAGGTCGCTACTTCGCTATACATAAAGAAAGAGCACCTTTCCATAGCAAAGTGGTGATAGCCATTGATTCGATCTTGATCTTGTGGATGACACATTACTACATTGCTTAGAAGAATAGTAGTGGGCCCTTATTCACTACCTCACTATACATATCCCCTGAGCAACTCTTTATAGTGAGATGATGATGGCCATTGATCTGAGATTAGATCAAAGGTAAGGAAACTGCACAAAGTACCCTGAAGAGTGGTGGGTCCCATACTCACTATGTCACACAGACTAAACATAGCACAAATTTTCACAGCGAGATAATGAGGATCATTGATTTAAGCTTGATCTGACGATCAATATTCCTTATGTACTTTATGAATGGTGCATGGGTCTGGGGCACCGATGATGCAAAAAAATATGCACTACTGGCAACAAACCAAAACCTTACTTTCATCCTAGTCACCTTTCCATGTCACTTGAGGTACAAAAATGTGTTCTTTTCATGATGCCTTGCTACTTCACTAATGGTGAGATGTCAAATTTTTTCGATAGTGAGGTGGCAAGCTCTGGTGACTTTAATAAAACTCAATGTCAAAAGAATAAAAACCCATCAAATCACCACCACCCCTACTAATTGCTTCTGACAATAGTAGTTATTACTTTTCATGCCACCTAGACAAACTACGATTATCGAGAAACTTGGAGGCCACCATGTCTTTGATTTCATGGCACCTCGCTACTTTGCCAATGGCAAGATGCTTAGTTTTTTCAATAGAGAGGTAGCAAGGCATTGGAAAGTCCTTTATTCCGGCATCGACTTCTAGCTACTTCTACTAGGTCCCTTTTCTTGTTCTAATGGTACTTACAACATGCACGTGACTGAAAAGTCAACCAAAAAACAAATCCCTGACTGCCATATCTTCATTTTATGGTCCCATTTTATAAACTTTTTAGCACTCACTACCTCACTATGTATAAAAAGTGCTCATCATTTTATAGCGAGGTAGTGACAATGGTAGATCTATTCAAATCGGACGATAAGGAACATGAGAGGAAAGGCTATTTGAGGGCACAAAAAAAATTAAAATAAAATAGAATATTTTCCCAAGTTTCAAAAGGGTTTCGCACCCAAAAATTTCAAAAGGGATGAGACAAACGATTTTAACAAAAAATTTCAAAGGTTAAAAAAATCTGGATGACCAAAGACCATAAACCCTAGTCACCATTAATGGATACAATCTAAATTTTTATACCTAGAAAAAGGAATTTTATCATGCAAACTTCAAACCAACAGACCTTCCACATCACCAATCATTTCATCCATAATAGCCAGTACCTATTTTCTGAAAAGCAGGAGTCAAAGTAGGAAATCTAGGGGTCATGAGCTCCTAAGTTCATGTTCCATTTGGTGCCAAAGTTAATACATCTCTTGTAATCTTCAATGTCGTCCATTGTTTCAGTAGTTGATGAAGTCTAAAATCTAGGAATTATGTTCCTAGTTTGTACTTAAATAACTGGAAGTCCATGTTCTAGAACAATGAATTAATTAGTGGTTTTTAGTAGAAGGAAGAAGTTTTCTGAGTTTTTGAATACTAAATGTAATCTTGTTGTTTATTAGTATATATGTTTTTTGTTGTTATGAATAAAAAGATCATTTTAGGTTTCCATCTTTGAGTAGTTCTACTTCACTTCTCTGTGGGGGCCCACATAGGAAGTGAACTAATTAATTAGCCTAGTATTTACATTTAGTTCATAGAACTAGAGTAGACTTTGCTGTTCCTGCAGCCATTGATAGTAGAATTAGTGGACTATTCCTGTAGCTTAGGTAGTTGAAGTAGTTCTCAGCTATATTGTCATGCTTTGTTAAAATAGATTTGATTCTTAGCTTTAGCATAGATTTCCTATAGCATAATCATTTCAATTTCCATAGAATAATTCTTAAGTTGAGAGAATTTTGAAGCATTTATTTTGAAGACACTATTTCAAGTTTATATTTTTGTTGATAAATTAAATAAGTCCAAATGAGTTGGGTTAGAAACACATGGGATGTCCAATCCTAGATTAAGCAGTCCATTGTTGTAGTATTTTGATCCCTTTCTTTGGCCAAGAAGTTGTACTAAAGTATTCTACCTTAGGCATGTCCAAAAGTAGAGTTGTATTGCACCACTGTATAGATTATTCTGATAAGCACATGTGATGCAATTCACCTTGTCTTCCTAAGTAGCCTTAGTTAAGGGAATCACCCCTAGTTTACCTCTAAGATATTCATAAGCATCTTTGGGTAATGGTTTTGTGAATATGTCAGTAATCTGTTCATTTGTATTCAAATATTCTAGCTTCACTTCTTTGTCTTGAACTAATTCTCTCAATTACTAATACTTGATAGCAATGTGCTTTGTCTTAGTGTGCATCACTAGATTCTTTGAAATGTTTAAAGCACTTGTGTTATTACAATAGATAACTACTAGATCTATAATCTCTTCTTTTATACCTTTCAACAATTTCTTAATCCACATTATGTTTGAACAATTCACTACAACTGCCACATACTTAGCTTCAGCTATTGATTGGGAAATAGAATTTTGCATCTTTCTTGTTCATGACACCAATATTTTTCCTAAAAAGAATGCAACTCTACTAGTGCTTTTTATATCATCAATACTTCCAATCCAATTTGAGTCAATGAAAACCTTCAATTCAACTATATCACTTCTCTTGTAATATAATCCATAGTCTTCTATACCTTTTAGATATCTCAATATCCTTTTTATAGCCATCATGTGATTCACTTTAGGATTTTCTGAAAATCTAGCAACTATCCCAACTGCCAAAGCAATATCTAGCATGTTGCGAACAACATATTGCAATTTTCTTATCATGGATTTCTATAGCCTCTAGTTTACAATAGTAGAATCATCAATCTTAGATAGCTTATGGCATGTATACATATGGTCTTGAATCTTCCATCCAAAAAAAATTAATATTTCCTTGACATATTTGGATTGTAAAATGAAAATACCAAACAAAGAATTTAATTTCACCGAACATAGGCATGTCAATTTCCTTTTTCATTTCATTAGCAAATGTTTTACATAATGCTTCTCTTCCTCCAAATATAATATCATCAACAAATATCTAAAATAACAGTACTTAATTGTTCTTACCATTCTTCAAATATAATTTATTGTTCTCCTTTGTCCTTTCAAAACTAATTTTCAATAAGTAGTTATGTAGTCTTTCATACCATGTTCTTGGGGTTTGCATTAATCCATAAAGATCTTTGTTCAATTTACATACCATGTTCCTTTTGTCTAGATCTACAAATCCTTTAGGTTGTTCAATGTATACTTCTTCCTCTAGTATACCATTAAAAATTGTAGATTTGACATCCATTTGATATACTTTGAAATTCTTGTAAGTTGAGTATGCAAGCAAAGTTTAAATCTATCCATAAGAGAAAAAGTTTCTCCATAATAAACTCCTTCTTTTGCATAACCCTTGCATACTAGTCTTGCCTTGTTTCTTGTTACTTCACCATTTTCATTAAGCTTGTTCATAAAAACCCACTTTGTCCCAATGAAATTTTTGTCTTTACATCTTGGTACTAAATTCTAAGTATTGTTCTTCTCAATCTAGTCAATTTCTTTGTTCATTGCTTGTATCCAATCTTCATTGTCTAAAGCATTCTTTATTGACTTATGCTCAAACTCACAAAGTAAGCATGCATTTTCTTTGAGTCTTCTTATTATAGTTACACTTGATTCAAAATCTCTAATGATTTTTACAGGTTTATGATGTCTTCTCACTTATTTTTCTAAGACAAGTAGTTTCCTTCTTAGTTCTTCTTCAATTTCATCTGGAAAAATAATATCTAGCTCATTTCCTCTTCCTTGTTCAAGTTTTTCTTTGGGTTTTGAATGTTCAATGTCCACTATTTGATGGTTAGCAATGCATGTCTATGACTTGGCTTCTTTTATTCTATTGCTTGGCATCCACTCTCTATTATTTGGCAATTTACATTTGTACTCCATCATTTCCTATCTGATGGAACTTATAGCTTGACTTGTCTATCAACTTTGAGTGGTGGTAGCATCATCATCCATGTAGATGAATGTGCTATAGTCTTTAGGTTCTTTATTACATGAAGTATCATCTCTTTCTTCAAACTCATCAACTCTCAAATTTGCACTTTCCACAACTTTGTTAGTGTTAGAATTTAAACACTTATAAGCTTTGGTTTTAGTGGAATAACTTAGGAATATGCCTTCATCACTTTTGCATCAATATTTCCATTCCTATTATCTTTTAGTAAATAGAATCTACTACCAAATATTTTGAAATATTTAACATTAGAAGCATAGCCATACCATATTTCAAAAGTTGTAGCATTTGTACCTTTCTTGACTTGTACTCTATTTAGGGTATAGACAATAGTACTAACTACTTCTCTCTAATATTTATGTGACATGTTCCTCTCCATCATTAGTGTTCTTGCATAGTCCATTATTGATTTGTTTCTCCTTTTAGCTATCCCATTCTGAGGAGGGGTCCTTGGTGCTAACATCTATTTTTTAATTCCTTTGTCATTGTAGGATGTATTGAACTCATGTGAGATGAATTCATCACCTTTGTCATATCTCAAATACTTCGAACTCTTCCTTATTTCTTTTTCAGCTCTAGCTAAATACCACTTGAATAACTAAAAAGCATCAGATTTAACTTTAAGAAACATCACAGTCATCATTCTAGAATAGTCATCTACAAATAGAATGAAATATTGATCTCCACAATAACTTTTAACACCAGTGGGTCCCCATAGCTCAGTATGAACCAATTCCAAAATATCACTAGTAGTATTTTTTTCTCTTTAAACTAGATTCTGTCATCTTTCCTAATTGACATTGTTTACACATAGAATTGTCAAGATTCTTTAGCTTAGGAAATCCTATTACTTTCTTCATCTTGCTGATATTCACCAAATTGTCAAAGTTCACATGACATAATCTTTTGTTCCATAACCAAACATTTTTTAGCTGTGGAAAAATGCATGTGTCACATGATACGTCTAGATAGAACAAGTTACCTCTAGTATGTTCACCAGATCCAATTGGCTTACCATCACCATCATGTATCTTGGCCTTTGTGTTGTGAAATTTAACTTTGTAGCCTATTTTTTTCAGCTATGAAACACTCAACAAATTGTAGTTAAGTCCTTCAACCCAGTAAACATTGTCACATGTTATCATGTCAGTTAGTTGAGTAATGCCTTTACCTTTTATAACACATGGGATATCATTACAAAATTTAACGCGTCCACCATTGTATGAACCGATATCTTCAAATTTTTTCTTATCACTAGTCATATGATTGGAACATCCACTATCAATTATGCATCGATCACTTTTGCTCACATAAGAAATTAATGTAGTTTTCTCATCTTCATCAAAATCTTCTTTCATAGTAACATAGACAACTTCATTATCATTACTCTTAGATTCATTATTAGTCTTTTCTTTAGAAATATAACAAGATTTCTTACCTTTTCCATCCTTGATTCTTCTATAGTCTTTGTCATCGCTTCTTCATGTGTACTTTCTTTCCATCCTTTCATCCTTATCTTCTTTGTTAGGGAATCTAGTAGCAATATGACCAACTTTTTTGCATGAAAAAAAAATAATAGGTAATTTCCCTTTGTATTTACCTCTTCCTCTTCCAAAACTTTTTGCAATGAGGGCTTCAAGTTCATCAATATCATCATCAGAACTATCACTTTCACTCTTCACATGTTTTCCTTTCTTCTTGGTAAGAACAAGTTGTGACTTGAAAGCAGATTCAATGGTAGTAGGTGTGTAGTTATCAAAATTAGTCATCTCAAAAGTAGTAAATCTACCAATTACACCTTCTAAGGTCAAGTTGTTACTTTTTGTGCATCTCAATTCTCAGATTTAGATATTCTAATGGCATAGATAGGGAGTCTAGTCTTCAATACCTTACTTATCATTGTTTCATCTTTGATTTCTCCATTTGCACATCAAATAGCATTAACAACATCTTTAAATCTTGTGTAGTATTTTACTATTCTCTCACCTTCCATCATTCTCATGTCATCAAATTTTCCTCTCAGGCTTTCTAATTTAGCTCTTAAAACATTGTCATCGCCTCCATATATGGTCTTCAATTTATTCCACATCTTCTTTGCAGTATTGCAATCTTTTAGGTCATGAAAATTTCCATAGCTTAGGGCTGAGGTAATCACCAAAATTTCATGTTTATGATCTAACTTCTATCTCAGTTCTTCAGCAGTCAAAGGAGAAGTTGTTAGTTCTACATATTCATTGTCTAGAAACTTGACAATAACATCACTGATACTAGATATTTGTAGCTTCATAAGGGTTTTCCATGTAGCAAAGTTCTCCTTTTTCAGCTTGGGTACATCTCTCTCATTCGTCATGATATTTAACTTTAAGTACTTTCAAAAATTTCTCTATAAGCATTGCACTCTGATACCAATTGTTAGAAATATTTAGAATAACCAAGAGGGGGGGTGAATCAATTACTCAAGGTCTATATGTACTACTTGAATAATTAAACATCAAACACTTCATTATTTTTTTAATCTTGTTGTTTCTTACTCTCTACTATAAAACTATCATAAACATAACTTTCATTGCATAATGGAAACATTGTCAAATGTAAACATTCATCATAGTTTGACACTAGGATTATACATGGAAACCCAATTTGGGAAAAACCACTAGCAAAATGTCTCTCTTTTTCACTCTTTCAAAGCATGCTCTATTAGGAGCCCACCCTATTAAAGGTTAAAAACACATTGTTAAATGTGACCTAATTAGAGGATTTAATCACCCTATTATGAGTGGCCTTTTAAGAGCACTTTGATCATTCCATTTAGAATGTAACCTAGTTAAAGGATTTACATAGACTGTTAAGTCTTCAAAAGATTGTTAGGTCAACCTCTATTAAAAGTATTTCAATAGAAAAAATTTACAATGATTAGAAAGAAAATAGTAGGTTTGATCTTTGTAATTACAACTCACTTTTTCTAGTTTAGATGTTTGTTTGATCATTATGTTGGTTCATTGGTAAGCTTTTCACTATCATCTCTAATCTTGATCTACTTAGACACCATTCAAGTAATCAGTCCACTCTTCTCATCAAAACTTAAGCCTTTTTCTCTAATTCACTTATCAATAACAACATCATATCTACAAACTTTCTCCTTTAGCTTTGCATTCACACACTTGTGTGTTTCTGATAACCATTTCTCTATTTTCCTTTGTTCACATACAAACTCACTCATACACACACTGGTTGGGCTTAACTAGGCTTGACTAGACACATCAAAAAATGTTTGGTTTTATATCTCTTTAAATAGGCAATTTGTGCTTTAACATTTTCTACATCCAACATAGATCTTAGGGTTTGCGATTAGATTCAATTCAATTCAATATATCTATTCATCTTCTTAATCATCCTCTAGAAACTTCTCTACAATCCATCTATTAGGTCTTTACCTAATTACCTCCTTGAATTTAATGATCCAACTCATCAATATTATCTTCAACATGTTTTAAATCTCCCAAGAAATCAATTGAGTTGGCTTGATCTTACAATTTCTTTTAATTTTGTTCTCTTACTATCACTCGGCAATCAATAAATTCTAATACTTGGTAAACAGTAAAATACTCGATCACTGTAAAGATTTCTAGCTTGGCATCAACTAACTTTCTTAGTCGATGCTAATGTTCGAGGAACACTGTATTTTATTGGCACTAACTATAGCTCTATTGACACTAGCATTACTCAGTACTCCTTAGTATTTTACTCATTTTCTCAACTTAGCTTAGCTTTGTTGATATAAATAACTACTTTTCTTTATCAAAGTCTATCTAATCAAATGTCCATTATATCTTTCTTTTCATAACTTCAACCTTTCCTCTAGGTGCTATATTTATGAGTAACTTCTCAAATCCTCTTATCAATCAAATAGATATGACATTTAGATTAGGTAGCAATATGTCTCATCCATAGATTTGACATTAGTGACAAAAGAAAAATTGTTCCAATTGTAAGTTTCCAACATCATCTAATAATTTTCATCCTAGGGGTAAATAGTGAGGTAAAACTTCTAATAATAGAGGAAGGAGTGGAGGAGAAGAAAGATGAGAAGTAATCTTTTATGGAAAAAACTTTAATTATGGATAGGAAGCACACTCTACAAGAATATTTCCAATACACATCTGAATCATAATCAAGGAGGAGAAAGAAGATTTCATTTGGTCCAAGAGGATGATGCTCATGGTTTTTATTCCATTTCAATGCTTGTTAATCAAGAAATGGGGGAAAACCTTGTGATTAGGAGAACCTTAGTAAAGGGAGCTAAACACAAAGAAACTACATAATGAAAGAGCTTATTTAAGAAATCATGCAATGTTAAAGATAAGGTATGTAAAGTGATTGTAGATTCAGGTTCTATAGATAATTTGGTATCTAAGGAAATGGTAGATAAAATACAATTAAGGAATGCACCTCACCTTTTTCCTTATAAAGTTTTTCTACTCACAAAGGGACAACATGGTAGTGTTGATGAACAAGTGTGGGTGGAATTCTAAATATGAGAGTATAAGGATAAGTTTCTATGTGATAATGTATAAATGGATGCATGTCATCTTTTGATGGGGAGGCCATGGAAATATGATGTTGATTCACAACATTATGGAAAAAGGAATATATATAGGATCACTAAGTGAGGAATAAAGTATACAAAGAAGTCTTTAACTAATGAAGGGGATGGTATTTATGATCCCAAATTATTTTTAGTTGGAGAGAAATAAATGGTATAATATGTTAAGGAGGAGAAGGTGGGATATGCCTTAATAATAAGGCAAAAGGAGAAGACTAGATAATCCAAGGACAAGATGGAAAAGTTACCAAAAGAAGTGAAGCAATCATTGTAAAAGTATGAGGGGTGATAAAGGAGGATGTTCTTAGGTCTTTATCATATGTTAGGAATATAAGTCATCATATTGACTTCATTCTTGGAGAAACACTACCAAATAAGGAAGCATATAAGATGACTCCTACACAAAATTAGGATATTTCAAAGAAGGTACAATAACTCTTAGAAAAGGGGCTCATTAGAAAGAGGCTAACCCCATGTGTAGTTCCAATGGTCCTACCACTAGAGAAGGGAGGAAAATGGAGTCTTTGTATAGATTCTAGACCCATCAAAAAATAATCACTAGGTATATATTTTCCATGCCTTGTATTGAGGATTTAATGTACTATTTGGGGGAGTGATTATTTTTCAAAAATTGACATAAAAATTGGATATCATCAAGATAGGATTAGGGAGGCAGATGGTTGAAAAAATTCCTTTAATACTAATTAAGGTTTGTATGAATGGATGGTTATGTCATTTGGCTTGACTAATGCCTCAAGAACATTCATGAGGTTGATGAATGAGGTGCTCAAACCATTTATAGGAAAAAAAATTATGGTCTACTTAGATGATGTCCACATTTTTAGCAATATTAGGGAGGAAAACTTGAAACACTTGGACATGGTGTTAAGGGAATTAAATAAGGCAAAGTTTCTTAGTAATCTTGAAAAGTGTGAGCTTTTGGAACAAGAAATTGTGTACTTTTTTATATCCAAGGGAAGTCTTAAAATGGTTGAGGAAATTTTGAATCGACCAACACCTAGGAGAATGGAAGAGGTAATATATTTTCATGGGCTATCTACTTTTCAATAAAATTCATAAATAATTTTATTCAACTATGTGCACCTATGTTAGATACCATTAAGGGGAGACAAAGGTGTAAAATCACATAGACAAGGACTGTAGATAAAGATTATCAAATTCTAAAGGTGAATGTGATTCAAAATCCTATATACTTCTTGATTTTAATAAGTTGGTCACAATAGAATGTGACACCAGTAATGTGGGAATAGGGTTAATTTTGAGCTGGGAGAGTAGTATTGTTGCATTTTTAGTGAAATATTGAATAAGGCAAAGAGGAAATATTTATCATATGATTTGGAGTTGTATGCATTATTCCAAGCCCTCAAAAATTGGAGACACCACTTATTACCCAAGGAATTCATTTTAAATAGTGATAATCAGGACCTAATTTTCTTAAGTAGTTAGGAGAAGTTGAGTCCATTTAGGTATATACCTTCACCATTAAACATAAGAAGGGGGTAAGAAATAAGGTAGCACATACCTTGAACAAGAGAATCGTGACAATACAAGAGATACAATTACATAGTGTCGCTAGAGTCTCCAAATCTTATGTATGAGGGGGATGAGGATTTCAATGATATCTAAAAGGTTTTTATGTATTTATCTAATGCTTTCAATGTAGAGTATTCTACCTTTTTCTTGCATGAAGGATTGATGTTTTTCAAGGGAAGCCAAATATGCATACCAAGGTGTTCAATTAGGGAGAACATCATTAAGGAAAAGAATTATGGAAGCTTGGGAGAACATGTTGAGTTGGATAATACCCTTTAATAGGTTTGGAGATACTATTACTAACCTCACATGCAAATAGATGTCAATAAATATGTGGAATAATGTGCTATTTTCCAATGAGGTAAGGGGACATCTACTAATGCTAGTTTGTACCAACCCTTACCTCTTCCTACTAGGCCATAGGATAGTGTAAGTATGTATTTTTTATGGGGTTTCTATGGACATAGAAGGAATGTGATAGTGTATTTTTTTGTGGTGGATAGGTTTAGAAAAATGGCTCACTTTTTCCATGTAAGACTACAAGTGATGATTCACATATTGCAAATCTATTTTTTAAAGAGATTATTAGGATTCATGGTCTACCTTTAAGTATTGTTTATTATAGGTATGTTAAGTTTATGGGTTACTTATGGAGGGCCTTGTGGAAGAAGTTTTGAACTAACTTATCTTTAAGTTTTTCTTATTATCCCCAAATAGATAGGAAGACTTACGTGGTTAATAGATCTCTAGGAAATCTGCAATACCCAAGTGGCATAACCAAGAATTGGATATTATATTTCCTCAAAAAAAAATTTCTTATAATTAATCTATTAATATGATCACAAGATAGATTTATTTCATATTGTTTATAGTTTGAACCCCAAAGGCATCGTGGAACATAGGGATCTATCTCAAGATTTAAAAGTCATTGCTCAAGGAGATTCATGATTAGGTTAGGGATACCATGTAGAAGAATACACTTAAGTATAAAGAGAAGGTAGATAATGGGAGGAGAGATGTTCATTTACAATTATGAGACTTGGTATGGGTTTCCTTGAAGATGAAAATATTTCCAAAGGGGAAACACACCAAGTTACTAATGAAGAAAGTGAGACCTTGTATGATTCTTAAGAAATTTGCTTCAAATGCATACCAGATGAATTACCTTCAACTCTAGGAATGCCCCCAAGTTTAAATAAATTATATCTTGTGAAATTTAAGGGAATTATGGTTATACGAGACCATTATGGACAGGGAATTCCTAAGATAGAGGATTGGATACATGACTTTTCCTCAACCCTACCTAGAGAATTAAAATGTATTTTGCATACAAAAGTGGTGAAAGGGACTAGAAATAATGACTATAAATAGTATAAGGTTAAGTGGAGAAAATTTCTAGATTTAGAATTTATATGGATGGATGAACATGGGACTAAATAATATAGAGTCACCTTATAAGACCTTATCTAGGGAGAGATTTGAGATCTTTTGGCCAAGGGGTATGGTGTAAGGGCACCCTATAGTCTCTGGTTATGAATTTTATGTCATAAGGATCTCATGATGATCCATAAGGTATGAAGATACATTAGGACTTGATTGTATGCATTTTCCCTACCTTGTAAGGTCATTTTCTCAAATAAGTCATAAGAAGCCTATTGGATCAAATTTGGTAAAATGGCCTAAAATTGGATTTTAGGGTCTTTTGGTATTTTTAAGTCATTTTATATTAGGAATAGTCATTTTGGAGTTGATAGGTTCTATAGGTCATTGGCTTTATTCAATAGAGTCAAAATTGACAAAAATGCAAAGTTGCACAAAAAGTTGCTAAGAAACTTTTCAAAGTTGTTTCATAACTTTTGCAACAACAAAAATGGTTATTTAGCCTTTAATAGATAATTATTTTAAAATATAGTTGGAATTAGTTGTAGGGGGGAGGGAAATGATCATAAAAATGGTAGATTCCTTATCCTTTAAGGAAAAATGTCACTTATTTAGTTAGTTAGTGGTGAATATCAAGGCTTATTTGGTCCAAAAATGTGTTTATGTCAAAATTTTAAAAATGAGGAACCAATATGAGTGGAGTTGTGAATTTATTATGTCATGATGGTGACCAAGTTTTAAAAGGCACACATGAAAGGAGAAAAATGATAATAAAAAAGTTGACATACATGAGATAGTTGTAATAGCCACCATGATGATGCTTCCACATGACACAATTTTAACCCCCTTTATGGCTGCATTTTTTAGATTTAATTGAAATATTTATTTCTATAAAATCCTATGAGCACATTGTAATACAGGAGATTTTGGAGAGTTGAGTTACATATAGAATTTATGTTTAGTTACATATAAATTTTGGAGATGGTGTGTCTGTGTGTGTAGTTATTTTTAGCTTTTATAATTCATCATAGACTTGAAAATTATTAGATCATGTTTGGTTACTCTTCTAGTGCTTGTAATAAGGGGTTATACCATGTCATTCAGTGAATAAAATTATTTTAGAATAGATGTTTTAGTGGTACATTGGGAGCATTTCTTGTGAGCCTTAACAGGTACTTCTCACAAGAAGATGTGAATATTTTGGCTTGTGTCGAGGATCATGCCATCATGATCTCTTTGAAACAATGAAGAGTTTGTGGTGTTTTGTGCTCATTTATGGGTTCTTATTTTATTATTATTGCTAATGGAAAGTGGAAATTTCAAAGCGTTTCAAATATTTTGTGCATAATCTTAGATTTTTTTGAACTTCTTTCCCCTTTTTCAAACCATCAAGGGGATTCCATATGAAAAGTACAAATAACCTCTTAGTGAGTAAGGACATGAGGCAAAACTAGAAGGCATGGGTTACAATTCCATTGACATATAAGTGTACAAAATATGTAACTCACATTTATTTTGGGATCAAATAAGTTGATCTCAAGGTGTCTACTAGGAAATGAGACAAAACATTGGAGGCCTTAAGATTTTCTACTTTTTTTATGTATATACATGAGGATGAGACAAAAATCTAGAATAACCAAGAGCATAATTAAGTCTTGAAAGACTACATATCTAAATTGGTTGGTCACATTTACCAAACTAACCTAGAGGTAGCATTACATGCAATACTTGAGAAGAGGGTAGTCCTAAATAGAACTAACCTATTCTTTATGGCATGAGCAGATCAAAAGGAGGAAATAGAGAAATTTAGCAAAGAGGCCATATGTTTGGTCCTAATATATTTCCACATCATTTTTAACAAGATCGCTCAACTATTGTACATGGTTTTAGGAGGACAAGGGAGACTATAAAGAAATGTCGAGATATGGGGGAATGTTCAACATGATCTTAAGAAAATAAAGAAGAAAAGTGTAGATATTTTTCTTATGACAAAAGTATTTGAAGATGGAAAATTAGATAAGTTGGATGTCTAGATTAGAATCTTTAACCTCATCATCAATGACCACAATAATAGTTGAGAGTTAATAAGGAATAAAAGAGAAGTGAAAGTTCCAAGGGTAAATTGGATAGAAGAATTATTTTATTCTATTGACCATGAAGTATATCTAGATGAAGAGAATTATCTATTAGATTCCATAAAAATTATTACCAAATAATTATGTGGGATTTTAGTGAGTATAAATGCAAAGGAGGGTATGGAATCAAAATGTTAAATGTGCATGATAATATGATAGAAATAATGAAATACATAGAGGATAAAAAATCTTCTATAAGAGTTAACAAACTCATCTTGAGTTTATGAAACTTCCAAATTTTGATAAGATTAATGCAGTTGTAGAGAAATTTCATGAGGTACTTCCAAGAGTTTTTCGTTAATGTTGAGAACTCTTTTCCATTTTTTCTTTCATTTCCATGCATTCATTCATGTTCAAGCTCAAGTCATGGCCCAAATTTTTAAAAAGGAAGAAAACTTGAAATTATACAAATTTAATTATTTTTTAATCAAAAATCAAAAAATTTGGGGTTGAAATTGTATGGAATTGGTCAATTTTTTGCATTCACAAGGTTTCCAATCAATTGCATATGTTAACAATGAGTTATTCCTTTGTTTTCACACATCAAAATCAAGTGTGGAGATAATTGGAGGAAGTTTTAGTAAAGACACACTTCAACTTCACTTCATTCCATTTTTTTAAGGAATATTTTGGCGTCAAATCTACACATTTTTAATGATGCAACTAATGAAAATCTAATATATCATGTTATAGAATAGCTTAGGAGCAATTTTCTTCAATTAAACTTGAGTTTTAATTTTATCATGCATTTTTTGACACCTAAAAACTCTAATTATTTGATTCATGATTTTGCAATGTAAAATCTATAAAAATCCAATTGGTTTTTGTAATTAGAGCTGGGTTTAAGAGAATACAATATACAATTGGTACTACATTCATGATGTGTTAAGCTGATATCTATGAAAAATTTGGAATTAATTTTCAACTTTAAGAGCTAAGTGTTTTATTTTGTGATTTTTCCTGAGAAATAATTAGTTGTGGTTTACTATGATTTATTTTTCTCATAGTGGTTAATAATTAGAGAAGATTTTATTTTTATTTTTATTTTGTAAAAGGTGGCAAAGCCACTTGATATATATATATATATATATATATATATATATATATGTATATATATATATATATGTATACATATATATATATATATATATATATATATGTATATATATATATATATATAGAGAGAGAGAGAGAGAGAGAGAGAGAGGTTTTTTTTTTTACATATACACTAATTCTAATGTAAGAAGCTCTTGCAGAAAAGAACTAGGAAGAAAAACTTCATTCATAACCCCATCAATAAGAAAAAGTAGAGAAGAAGTGAAGGGTTGTCAATCCAGGTTATAATATCCTAGGAATGATACCTCCAATTTATAATAGATAGAAGAAAGAAGATAGAAGACCTAACACTACGATTTGAATATTATATAGAAAAATTCCAAGAGTCACTTATGTCCATACTTTATTACTTAAAACATAATATTTCCAAAGACAAAATCATAAAGTCATGCAAAAAGGAAATGTTGCAAAAAATTACCTATCCTTCATCCTCAACTAGATCCAACTACTAAAGAAAATCCATGTTTCAACCTATGCAACTAACAAGAGACAAAACCCACATAGACAAAATATAAAACATAATAACTCACCTTATTCCTCTATAACTCCTGATGTAGGATCTAGATGTCCACAGCCTAAGGGTAAGATCAGGAATGAGATTGGAAGGAGAAATTAGTGGGGATATGGGTACCTAAGAAGAATCATTCTCCAAAAGATCCAATATGGAAAAAACAACCTGATGCACATTATTAACACAATCTCTAGACAAGTACTCACCATATTGCTACAAAGTAGCCTTAATCAGTCAAAAAGACTGCCTCTCTAGAGCCTTTTTAATACTTTCAAAAACCACATAAATACCATGATTACTGAGAAGTGCATGATGGTGAAATAAACTACCTATGAGAGTAGTATCACTCCAAAGATCATATTTCTAGAAAGCTTTAGCAAGCTTTTCTCCCTACAAAAAACCAAGCTTGATAAATCTAGAAACTATCAACTCCAAATGAAATGGAGACTGCAACAGGTCTAAGGACATTTGGAAAAAAAATTGATAGAATTTGAGAGGGATAATTAATCTTTTTCCTGGAGGGAAACTAATATCATTCCCAATAATTCTCTTTATTCCTCTTCGAATATGTGGATGATTAAAGAAGAAGATAGTTTCCATAATGTCATCTTTAATAAAACCTAGAAATGGCATTTCCCAATCTTCAGTATCCAAGAAAACTCTATAGTTTCTAGGATAATAATCCATGTGTAATGTTGAGCAATCCAAATAGATCTTGATTAGATAACTTACCCCTACTAGAGAGTTGGGATGGCCTAACATAGTACTAACCACAAAAAACTAGAACACAAAACTAGAGATAGCACCCACAATAATACAAAGCTATAAAAATTTCAAACCCAAACAACCAAAATGACTCCTTTTCATGACACAATATAAACTTGAGCTTGCAATGATAACCTTCATCACAGAAAGATATGAAATTTTTCGCATAGTATGAAAAAAATAGAATGCATGTATGAGTTACTTTATCCCAAAAGAAAATTAAAATTATCACAATTTCACATAGGTGACTCCATTAGTAAACTAGTCAACGCAACTCTAGAAAGAGAAAATATAAGTTACAGTTAAAAATTATAAACCCAACCATTAGATGAAACTATTAAATGCCTCTTTAACATAATGCCAAATAAATGGTAAGCTAACTGACAGATATTAATAAGTATACATGAGCCTAGAATATGGAAGAAGTGCCAAGATCCAAACCTCATATGTCACCACATAGGCATGCCAAGTACCAATGGTAGGTCCACTCTTAATTCAAATTAACTCCACTAACCTCAAAATCCATCAACGAATCATCTTATACTACCCACTAACTATCAGCTACTAACTCTATATTACCATGCTTAATACTCTCAAAACAACACCATACATGACTACTTATACTCATATCTACTTACACATCTAACTATATATTCAGATATGCATAAATAAATCACACATAATGGTATTAAACATCCTAACATAAAGTTAGCATTTCACAACTAGCAAAATAAAGATGACTCATACTTGATGATTGAGATAATGGAAGGGAACTTTTCTAGCAAGGAAATTAAAGAGTGAGAGTCCAAAGTAATTCCATCACAGCTAACATTTTCTAGGAAATTCTCCAAAGTATTTCCTTCCCTATAAACATGGGATAAAATATATCTATCCAGAGAATCAATGAGACCCAACTTTTTTGGAAGACATAGCAAAGATGCTAGTTATTGTTATTCCCATGAATGCAAGCATTAATAACAACAAAAGATATTCTCTTCACCAAAATTAAACTTTCTAAAAAAGTAGCTGATTATTTCATGTTATTACTACTAGGATTAATAGGCACTGCATAAAAAGCCAGCACTTCACCAAAATGATTTCTCAATGAAACCCTAATACCTAACTCACCAGGATTCCCTCTAGATGAACCAAAAAAATTTAGCTTGACAAAGGAGGAATCAAGAGGTTTCCATTTAATTGACTCTCTACATATAGGGATATTTCTGACACATGAAAACATAGGAGAAGATGGGAGTGAGATAAGCTTGCAAGACTAGACTATTAAACTATCCCAAGATGAAAAAATCTTATTCCTATTAAAATGACTAGAAGCATAATTATTCACTAGTTCAAAGATAAGTCGCTCAATTATGGCAATTACTATGTTCACATCTGCCACCTCTTTTCCAAAGATTCTCTTATTACACTCCCACCAAATAGACCATATAACTAATGATGGAACAATAATCCATAAGCATACAAAGATTGAATTAGTAAACAATATATACCATGTCTAAAACAACTCCCATAAGGATCTGGGAAAAGGAAAAGAGATAGACAATTTCCCCATGATATAATGTCAGCATTGCAGAGAGAATTGAAAATGAACAAAGAGATGATCAACTAAGTCCTCATGTATTCCACACCAAACACATTTAAATGGATCAGCTATGAAGTTTTCTTACTCTGTCACTTGTAAGGATTCTTACTTTGGATAGCCAGCCAAGAGAAAACTCTAGCTTTTGGTAGGACACATTTATCCCAAAAAAAAATAAAGGCTCAATGGGTGACATGCTACTCAGACATATGTAGAAGGGCCTCATATCTAGATTTAATAGAGTAAAAACCACTTTTGGTAGGACACCACACTAATTTATCACATCCTCTGGAAAAATAAACCAGTTTGTTTCCTAGAATATCAGCTAGGTTCCTAGCCAAGTTTCTTCAATAGGAAGAGAGAAAGCATCTTTCCAACATACCTTATGGGACACAAAGTCAACATAATCCACATAATCCACTAAAAGATCCCCTCATACCAAAGATGACACCCCCATAACCTCCTTCAATGTAGAAATGTGACACAATGGAGGACACCCATTCTAAGAGTCCTTCCAAAAAGATAAATTGAAGCCAGAGTGAACCTACCAAGATAGGAACTTGGTGACTACTTCTCTAGAAGACATCATAAAGTTTCAAGTAGATGACCTGGATGGGGGATTAGAAATAGTAAAGATTCTATGAGAACAAGATGAATCTAAATATTTGGCTTGCATAATTTGGCACCATAGTGACTGAGGTTTGGAATACATATTCCAGACTAACTTCCAACCAAAATATTTATTCTGAAGAGATAAGTTTTGTACACCAGCCCCTCCAGTAATTTTATAGAAGGTGAGCTTCTGTAAACACACTAGGGGAATCTTTCTAGAATTAGTCATATTAGAAGACCAAAGGAAAGTTTGAATTCTTGTTTCAATCTAAGAAATAACATATGATGGAGCTTGGAGAACTAAAATATAATAATTAGGGATACCCAAGAGAACCATTTTGATCAATAAAATTCTACCACAAAGAGAGAGCTACCTCACCTTCCATGCTAAGATTCTACTCTTTATTCTATTGATAACATTGTCCCAAAATGAAGGTTTCACTTGTCCCATGAAGAATGGGATCCTTGGGTATGTTGATGGAAACTCATCTACCAAAAAGCCAAGAATACAATTATTCTTTGTTTAACTGAGTTAGGCATAAAGAGCATAAATGTTTTTGACTTATTCAAATTAATGACCTGACCAAACCCAAAAGTATATGTATCTAGAATCTTCTTAATACATCTAGAATCACTAATAAAGGATCTACCAAATAGGAGTGTATCATTAGCAAAGAAATTATGGATCATAGAGACCTCTAAATTTGATATATTTATACCTTTCCAATTGGCTAGTAAATTTTGTCTAAGTATAGATCTACTAAGAGTTTTAGCGATGATAATAAACAAGAAAGGAGAAAGTGGATCCCCTTGTCAAACTCCTTGTGTAGCTTGGGAAGAGGGAGAAGGTATACCATTGATAATGACTACAAAAGTGGCCCCAAAGAGGCACTTCTTAATCCATTTACACCAGAAAGCCAAGAAGCCAAACTTGGAAAGGACTTCCTAGAAGACGTCTGATAAGTTTCAATAGTATGCAAGACTTCTAAAGAAACAAGAGTTGGAAGCATGAATGCTGATGATATTCCTATGGGGAGTATTGTAGATGATGATATGTTACATTCATGACTAATTTTGTCATTGATGTCAACATAGTAGTTTTCAATGGTATCTCACAAAAGAATAGCAGAAAGATCAAGTTGGTACAGATGACTAGTTGAGTATTCTCATGATCCAAGGTTATGGGAGATACTTCTGAGTATCTAGTATATGTAGTTAATGCCAAATGAAGAAATGTCAAGTCTGGAAGAAGTTATGTAAGTTTTGGTGATTTTTTTCTAAGATAGAGTTTACAGAGGTATGTTCTAGTAAACTTGTTATATCTCTTAGTAGAATTGTTATTCTAAGAATCAAGCTTTAGGATATGAAGAAGACAATTTAATGATAATGTGGTTAAGCTTTCTCATCATAATATAGTATGTATGGAAAGTTATTCATGTTGCAAGGAAGAAGATTAATGTTATCGCTAAATGTAACATGTTCTTAATGTGGTCCTATAATAATTAATTGAGAAGGTGTAACAACCAACTCAGGGAATTATTTTATGAATTTGATATAAAGGAAGGACATTTTTCTTTATCAAGAATGACATGAAGAAGTGATTATAAGTAGCATGGAGAGTGAAATGTGAAGTTGAGCAAAGCAAAGTGGAAGTGAAGGAAACTTCATTGCCGAGGCTTTATTATGTGATCTGATGTTTGATATTTGGATCCAAGGTTCATGACCTGGTCTATAAGGTCTGATATTAATCTATTTAGTTGATAGAATAGAGGAAAGAGGAACTTAATAGTAGATTACTTTTTTGGGAAGTGAGCTCTTCTTGTAATTGAAATTTCATGTTCGGGCAGTGGGCTCTTCTTCTATACATTGAACTATAACTCCTAACAAGGTTGGCACAACTCCTAACAAGGTTGGAATCTCCTAACAGGGATTCAAAGTCTCCTAATAGGGACTCTATGTACTAACTATTGTAATAGACTCCTAATAGGGTCCATCCTCTAAAAAATAATATTTATATTAATACATCATCTTGTGAGCATCATTCCCACCGGGGTTTTCCCTCTAATCAAAGGTTTCCCTAGGTAACATATCTGGTGTAATTGTTTATGTGTATCTTGTTATGGTTGATGTTTATTTTGGATCAATGGATAAGATTGCTTAAGGATAATAAATGTTTTAATTATTAGATAACTAATTCACCACCCCCCCTGCCTACCCCTCCTCTTAGTTATCTTGGTGGACTATTGTTTCTAACAATTAGCAATAGAGCATTAGGCCCTTGAAGATAAAGTTTAACAACATTGGGAGATCTATGGCAAGCATGATTAGGAAAGACAGTCCAAAGTTTGATGGAACAAATTATGACAATTGGAAGGAAAAGATGAAGACACATCTATTGTGTATGGATCTAGGATATTAGATCTTAACAAAAACATCAAAGACAATCATTGCTGAAAAAGATTTGGAAACTTGTACTAAGGAAGAAATAAATCTTTTTATGTGTGACATGAGAGCTAGAGAAGCACTATTCACTACACTTCCTAAAATTGAATACAATTAGGTAAAGTCACTTGACTTCACATTTTATTTGGAAAGCTTTTGAAACTAGTTTTGAAGGTGATGAACATTCTAAGAAATTGAGGCTAAAAAATTAGATTTGTGCATTTCAAGATGCTAAAATGATGGAAGATGAATCTATAATATCATATGTAGGTAAAATATTAGAAATAACTACAGGTATTAAATCTCAAGGAGGAATTAAAGAAGATGATGAGGTCATATGGAAGATACTGAAAACTTTGACACCACTATTTAAGTCAGTAGTTCAAATGATACAATTGTTGATATCTTGTACTAAAGATTTCAAAAAGGAGACATTGCTTGGAAGACTTGAAGTAGTTGAGAATGAGCTTAGACAATCCAAAGAATTGACCAGAATAGAAATGGCTTTTAGCGCCTTGAATATTCAACCTAGTTTATCAAGGAGCACAAGTGTTAGAGGAGAATTTGCTAGTAGTAGCAGATCTGATGAGGACAGAAAGATTGAAGAAGGAGTTTCCCTTATGGTAAGAAGAGAAAAAGATGGTAAGAAAATCTTTAAATGTTGGACTTACAATGAATTTGGTCATTATGCATATAAGTGTCCTAAAAGAGAGAAATGGTGTAAAGGAAATTATAAACCTAGAAGAGATAGATCAAAGTGTCTCTATGCAAATGAAGAAGATGAATCTGATGAATAGGCAATAGGTGCTAGTGATGATGAAATAGGATTTATAGAAATCAAAGAAGAAAGCCCAAAGAAAGTAGCTTTGGTATCATAGGTTGAAAATAAATCTAACTGGATGATTGATAATGGTTATTCATGTAATGACTCTCCCATTTGACTTATGTAAGTCATCCTGATGGATGCAACCTTGTTGATCTTTTGTTGTGATGGATCATGATTGTGACCATGAGTGGTCTACACCGTTGAGTTAATTTGATGTATGTTTTTGTATCAGTTGCTTTGATTGTGCTTTGGTTGATTTTTGAGATTATGATTTGATTTATGGTTCACTGAGGTTTGTGCCAGTGGTTACCAAGATCGAGGTGGTATCATGAGGTTGTTTCGTGATTACCCTTAGATGTGTGCAAAGATTGCACTATGTACTATTACCATGCTACACTAGACTAGGTTCCTGTAGCAGTGGTTAGTCATGTCTATGACTGTGCTTGGGTATGTTTTTAAGTGCCTTTTAAGTAGAAGCATAGTGGAGTATTCCAATAGCTAGCTTGGCTACAAAGAAGATTGAGGAGATACTAGATAGTCATGTTGAAAAAAGTACAAGGAACAAAACTTATGAGGAATAATTGGTCAAATGGAAAGGCGGGCTAGTAGAGGATTCATCATGGTTAACAAGAGAGGAGGTTAGCCATCTCAATTTTCATCTAAACATCTAAGATGTAATGGAGCCACTTCTCAAATTACCCTAGGTATTTGATGTAGGAGTACCCTAGGTGTGAGGGAAATCTTGCATCACCCAAAAAATATTTTTTTTCTAGTCTTTTCTATTTTAATAAGGACTAGTAGATAGGGGGGTTGTTATTTTTGGGAGCTTACTATTTTTAGTAAGTTTTTCATACGAGTTCATAATGTTCTCATTTTCTACATGAAGGTTCATTTTAAAGTTATAAGCCTACCATAAACACCTCACTACTCTAGCTTAAGTATTAGAGAAGTTATTGTCTCTTTTTGGTGGAAATTTTAGGAGAAAAATCTTTAAGTTCATTGTTGGAGGCCTTAGAGTGCTCAAATGAGGTCTAAAAACTCAATGTAATGGATTCCAATCCTATATATCATGAGATGGAATTTTTGAAAGGTGGTTATAATAGCCAATTGAAGCAACAATTCAAGGTTATGGTCTTCCAAAGTGGGTGACCTGAAATTTTTAAAATAATTTGTCAAAGATGTATTTAGCTGACTCTATATGTATTGTTAGGGTCTGTCGGCCCTAAGTATTAAGTTTGAGCATCTAGAACCTTCTTAGGTAGCATAAAATTGCTTATTTAAGAAAGGGCCAAACATTGTTTAGAACAACTTTGGGTGGCAGTTCACAACTTATTCTTGTAGATTATTGTAATAAAGGAACCCATGTGGGTTAGCATATTGTACTTGTGAATTCTATAATTCCACCATTGTGGTGATAATAAGAAGTTCATATTTTGTTCTTGCATTTGTTGTTGTTTCTTTGTTTTTGTGTGTTATGGTATTAAGGGGAGCACCCTTCATCAAGATCTAGAATAGAGATTTGGGTTGGCATGTTCCCAAGGTGTTCCAAGATATTGTACTATAATCCTAATGAGGGAGATGTAGATGGCCCTATAATGTTGTGTCAAGTCCTTCTTGTGGTAACTACACACTGATTATCTGGGCCTTTGATATTTATCACATTTATAGAAGGCTTTATCTCAGAAATGAAAATGCTTAAAGTATCATAGTCTAAGTATGCTAGCATATAGTTCTTTGATTTATCATAGTTATCACCTTGTTTATTCTAAACATTATTTGTTTTCTTGGTGTTGTTGGTGGTGGTATTGTTTACAGAGGCCTTGCCTATGTTTTTGTTTTATGGGGGAACTGCATTTTGGTAGATCAATAATCTTACATTTGAAGAGGCTTGGGCCCCCACTGTCATCTCCTTTTGATTGATGAGGTCTTGTACATAGCCTTTGAGTTGCATACACTTGAGGGTGGGTTTCCCTTTAACATGGTGAAATTTGAAAAACTCACTTTCTCTATACCAAGATGGCCTTGATTGATTATGATCTAATGGTTGCATATGTGGGTGTCAAATAAGATTATCCTTGGAAAATTTTTCAAAAATGAAATCAAGGGCTCCCCCAAAGGGGTGTACACTCAGGACTTCCTTTGGACTCACTACCTTGGCCTAGCTATGATAGTAATATCATTGGTTTGATTTTGGAGATTCATTGCTTGTGTATTATGTTGAGTGTGCTATGATGGAGGTTATTAGTACAATTATTAGTATGCACTTTGTTGATAGGCCAGCTTTTGTTGTTGGGGTACTTTTTGATAAGGAGTATTTGGTGTGTCTAAGTGCTGCTTTGACGACATGAATTTGTTAGGTGTCTATGGCACCATCGGCGACTATGTGTTTGTTCTTATTCTAATACTATGGTTTTCCATTGCATTGTCCTAGCCCTTGGGTGTTTTCCTTGTAAATTTTGATAACACCATCTTTAATGAGTCCTTTCTTGAAGCCCATCCCCTTTTCCTTGATTTCTTTATATGTTTGTAAGCAATTCATAACCATGTGATGTAGTGAAAGGTAGGAGAATCCCCAAAGGAGATGTCCTAGCCTCCAATAAATAACCACATAGTGGAAGATAAAATAATAACATAGATAATTGGATTCAAAATAAGGCCAATTCTCATAATATAATCATAATATTTACATCCAATATTCCTAGTTGTGGTGCCTTTTGGGTTACGATCAAATACATAAGAAATTAAAATAGTAATTCTACAAGATCCCTCAAGATCCAACCCCAACTCTAGCTAGTCTAGATCCACACTTTGGTAGAAATCTCCAAGGTAGATCTCAACTTGTGCTTGCAAGCCCACCAAAAAATCTCATTGTTTTCCAAGCCATAGCTACTAGTTCTTCTCAAAATTTATCCAAAATTCAAGTGTAAATTGCCTCATATTCGGTGCTCTATCCATACATTGTGGAAATCTTCTCTCATCTAGCTACTCCATCTTCCATGCTCTTCCCCAAGCTAGATGATTAATCACAATCCTATTGTAAACTACCTTACATTTGGTTCTTTGTCTACAGACTCAGGAAAAACTCACTCTTTAGGTACTCTCCACACTTACTCCTCCAAATGAATAAATCAATAATGACAAGACAAGGCCCTCTACTTATACCAAACCAAGCCACAAGTCAGCCACTAGCAAGTTACATTAAATAAACCTTCAAGACACAAGTTGGCCTAGTAAGTTAAATTAAATAAACTCTCTAGCCACAACTTACATTTAATAATGCCACCTATTAAATGCCTTTCCCTCTTTTCTCTAATTTTATTTATTTATTTATTTATTTATTTCTAATTTTTGTCAATTTTTCTCTCCTCCAATTGTTTTTAAAAATTATTTTCAAAAAAACAAAAACAAAAATATTTTCCCTTTTATTTTTTGATGTAATATGCTCCTAGATCAGACTCCCTAGGTAGATAGAAAAGTATGTCCCACACTTTGATTCCAAAATAAAGATCTACAACCATCTCCATCTTCACCAAAGATTTCCACTCCATCAGGGACAAAAATACCAACATGAAAATCATCCACATCTACATCACTCTGTCAACCACCAAAATCTCAACCATCTAATCAACATGCTCATTCCCAAGAACAAAATGAACATAATGCTTCATCAATAAATCCTCATCCACATCAGCAACTAGTGAATTCACACTAGTAGCAAACAACTCCATATCAACAACAATATGTAGATCTCCATGGACACACTCCAAACTCACAAAACCAATGGTCTTATTTTCCACAAAAAGATTCTCTATAACCTACAAGTCACTACCAATAGTAACCAGATCATCCACAACTGAGTGCTCTACAATCTTGATGTTAGAATTTAGAATTGACCAACTAATCATGAAAACCAATCTCCATCCCAACATCACCAAGGTTATAAATATCCTCAACAACAACCTCCAATTGCTCTACAAGTTTTGTATTAGACTTGACAAACTAATCAACAAAACCAACCTCTCCCACTTTGACCTTGTGATGCCATCTTCTTTCTTGAGCAAGTATTGTAACTGGCCAGCCAACTCTCTTTTGGATTAGTAGATTCCAACTCGAATAGCATAGAACTTCCTTCTTCTATTTCTCAACTCTTTTAGAATAAACAACATCCACTTGAGTTATTTTCTCATCAATCCTCCTCTCCACTATATCATGGAGATTTACAGTCATCCTAGGGTCAAATCCTCTTCGAGCCATCTTCCAAGATCATCACAAATCCTCTACAAAAAATCACCAACAGATCAATCTTCTCAAACAAGATCAACATTCTATCTTTGCAACCATAGATCCATATACATTCCCTCCCAAGGTGTCAGTGTAAACTACCTAAACTTCATTGATATATCTACATGCTCAGGAACAACCTTCACTTTGATACCACCTAATGTAGTGCAAGGTAAAAGAATCCCTAAAGTAGATGTCCTACCCCTTAGTAAATAGCCATATAGTAGAAGAATAAATAATAACATAGGTAATTAGATCTAAAATAATGCCAATTCTCATAATATAACCATAAGATTTACATCCAAAATGCCCAACAATAAGGCCTTCCGTATTATGACCAAATACATAAGAAATTACAATAGTAATTCTGCAAGATCCCTGAAGATCCAACCCCAACTCTAGCTAGTCAAAATACACATTTTGGTAGAAACCTCCAAGGAAGATCTCAACTTGTGATCGAAAGCCCACCAAAAAAGCTCCTTATTTTCCAAGCTGTAGCTACTATCTCTTCTTAAACTTTATCCAAGATCTAAGTGTAAATTTCCTCACATTTGGTGCTCTATCCACACACTATGGAAATGTTGTCTCATACAACTACAACATCTTGCATGCTATTCTCCGAGATGTATGATTAATCATAATCTTCAAAATTAAAGGTATTGGATTTGGTTCCATCCTAAAGTCCTTTTAGGGCACCTTTCATTTCTTGCCACTCAGGGTTGATAGGTGTTATTGCTAGTTCCCTCAATCCCATTGCCCTTGGTAGAGGGTATGTATCAGATGTTGCAAGTGAATGTGGATGGATTTGGCTTGCATACTGTTGTGGATAAAATGTGGATTTTTCTATTGTTGGGATGGGATTAATGGGTTGTTAGAATGGTGGTTGAACATGTTATTGTGCTTGTTGGATGTAATTTTGATAAGGTGTTTGTTGCAACAGAGGGTAGATGTGAAATTGTTGTCTAGTTGAAGGATTTTGTATGGAGGTTTGGACATGCAATGACTGTAGTGTGATTTTTTGGAAGGGTGATGGTGCTAGATATAGTGGTGCTACATTTTGGGATTATTTACTTGGATGATGTGGCAATTGGGAGTTATATGGAGCCAAATAATTAGTGTAAGGAAATGTTCGTATTACTAGCATTGATAAGCATGGTATTATTTGGTTGCTTCTTGGAGGTGGTATGGAAAAATAATTTGTGATGGTATTTGTAGGGTTGATAGAGGATGGTGAAGTGGTTGGAAATTTGGCATGAATGGATTGTTGTTAAAAAGATAGATAGGTGGTCCTTGTGATTGTGTAAAATTCCAAGGACCTAGTGGAAATGAGGTCGCAGTGTTTTGACAGAAAATAAATGGGTTGATACTATTAGTGGGTGGGATAATAGGTGGATTGATAGACCCCAAGGAAGGCATCCATGTGGTGTAATGAAGTGTTGATTGGATGTTTTTTTGAGAGTGATTGACTATAGTGCTAGCAGATGCATATGGACTGGAAGTGGAAGATTGAGGGAGGGAGTGTGTACCACTATTAGTGGGATAGAAGTAGATTAAAAAATTGGATTGGTAATGGTGGCAGTGTTGGTAGATGTGAATAGTGTAGTAGTGGTATGTTGAGATGTGGTGTGGATTAATGATTGTGCCATGGTGGGTTGATTACTTTGTGGAATGGGAGCACTGAGTTGGGTTGATGGTATATCTAGATCCATGGGTTTTGGTTAAAGAATTTGATGTCCTCATTCTAGTATAAAAAAGGGGTTATTATGATCATATGGGCCAAGGGGTGGTGGTAGCCTTCCAAATAAGGGATTTGGAAGGATCAGATATGTGCAAAGGTGGTGGTCTCCCAAAGCTAAAGACACCAACATCATCTCTCAAGAAGTTTTCCATAATAGTTTCCCTATTCCTATCTATGATGGCATTAAAAATGGTTGTGTATCCTAGTTGGTTAATAAAAGCATCTATATCTACTGAGGGATCCAAATCTTTTGGATTTTGTGGTAGTAGATCATGTGTGATTGCAGATATTATTGGCTATCATTGTGGGCTACTTGAAATACCACTAAGAATAGTATCCCTTTCTTTCTTCTTTATATTTTTCTTATCGAAACATGTGTAGGTGGGATGAAATGATGATGCTCTTAAGGATGGAATGAAAGATGATAGGACAATGATTGCAAGTAAATATGGGTGGATGATTTCACAAAAAATTCTAAGGATATAACAATGATGATGTAGGGTTTTTCTAAGGGGCAAAGATGTATGGCAGATGTGTGGGGAGGATCTTACTCCTAATGATATGATACCTAGGAGATCTAGAGGATGAGTGATATGATTTTCAAGTGCAAAAAGGAGATGCTTTCCCTATGTGTAAGCCTGAGATGTGATGGTGATGTCAACTCTAAGATAGACTAGTGACCTTTTAGAAGACAAGTAACAATAATGTGTGGAGCCCAACCTTTTGATTAAGGTGATGAGGGACATAACTAACAAAGATAGATTATCATAGATAATTATTAGTCTAAAGGGATAACCATGATAGTGTGATTGATGTAGGATGTAGGATAAACAATTATCAATAAAGTGACACCAAATGCTCAAGGATGGTGGAGATGATGGAGGACTTTGATCTACATTTTCTATTTGGATGGGGTTGGATTTCTAAAAGCATGACCTAAAGATTATGGATTTATGAAATACTTAAGGAGGATAAGATCCTATATGATAACCTAAAAGGATAAATCTATTAAATGATATGTGCAAAGTGTATGTAATGAAAGTTAGTATAGCTAGTGTAGTCGATGAGGTTTTGGTTGACTCCACGTCTTAAGGTCATGGTTTGAATCTTTTCATCCCATTCAATTTGTAGAGAAACTTGAATACCTTCTTTCTCAATTTGATCTAGTTTAGAGAATATTAGATTAGGTATGTGCTTCTTGCATTCTACTTCTATTTCTCTATAAACTGCTAGTTGCAGAAGTTTAACTTTTTTGAACTTGGGTGTAGGTTGGTATGAAATAAGGTTTCCTCTAAGTTTATCTCAACTGTGGGTTAAGGTAGTGACTATGCTAAGTATACCTTTTACTTTAGGTTGGACAACATGAATCTTTTGGATAATAAATGGTTCCAAGTAGATAAGAAATAGTTTTTATCAAATGATGGTATAACAAATTTGGTTTAAAATAGGTGAAGTAGAACCAACTAGACTTAGGATTTTTATGAATAGACTTTCTAACAACCATTTTGAAATAATAACGATAAGTTTCTTCTAATAATGGATAATGGTATATTGTGAAAAAATAATCGCTCAAAGGAAAAAGTAACTTTGAGACAGATAGACAAGTGATCTCTTTAGCAAAAGGATTTAATAGTAGCCAATCACTAGTACAAAAACAACAATATATTACTAAATAAACTACTAAAAATTGTAGATATGTGACTAATTTTGATCATGTGACCAATGGTAGTTTATTGCCAGACATTTATCTCCCAACCAAATTTATGACTAAACTATTTTAATCATTGATTAGGTCATTGATTTAGTTGTTTATTGTTGTTACTTGGTAGTTTATATGATAGTTTATTTGGTAATTTTGGTAGTTTATTTGGTAATATGTTTGGTAGTTTTTTGGGTAGTATATATGGTAGTATATTTGGTAGCTGATTTGGTAGTATATTTGGTAGTATATTTGGTAATATATTTGGTAGTTTATTTAATCATTAATTTAGTCATATTAGGGCATGATGGAATTGAACCACCATCCTCCTACTTATAAACTAGGTGCTCTTCCATTGAGCTAGTACCCTTTAAAGAATAATGCAAAAAAATGACAAAGTTGTCTTCCCAACATTAGATCTACCATGATCATGGTCACTATAACATGATATACTCTTCTCAAAGAACACAAATTTTAGTTATTATGAAAAACAACAATCTAAATCTTTATCAATAACAATTCAACAATTTTAAATTCTTATGTTCAAACATTTTAAAATTATATTTCATGCCAATTACACTTCTCTAAATTCTTGTAGTGATAGACTCTTATAAAATATAATTTGGAGCACTTTGGCCACACACAAGTATTGTTTCTTGTGCTAACTTATCAAAAAAAATGCAAATGATTATGCAATTTATGTCAAGTAATTAGAACTTTGCATTAAATAAAAATATCAAACTCCATTAAAAAATCACATCTATTAAAAACTATGAAACATAATCAATTGAAATACTCACTTTTTAACATATGGAGGTGTCAAAGGATCAAATATTTCCTTTTCCTTTAAGTTCAAATGGGTGCTAAAAGTTTTTATTACACTTGATGTTTGCACTTATTGAACCTTAGTCTACAAACAACACAAAAATAGGATTTTGATAAAAACAAGAGCTCTCAAAGAGTGTGAGTCCCTGCCTTATGTAAAAGTCAGAATGTAAATGAAACAAGTATTAGTTGTAATTTAATAATCAAAAACTATTTTTAAATATAGCATGCTTCATGCGTGTGTAAATTGTGTCTTTGCAAATAGTTTTTAAATCAAAATAAATTATAATAGTAATATAATAAAGACTATTTATTATTTTTATAAATATGTAATTTTTCTTTGTTAATATATTTTTGAGATTATATATTTGATAAGAATTAATGAAAACATATAAGAATACATGTTATTGTTATTGTGAACTTTGTACAAAAATTAAAACTTTAGAATCATTACTCTTGTAATAACTAAAAGCTTAAAAATAAAAATAAAAATAAAAATATGATTTATATATGACTTTAAGCTTCCAATAAAACAATAAATAAAGATAAATGATTGATTTAATCAACCCATTAGAAATAAACTTTTGCATAACTTCAAAGGCAACACTCTAAAGAAAAAATGTCAAATTAAAACTTGAAATGAGTTCATTGAAATATTTTATTTTATTTTTAAATTAAAAATGAAATCTTTAAGAAAGAAATGTGACTCCAAGATAATTTCTAGATATTTTTAATATAAAATTAAAATTGGATAAGTCATGTTTTTGAACTATATACAAAGAGGGAAATAGTATTAAGTTATTTATTTTGTTATATTTGCACAAATAAAAGTTTACATATTAATTTTTAATTAGAAAAAACTAAAGAGAAAGATTTAACTCTTCCTCTTTGTATAAAATATAAATAATAATAAATAATATAGTATCCAATAAAATATAAATTTAATTGGACAAAACTAAAATTTTAAATCTTTATATGCAATACTTGTGATGCATAGATTACAAAATGACTTTCATTATCTCTGCAATCGACTGCAAATATAAAATTTTAATAGTCTCTTTAACCTCCAAATTTAGAAAACTGAGCTTTGAGGTAGTCAATGTAACACTTAAAATTGGTGAAATTACATCTAATTAGGTCCTTCCTTGTGATAAACCTTTTAAAATGTCTTGATTAAAATTCTACACCCTTTTCCAGCATACTTTTTGCCCGTGCCAGAATGACAGCTTTGGAAGAGGGTATGGACATTACTGTTATTCTGACATGCATGGAAAAAGTGGAAGCATAACAAAATATGTTTGGAAAAATGCCTCAAAGAAATGATCATGTAGAAGTAGAATTTCCAGCCGAATCATCTTGAGCAACTTTTGCAATGTTTTCTCAATTTGTACCAACACCGCATTTTTTAAGATTCTCATATAATTTGGGAAAATATCTCAAAATTGTAGGTTTCTATTTCCCATTTAGACCTCACCTCAATCATAGTCGAGGCCAAATCCACCATGAATACAAGGTCCAAGAGCTCTGTCATAATTTTCTCAATGTTGGGAGAATTGGGTTTTTTCTTCAGTGGAGAATCAACAAATTATCAGCCAGAGTAATCCCATCTTTGTTGGTGACCCCTAACAACTTGCTCACAACTTTGATGCCATGCACTCGAATTGAGAAAAAGCAGAGTTATTGGCAACAAGGGTTTTGGGGCAGTGAGAATGCATCTAGCAGCCATTGATTAGATTTTCCCCTTCCTCGAAATCCTCTCAATTGATAGACCAGCTTTAGAGTAGTGAGTTGGGGTTTGATTACATGCAACTACCTAGAAGTTGTGTCATCCTTTCTACCTCAAGGTTCCAAAATTTTGCACCAACAAGAGAGATGATTGGAAGTTTCCAAGGAATTTTTGATTTTTTTTAATTTAAAAATTTATAAACCCCCAGCTAAATTGGAATCAGCCAATGAGAAAATTGAAATTTGTATTAAGAAATTAATTTTTAAATAAAAGAACTTCAAACTTTAGGTTTTAGATTTTTTTGGTTCCCAAAAAATTGATTGTGGAACATTAGTTCCCTACCTTATGATTTATAATATATGACTTGAAACATATACATTTTGAGAGAAAATATCAATTGATAGCTTTGCTGAGATTTATTTTTATCAAGTTTCACACTTTATTTATGGTGTTTGTATCCATTCTACCATCTACCTTTATTATTGACATGAAGAACAATGCATTCACCAATAACTCAACATCATATCCATATTCCCTATGTTGTAGCTATGTTTTCTAAGAGCATCACGTTCTTCTATGATTATAATGGTCTAAGCTTGCATGTGTATCTTTGATGGAATTGATCATATTGAATGATTTTCTACCCTTTGAGGACCCAATATTGAAATAAGTGTACCCACATGCCCTTTGAGCATTAAAAATAATAATTTATGTGCCACAATGTCCAACATTTCTCCACCTAAATTCCCATTTGGCAAGCTGATTAAACGCCCATTTGGTCGAACACTTTGAATGTTTACTTTGTTGAGCTTTTGCAAGTTCCATTCTTTATAAAAGTTCTTCAATACTTTCCTAAACATAATTTTAAAATTTCCATTATGGCTTGAGCTTGAAGGATTAAATAACTATTATATTTGATATGTGCAATGTTTCATGGGCTTGATACTTTCATCTATATCTGTGATCATTACATTCATCAATCTGCATATTATAGAGGGAGAATAGTTGGAAATTTTGTTGGGCTCAACTCATAACTAGCCACTTGCAAATATTCCATAAAAAAAAACTCTAAAATATATTTGCATTTTACATATCCCATGTAACTATATCCATCTCATCCAGTGAAAGTACTCTTTCATGACACCTCACATACAATGTCTAATGATCTGACTGTGCACGAATAAATTAAAGGTGGCAGACTAACACTTAGTTACACATATGCATGTGACAGGTCTTCATTTGTGACAAGCTAACCCCATTACTTTGTCATTTATACCTTCTTTATTCTTCACACATCTATAGTTGAGAGTCAAAGGTTCTTCATTTGTTTGGTTAAATCACTTGTAACTGGTGAACAATATTTCAATATGTCTGGCACTGTTGTGTACAATATTACTTCAAAGTAATGTGCGACCCACTTGTGACTCACTATTTTTTCATTGTTGTTTTAAATGGTCATTGTTCACATAAATCTGATAACCCTACAACAATGGTGATATTGCCCTTTAAATCAATCTTGGTCAAATTGCTACTACATGTCAATATTTTTAGTAGTGCGTTATGGATTCCTATTTATTTCATCAATGATCTACAAACTATATATACCTTCAATGGAATCATCCTCTATTCATCACTATTGATTGTTACTGCTACTCCGTGCTATATATTATTCTTTGACAAGATGATCTATAATACTTTTGTTGCACTTATCCAATCTATAAATTCTTTTACAAGAATTTTCCTTTGATTCCACTCAATCAAAATGAGCATCAACTCTAATTTTATTTCTTTGCAAAATAATCTGCATTATACACACTATGCTTGACACTCCAGTATCAAGTTTTATGACCTACATACTATTGCCTTTGTAGATAAATTTCTTTTTTACATCTCATTAACTAATGGAAGTACATCATAAACATAAAGCAACACACCGCACAATAGCAACCAGGTTAGAAAGCATTGCAAATGACATAAGGAAGAACATGTTATAACTCATCTTCTTCATCAATGTATTATGAAGAGTGTAGCAATAGAAATATAGATCCTCTCCTTGACCATGTAAGTGTACCACTTCAAACACATGCACATAATAATGATGCAATTGACACCATTCCTTCACACTTAGTGCTAGACTCCACTCTATCTGAGAGTACAAGAACTAGGTCCACATTTGTTTACATCCCAACCACTAAAGTGACCAAATCTTTATTTGTTTTCACGTGTTCATTATTTGGTTGCAACAAGTCCTATCTGTAAAGTACCACTATCACCAATCGATCCTGAATATGAACTTTCACCCTTATTTTTCAGCTGGATACCCAGAATTTTGTAAAAAAATAAAGGCTCCATCAATTGAATTACTGGTTTTGTACAATTTGGGATATGTGTAGTTAGGATGCTGAAAAAATTTAGTGGGCTTGGTTCTACACCTTCTAATAAATGGTCGAAAGGATTATCAACAAGTCTGGTTTGAGAGAATCCAGCAATGATTGCAATCCTTGAGACAACATTCCAATGAGGTTCTCATTAAAAAGTTTCAAAGCCTTATCAAGAGCTCCAATATCAACATATCATGTAATCAATGTATTCCATGAGACTAGATCAGGGTTATGCATTGTGTTGAATAATTTCTATCCCTTTTCTATATATGCACATTTCATGTACATGTCTAGGAGAGAAGTCACATGTTCAACATCCCACAAATGTTCTCTCACTTATTTTTTAGTTTATCTCCATACCTTGTTCAAAAGCTCCCATTTTAGCACAAGATGTGAGGATGCTTCCATTTTGTGCATATCAAGAAATGATTAAAGTCCATGAGACTTCATTCAGCTAAGGTATTTCATTGAAAAGCATAAAAGCCTCATCAAGAAAACTCTATTTGGCATAGCCTATTAGAAAAATTATAGGTGGGAGTGCTATGCTATTAAATATTCAAACTATAAAAGTGTTGTAGTTAACACCAACCTACAATTGGACATAAATTATTAGGCCTTATGTTTGAGAAGTTGGCACATTATTGATATTTGGTGTTCATCTATGGTTATCAACTGGCTTATAGTGTGTGGGAGAATATTGAGTCATATTATGAGCTTGGAAATTAATTATTCCTATGAATTAAAATACTTCCTATCATAAAACATTGCTTAAAATAAAGGATTCATTCATCTATTCTTCCCACAATGAGATATTAATTGGAATATTGATGTCAAATATTATTGGGATTATTTATTGTTTGAGGTATTAATGAGAAGGACTGAGCTTCTTAGAAGATATATAGAGGTAGAGCATTAAGACTCTCTACATGAAGACATTTAGGAAAAAGAGACATTCAAAATACAAATGGTATGTCATTGCCTATTAAATTTTTAGAATACACTAACACAAAGAAATCAGTTTGGGAACATTAATTAATAAGCTTACTAGAAATTAAAAAGTAATACTAAGAAAGAGAAAAAACAACATCTTTGACACTAGAAAAAGCAAATATTTCCATTACAAAATTTTATACAGGTTTTGGAAAAAGAGAATTTGAAAACTAGAATAGAAACAAAAGAAGAATAAGCAATGGTTCACATCCTCCTGCAGTTCAAGAAGAAATGCCTTTGGGATTTACAGGGTAAGTAATTCAATCATTTCCATCATGCTGTCTCTTCATTTTTCAGGGTTATCAAAGTTGTGAAGGAATAAAATCTACTTCAATTTTGAACCATGGGTATTTCGAACTAAGTCTTCTTAGAGATAAAAATTGCTAGTTGTAACAATGGTACAACAAGAATTAACATTTAGATGGATTTTGAGTGCATGACTTCTGGCCCATAATCACTGCAATGTAGCCATATTAAGAATTCATATTTTGGAAGTGATTTGAAAATAGATGTGCGATAGCAGTAAGGAATTGAAAATAGCTGAGGCAACATTTAGTTCAAGTGAATTATCATGTTTTGTAGAAAAAATCTAATTGAGGAAATCTTGCTGTGAGGTTTAATGTAGGATATATTATGATATTTTGCATTTCATAGGGGGATATCACAGATATCTGAAAGCTACAACACAAATTTTTATAAGAAGAATATGGCTAGCCACATATATATTTACCAACAATTATAGTTCAAGACTACTAAAGTCTTAAAGTTAATCAATGTCTTCAATAGGAGAATATTTTTAGGTGGGACATGAGTCTTTGGCATGAAGAATAAATCATCCACAGGCCACCTACTAAGAGAGTTGTTTAATCTATGAAATTATGAGCATTCTCTTTCATTATTGTGGGCCTTATTGTAGAAGACCAAACTCAGAAGAAAAAGTCTAACATACTGAAGAAGAGTTCAGTGAGTCAATATTAAGTTATTGCATGGTGCCTACCTGATTTCTTGTAACATTATGTATCATTCAATTGTTTACAAGACTTCAAGCTTGGAATGCAAGTCTAGATAAAACTAAATCAATTATTAAGGATATTCAAACCTTGCCATCTGCATTGAAAATAACAATAAGTGGGAGTATGATCACAAACTCTTATTTGTGGAAAATGGATTATGAAATAAATGATGGATTTATAGTTTAGGTAATGTACTTTTCAGAAAATAGAATCTTTTCTAAGTGTCATTTCTTAATCTTTTGGCAGTTTTCTTTCCTTGGTTGAACTGCATTCATGTTTTTATTTCCTAGAGGTTAGCTGAGTCATCCTAGCTATAAATATGTTGTATTAAAAGCATAGCTTTCTTGGGGGAATTTTTAAATTATTTTTCCTTTGAACACTGACTCTTGAGAGCTTATAAATAGGTTTTCTTGAACACATTTTTAATAATAATTGATGTTGGATTTATGCTCCATAAATTGTTAGTCAAATTAATTTATTTTTGTCAAAGTGTATGAATGTTGATGAAAGACATGATTATGCTGCAGAAAGCATTTCTCATGTAGCTATGATTCCATGTTTGTAATTGAATAAAGAAAATTAGAAGTAGATTGGTTTAATTAACATTTTTTATGGTGAAATCTGTCTGTAATTTCCTATTTTTATTCCTATGTGCAATTTTGATGCAATGCCTTGCAGACTAAAACTCAATTCAGATATTTTAATTAATAACATATCATATTTTGATTGCAAATAACTATGATATTCTCTTAAATTCATACTTGTGGATTTAATCCTTCTTTCAGTTGTTCCACATCCTTCATAGATGTACCCTTTTTTGTCATTACAAAGTAATGATTAGAAAAAATATAGCCAAGAATAATATAAAGAAGATGATTGTATTCAAGTATGTAGCTTGATAAATATCATGAACATAGCTTATGTCTCAAGATGAAATTTGATCAAAGGTCAATAGTTTGGGTTCTACATGTGTAGTATAATAATTCATAATTAGAGAATTTGGCTGGAAGCATTCTCTTACTGGTAGACCTCCTCTTTCCTTGATATTTTCTTCCTCTTGACAATTGCTTCTCTATAGTTCATGATCCACTTTGAAGAAGTGTGAACTTTCTATTGAATTTAGTGGACAAACTTACAATGAATTATCTAAAATTGTCTGTTTACCCAAATTCTTCTTCTTAGCCTACAGAATAGGCAATTTTACCTAAGAATCATCCAATTCTTATTCTATATGGGCAAGATACATGGGGGCATTTGACGATCCAAAGACCTGGGTTCTTAAATCTCCATGTGGTTGTTGTTTAGAAGAGTGTTTGCCAAGAATGGGATGATTATTCCTATAGTGGGATTTTTTAGATGATTATTCCTTTCAACTACCAGTTCTTATTAATTATTTAGAAATTTTCTACAGTAGTTAATCAAATTTTGGTAATGATTAATTACTAGGAAAATTGCTTGTTTATTGTTCTTTTTGACCTTGAGGAATTTTACAGTGCCTCCTAAGTGCTAAGTTGTATCACACTTGAGCCCTAGCTAGGAAGTGGAAATATATCCCAACCCCTGCTTGAACAATTGCAGAAGACACCATTATTTATCTCCTTTTTTAAGAAAGTTTAATCAATTTTTCAACTTCACCACTAAATCAAATCTTGAGAAGATGACCTACCTCATTAGTTACTTCATCAAGTTTTCAAATAGTCCCCATATTTATTTTAGAAGTAATCGATCCCTGTGGTTCTTCACACTTCATCAAAATTGATTAATTATTGTTGAAGTAATTGGAGATTGATGAGTATGCTTGAGGCCTCTTTGGCACATCATGGATACCCTTAGTATTTTCGATGATAAATCAATATATATTGTGATTTCATATTTTAGAATGGAAAACATTTCAATTAAAGAAGATTTTCAATATGGAAAAGAATGCATACTTAAACCAATGATTCCTTTCAAATGAAAATCCATTCATTGTACCTAAATTGCAGAGCTTGAAGGTGAAAAAAGAAACAAAGATGAAGGATTTTTGCATTCTATGGCCTCCTTGATCCTCCTAAGTGCAAATAAGAAACACGACATTTGATTCCACTGTAATAAGCCCCATGCGATACAACTTGCACTACTCTAATCTCCCTGTTGAATGGAATTTTAACATACACATTAATTTCATACACAATAGGGAATTAATTCAAAATAAACTAGACATTGAAGTAACCAACCAAAAACCTATGATAAATTTAATAAAAGAAAAAAATTTACAATTCTGCATCATTTACAAATCTCTCTCTAAATTGATTCAACAATGGATGTCTGAAATTGAGTACTGAATCCTCATTAGATTTTTTATCTCACCAATAATTGGTCTTCATCCCATACAATCCATATTTATTATTCCCCTCATGTGTAGACTATCATGAAAAATCAAGCACAAAAGCCTTAATTTAAGCACCATGTTTTTATTTGTGAAATATTTTGCATATGTCAAGATGCCCTAATTTGTTGAAGTACTTCTATTTTAATTGGAGAACATCATACTGCATGTTCTAAATTTATCATGCAAGAGCTAATCTTTTTAGCCACAACTCATCATTTTACTCACTTGTAAGGAGCGATGAACATTTGAAAAGCTTTGAATAGACATAACATTTAACTTTACTTTTCCTTCCAAATATAAAGACGCTAACTTCCAATATGGAGAATACGTGTTCTTTAGTACATTTTCAATTCTTCTACTTAAAAAAAACAAAATGATGGATATTTCCCATCTCACGTTATTAAAATAAAACTTTTTATATGAAAGTCACAATAGATAACACAATTAACAAAGAAATGGTAATTGTAAAGATTCACTTTCTACTATTCATTTACTCTTTACTATCTAATGTTTTTTTCATCTTAATATTTTATTTAATAGAGTTATAATAGTTTTAATTTTTAATTTAAAATAATTGAAATCATAAATATGTATTTAAGAAAAAATATCAATTTTATCTTTAAAAATATTTTACACTACCTTCTTATGTAATAGTGAATGCTATATGCCTATGTCTCCTATCATCTTACTCTTGACACTAAGAATTTTGAATTACTTTCAAAATTACTACATAGAGCATCTTCAAAGTTGACTTTGTTGTAGAGGGTCTTTCCAACTTCAAATTCATTACTCTAAATTCCTTGCATGCCTTTTCAAAACTTACCAAATCCTATCCAAAAATATTTATTTCTTATGCAAATAGTTTTTATATATGCATGTTGAAGACGAAATGCCTAATCCCATCTAATTAGTACAAAAATCCTCTCTAGTCCTCTTAACTCATAAAAATTAATAAACCCTCATTTTTTTTATAGTGTAATCCTTCATTAGTGAAGATAATTTCATAAAATTACTCTTTGAAACATGATTTGATACCATACCCATTGTTTCTTTCATTAAATCTTGAGTGGCTAAAAATATTCTCAAATTTTTTTATTGTAAAATACCACCATTAGATAGGATTAAACGATGAGTTTTTTTCATCCCTAGAAATAATCCTTTGTCTTTTATTGGAAGCCAACAATTCACTAGAGGCATCTCTTTCAATTATAGCTCTCACTCCTGCACACTTCATAGAGGGGTTTTCTTGATCTTTTCTAGAGATTTTGTCATTGGTGATTATCATGCATGATAAACATATTTTTCATTTCCACCAAGTGTAGAAATCACTATCATGACACTTTTTAAACTAATGAGAGTGAACTAAAGATCGCTCTTTTACAAATAATATATTTAAGGGAAAAATAACTTCACAATTGAATTACACTATGACCGGTACTTTGATCACCTAACAAGTTTGGGTATGAATGAATAAGAAAGAGGTTGGGTCCACTCAGGGCATTGAAAACAACTTGGTATTAAAATTCATTAAAAAAATGGATGATAAATAACAATCCTTTAAGAGAAAAACTACATTTTGTAACCCATTGGGACTCTAATCAACTAACAATTTGGGTGGGTAAAGAGATTCAATCAACTCAAGTGAAGAAAAACCATAAACATTGATATTTCATGCATCTAATAGTTACACATACAAGAATGAGAAATAGCATAAACCATTAAGGTTAATTCTATAGACATGGTTAACAAGTTTATAAAGTAATATGTACCATGCCAATATTGAAAAGTATCTTGATAAAAATATCAATATGTTAAAAAAAAAAAAAAATTGAAATGCCCAAAATGAAATAAAGAGAAGGGGAAATGGTGAAATGCCCAAATGGGGTGTTATAAGATAATGTAATGGTAATAAAATAATCTTATATTTTATAAATATGGTTATTACATGATATTAGTGTGATTAATAGAAATTATATGTTGAGATTATAAAATATTTGTAATTGCTAATTAATCTTGTTGATATGTAGAGATAAACATAGAGTTTTCTTTTGAGTGCATGGAACATTTTGTCTTCTTCAGGAGTTTATACATTTTCAAGAGTTTGAGTGTAGATTGGGGTGATTTTTACTTCATGTCTTGTTCAATGTCAATTGAGAGGAGATTTGAGGAAGTTAATTGATAATGATGTATTGATAGGACAAAAACTTAAATTGTGAGCAATGAAAGTTATTAAAATTTGAAGAATGGATTAATATGATTAAAAAATTCATCGATCATTCATTTAGTTATATGTTTGGGTGACTAATTATTAGTGACTAATTTTTTAGTCATTTATTTGATCATTTATTGAGTCACATATCTTATTAAAACCTTGTAATTTCACTCAATGACCAAATTAGTGATTTATTTAGTTACTTATACTTATAAATTGTGAAACATTACTAGAATTTGATATGTGACTAAAACATTTAGTCTTGTGACTAAATATTTTAGTCACGTAGTCATTTATTTACCAATATTCTACTAGTGAATGTTTATGTTTTACAAATGTTTTTCATGAGATCTTTTCACGAATAAGACAATTCAAGCATATTTTTATCCCTAAGGTCAATTTGATTTCAATGTCTTACTCATTAGACTTGTCAAGTGGAGCCCATCTTGGTGTTTTCTAGATCTAGTGTGATATTTCCCTCTAATTGAAGAGGTGAGTCAATATAAGAGTCAATCGACAAACTTACACATCAATGATCCTTCAAGGTATGACAAATAGAAGCCCCCCTTTTCTGAGGACAATGACTCTTGGAGATGAAACCAAAGTAGCCTTATGCCTTTACCTGGGAAAACACATATGTCAGGCAACTTTGGAGAAGCCTTATATTCTCCTTCACCATGAGTAACATACCAAGGATAGAAGTGTATCTACTAAGTTGGTTCATAATTAGATCTGTGGAGTTAAACAATCAATTTTTATGTACATGATTCACTTAAGAATCTATTTTGGACATGCTAAAATATTAGGAAATTTTTCTAATGTAGCAAGAAAGTTTATCCTTCTTCTCATTTATATATCAGCTAGAGGATTTTACTAGTTTAAGATTTTATCCAAAGGGGATGTGCTTCCTAGAGGATGATGAACTTGCTAGAAGCACTCCTAGGTTGTTACAGATGATCTTACTAAAAACTTTCGGTATATGTGACATGTATTTAAAAGGTTCTAATTTGCAAGAAAGAACTCAAAGATGTTCTATAAGGCACAATCTTAATACATGTAAAGCACTCGGTTCATTCTATTTTTGACACTTTTAGTTTTTGTCCTATCTATGACTTGAAAACACTTGTGATTAACATGAAAGGTTTATTCCAACTTGATGGTGATGGTAAACATAAGAAATTATGCATGTAAAATCTTTGAAAAGAATAGGAATAAGAGAACTTTTCCTTAAATCATTCAATATTGTGTGAAATTCTTTTAAGCTCAAATTTGAGGTGTTTTGATTTGAAATGTTCTTTGATACCTGAAACTAAATATTCATTGCATTTGTTCTGTTTAACTTTAGCATTTGAGATGGAGTTGTTTTTCATTTTAATGCCGAAGATGAAGTGTGATTTATAGCATTGATTCCTTGACCCTTAGCATTCAAGAATTTTTTTTCTATCTAATTGTACATTCCATTGAATTTTTGTTAATTTTCCTTAGGACATTTCAGATTGAATTTTTTTATTTTAAAAGCCAAAGGTAATTTTTTAAAATAGAGTGTTGAGGAGACATAAAAAAGTAAAGCAACACTTGCATGCTATTCCAAATACAAGAATTCAACATAAATAATCAAAAGCACCAATGAACCTATAGGAGTCAACTTGTGATCTTGCAATGCAGGAGCATGATCAAAGTAGAGAGATAGTTGTTCAAAATTTGGCAAAAAATAAAAAAATGTGGACTATGCAAAAATACTTATAGAGCAACCTTGCTAGAGAGCCATGACTATTGTAGGAATTCTTGCTAACCGATTTAATTGTGGATTTGAGGATAGAAGTTCAACAGGGTTTTCTATGAATAGTCTTTTGTGCAAAGTAATCCTAAATGTATGGAAAGCAAACCCACCAGTATGTACAAGCGATCCCATTTAGAGAAGAAGGGTGGGAATGAAAAAAAAAAACTAAAATGACCATGTGGTAGACAAGATAAGTTTTGATAGCGATCTTTTCTTTGCAAGTTTGTGGTCCTGCAAAGATTATTTGTTAAACTTGTGACTATGGGTTCACGAAATAAAAAAATTCCAAGTTTGGTTGTGCAAAAATGGATGAGATGGTTAGGAGCATGTTTCTTGTAATGGGATTGATAAGCCTACAAACAAGGTTAAAACCCTAAAATACAAAGCAAGAGGCACAATATGTCAATTTTTAGATTAGTGAAAATAAGTGCAAATGATTAAGGATGACTCAAATGTAGGGTCCCACCAGGCATGTTAAAACATATGTCGTGAAATCCTAGTATGTAAAGAACATTAAAATTAATCTAACATTCACAAAGTAAAGAAATACAACAAACTTTATGAGAGGACAAAGGAGACACATAAGAGAATGCAAACCAAGTATGGTAAGGTCCCCAAGTGTGACTTTGATGCTTAGATATGCTCATAAAGATGGTTGGATGTGTGTTTAAATATGCTTCAAGCTTCAATATGGATAAGAGTTTTCCAAATATTAAAACATGGTGTGTAGGGTGAGTGGGAATTCTAGCATGGCAATGATGTGATTTAGTGATGTGTTCTTCAAAGGGGCATTATGGGTTTGTATAAAAGTGGATTGTATAAAATGACATTATGACTTTGGCTTTAAGGGTGGATTATTTGTGAGAGGGGAAGGGTCCAATTTATAGGCTAAGGGGTGGTGAGATGGATGGCTAGGATGCAAGAATGGAAAAGGAAAGAGGAAGGGATAGGATGCAAGGAAAGTGGAGCACATGGATTGTGCTTCTTCAAATCCATAGGCTTGCGACAAGTGTTGGAAAGGGGATTGGATGAGGGAAGAGGGTCAAAATTGGTGGTCAAATGGAGTTATGAGGGAGAAGGGGTGTGCAAGAGGGATGTAAGAGGCTTTAAAGATCCATTAATTCTTTGTAAGAGCATTAAAGTCTCTTGGATAGGAATGTAAGAGGGATGGGAGTTTGACTTTAGTTTTGGTTAGGAAGTCTTAACACTTGGTTAAAGTTGTGCACATGTTTAAGAAGGGGATTGGTCTTAGCTTAGGAGGGGATTAGGATGCAAGTAGGTTAGAATTAATGAGATAGGTTAATTAGCTAGCTAAGTAGGATTAGCATAGGTGAACAGGTTGGATTTGGATAATGATGGGGTTTAGGAATGGTTTGGAAATTGATTTATTAAATAATCTATTTAATATAAGAATAGGGACTTTAATTGATAATTATACTTTGGGTTGTCATTTGATTTTATAAATTGGACTATAGTTAAGTTAATTAATTAATTAACTAGGGGATGATGGCTAATTAGTTAAATATTAAATACTTAATCAATAATATCCTAGGAGATGACTAAATAAGATTACTGAAGTAATGTAATCAGATTTATGTGTCTACACCAAGAACTAAACCTAAAAGGACAAGACCAAGAGAAAAAAGGAGGGGGGGGCATTTGCAATGGGGCGATGTGTGAAAACCCCACAACAGAACCAACTTATGAAATTGAATGTAATCCTAAAAAAATGAGTTAGGTAAAATATATAGAGTAGAGTTTTGTTCTCGGTATCTTGTTGTCATTGTGTATGAAGTGGGGTGGTATCTTCAAATATTTTTGGAGAATATTTACGAAACATTCATGTTATATTCAATCAAGCTCCTAGTTAAATTGATTTAACATTAATGGACCAATATGAAAGACAAAAGTATTTAATATGCTTAATAAAATGATATAAGTAGATAATGCAATTGTAATATTTTTATGATGCTCTCGTTTAGATGCTCTAATGACAAATTTGTCCTATAATGATCACATTGATGTGAAATTTGAAAAAAAACGTGCTTTAATTAACTCATAATGACTAGTAAGGGAGGGAAACATGGGATTAAGTTGAGAAATTAAAATTTAAATGCTTGGGGTTCAAAATTTTATCTAAAGAAATGAGTTGTTGATTTCATACATGTAGATCTAAAGTAGGGTGTGAAACAAATAGAATTGGAGTTGGATCACATTCTAATAATAATTTGTAATAGAGATAAGATATGAAAAGGTTATTTGATAAGCATGAGATATTTTTCACAAAAAGTCAAATTGTGATATTGTTATTAGGATTCAATTGTATAGTTTTTGAGTTAAACTCATTGACCCATGTGTTCACATAAACTATCTCTCATGAGAATGAATGAAACATTTAACACTTATTGGATCTAGCTGATGCTCACAAAAGTGAAGCATCGAGGCTTCTTAGGAGGAAACTTATCTCAGTACTACTCCATCTTGAATGTGCTTAACTACAAAGTTTCCTCCATGGTTAAGCCTACTCTATTTACAACACCATTTATTTTCTTAATTTAGTTTTTAATTGTAAAATTATCTCTCTAATAAAGTATTCACCAACTTCATTAGAAATATGATGACTTGCACATTAGTCATTTGCATTTGAATCCAAATACTTTAAAAAATGGACAATGCATATGTGATTATAATCATTACAAAGTTTAAAATTATTCTAATTGTATTCCTTAGGAAAGGTCCTTGTTCATAAAAGAGAAATCATTTTGATTAAATAGTCTATGTAAATTTTCCATGAATATTTTTTTCTTCTAAAAAATAAAAATATACTTCCAATTAATATAGAACAAATTAACCTAGATTAATCAATGAGAGTTAGTAGAGGGAGAATATAAGAAGTAAAAACTAAACTAAGAAAAAAAATGCAATTAGCTATAGATAAAATATTGAATATTGGATGTTGAATGTCAATTTCATAAATATTCAAATAGCTATTATTATAGATTGTAGAAATCTAATACTTTTAATATATGTTGAATACATTTATCCTAATTTTTTAATTTGAATTGTCTCAAGAATATAAATAAAGCTTTATATCAATAATTAGACTTAGATTCTACATGTCTATACTTTTATCTTGGTGCATTGAAAAAAAAAGTTATTTTTACAAGGAAAGCATTCATTGAGAGTTAACCTCAACCAATATACTAGAATAAACCAATATAACCTTTAATAAAAATATTAAAATGATCAAGAAATATAAATTGGTGAAATTTTTTTAAAAAGAATTCATTAACTACAAAAATGAAAATGATTGAAAATTAAAATGTGATGATTAAAATCAAGGATGGTGTGTCATGTGGATGTTTATGTGGAATTACATTTGCATAGAAAATGAACTAAAGAGCACCCCCAAAAATATAAAACTCAATTTCAAAATTCAACTAATCTTCATGCAATTGATCTCTCTCAAGAAAATTGAAAATACAAAAAGGAGAAATGTTTTTGTGAGCTTGATTAAGTGACAACCTTAGTCAAACTACTATTTTGGTATGTTTATCCCTAAAATAACAAATGTAGATCTATTGATAATAAGGGGAGAAATCAAAAGATAAATGTTAGCCTAGAGGATTGTTTATGTAAAAGAGATTTGGAAAATTAGAGATAATACTATGAGAGTGATGTAGCAAGTTGCAACAAGCTATAACAAGCTATAGAGAGTTGTGTGTGAACTCGAGAGTGCAAGAAAAAAACATGAAAATTGATTGGGCAAAATTGATAGATTTAGAAATGAGAGAAATAGAAGAGGCTAACAATCTTGTTGTTGTTCCCAACTAATTATAATATTATCCATATAAATTAGCTATCTCAAATAACTAAGACTCTTAGACCAATTGTCAACAAATATGAGATAATGGTTTGGTCTCCCCTATAGTTAGGTAATGGTAGACCTGAGGGGTATCCCTTATTTTATTATCTAATATATCTCTCTGTACACACTAATATATTAATTAAAGAAGAAATTTCTTTCATTTGTATCAAACTCTAAATGTATTCTATCTCAAATTAGTCATTTTCTTAAAATCTTATCTTTGACTTTGAGCCAAATAACTATTCATTGATTATTTTCTTCTAAGGGTGATTGAGAAAAACCCTACATGCAAGTGCCTTCTCATGAAAACAAATTTTTGTACCTAGGGGAGTGAAACAATTAATATTATTGTGTTACAAATTATCCAATAATAAATTTACTAGTAATGTTAGACATATTGAGATGATGTTTGCATTTTTTTCATTGTTGTCAAAACCTCTATACTAGTTACTTGGCAGTATCTATTGGTTGTTGCCACTACCAGTTGGATGTGTGATGGGTTTGGTCAAACACTAAAGTTTCAATTATGTTTTCAAAACAATTTTTTTCCATGGAATTTTTATTTATGGCATAGGGTGTACTTGCTTCTATTATTGGAACATCTTCTGGTATATTTGTAAGTTTTAGTGAAGCATAGTTGCATGGGGATTTTGTTGGTATCTATTAACTTTTGTGGTTACACATTTCTTCTAGGTGTTCTTGATATGTTGACAATATTGTAGTCCTTTAGATGATTTTGATATAATGGTTATATCTATTTGTTGGTTTAGATACTATGTTGACCAAGTCATGGATTTGGTTGTGGCATTTTTGATGATTGATATATTCTTTTGGTAGATCTGATATAAAAAGTTTAGGATTAGTGGTGGTGTATTGAATATAACTATAATATCTTTTTTATTTTGTTTGACATGTATTATGGCTTGGACGACATAAGTTTCCACCTTGTATTTATACTCGAATCTTTATCTTTTATACATATGGTATGACTAAGTGCATGGGTGTGTATGGTGGTATATGTGGGTTTGAAATAGAGAATTGTATGTGATATCATGTGAGTTTGTTTCAATGAAAATATGGAAATAGCATGTATGAAAAAGGAGCTTGACTAAAGTATTATTATGGAACAAAGATGATATCTTACATACTATGTTGTAAAGGTTTGGTATATGCTAGAAAAAGATCATTATCAAATATTTACTATCATTGACTACTGGGTTTTTAACTATAACTATGTCATGCATAGAAAATTTTGATTCTAGCATTCACTTTTTATAAATAAAATAATTTTTAATGCAGATTTTTTACAAAGGTAGTTAGCTTGACTGGTAATGAGCCAAACAAAAATGAGAAAATTGGTAGTGAGCCATACTGATAGTGATCCTTCTATAAAAATCACATTAACTAGTGTTCATTTCACGAGAATTAGTATATTTATATTTATTTTTTGGGCATCCATGTTATATCTAGTGTTATGGTGTTGTCTTGTTCATTCATTCTTTTATCAGCTATCCACTCTTCAAATCAATCTTAGTAAAGTACTTTTCCCCACTCAAATAATACATTATGTTTCCATTCTAGGAAAATATAATATATGTACTTTGTAGTGGTCTTGTTGATATCTCTAGAATCAATACACATTCACCATTCTCCATTCATCTTAGGTGTCAATAGTGCAAGTGTTACACAAGGACTCAAAATATCTCTAATCATAACTTTCCTCAATAATTTTTAAATTGCCTATTCAGCTCTTCATTCTTTGTAGGTGTTGTCTAGTGTGGTAATTTGTTAGGAAAACTTACTCCCAAAATTAGATCCATACAATGGCTAATACTTCTAACAAGGGGTAATCCATCAAGTACATTATCTAATATGATATCTTTAAATTTTGTTACTGACTTTTTTATTTCTTTGGGTTATTCATCCATTATTCCCAAATCAAGTTTCTTTAGAATCAAAGCATAGTATGTACCCCCTTCTTCATGCCATCTATGAATTTTCTTCCTTCAACCAAGAAAATCCTTATTATGGTATAATTTTTATTATAGGTTCTCCTACAAAATGTAACAATACATGCTTCATTCAATTTTCTACTATGATATACTATTCAATCTCTCATCGAGTATTTTCTTTTCTATCATACTTCCATGGTCTAACCAACAAGATATGAAAATAATCCATTAGCATAATATCACAATCAACTTCATCATGATAAGATCTTATTTATAATCTTACTACACATTGTTCATCCACTAGTACCTTATGCTCATATTTTATCCATGGATTCAAACATTTTATCCTTAGATAAAACTTGGTAACTAGTTCCTCTGATGCTATGTTGTCTAAATTCCCACTATCAATGATGATTTTGCTACAACTTTATAACTAGTTTTAAATAAACTTTTCCTTCATACCAAATTTTATTAGGCTCCCTATTACACAATTCTCTTCTAACCATGAGGAATTCTCCATCATTTGATTGGTTAATATATCTAAGTGACTCTTATTCTATAAATACATTCCTTCTAGTACTACAAATCTTCTTGCTTGAATTTCCTTGTGTGCACCCAATGATCTATGACCTTCTTCTTCACATTTTAAACAAGTTCCCTTTAACAAACTCATGTCTTATCTCCTATAGTTATTACATCTAGGGAAACCTCCACCTCTTCCTCAATATAAAACTTATTTTTCCCATTATTATTTTCCTTTGTTTAGATCTAAATCAGATCTTCCTCCTCTAATAAATACCCCACCTCTTTGAAATCTTCCACCTCTTCTTTTTCGATGGCCATTCCCCTTGTTCAATTTCTCGTTAGCTATGAAGGAAATTTGATAATATTCCTTAACACTTTACATCATAACCAAACTAACGTCTTCCTAAATATATGTCCTTAAACTATTAATATATTTTTCAATTCTTTCAAACCTCATCTTCAATATGTCTAAATTTGAAATCCATACTATAAAATTATTCAATATACTCCTTTATAGTAGATTCTTTTTTCTTTAATTTTTCCATCTTCACTAGGTAAGAATTTATCTTTCAATTTATTCATCATCTTTTCCCATGAATAAATATTTTTCTTTCCTCTCCTTTGTATTTTTATTTGCAAAATTATCCACCATAATGATGTATTTCCTTTCAATTTAGTGCTATTAATCTTCACCTTTTTATATGCATGTGTACTTTCATATTTAGAATACTTTTCCAACATCTCAGTAATCCAATCAAGAAGTTCATCTAAATCTATCTTACCATAAAAATATGCTACATTAAAATGTGGTCTTGCATTAACTCTAGTTAGGTATCTCAAGAATATATAAGCATTATGACACTCAAATTAACCTCAAGAACTCATTCATTTGAACCCATGAACTAGAAATCATATACAAAATAGGCTTGGTCCCAAATCATAAGGATCTCAATGCATAAAATATTTGAGAGCTTTCAAATATAGATTTAGGTCCTCATATGATTCAAGAACATAGCTATATGCATCAATAAGATCACGAGTCACGAATCTTCATTACAAATCAAAATTCTATGATTTGGTCTAAGACAAAATAAGGACATGCCACCTAAGAGAGAAAAATTTGTAAATCAAGAAACATCAATCCAAATTAGATGAAATTTTAGTTACATGATCCAAAATTATCCAAGGAATGTAGTTTGATTATCATAATAGCCAACATGACAATAAGAAGAATTGTTGGATCGATCTTCCAAACTAGTAAATTGATGTAAAATGGAAAGAAAATATTTTGGTTGATGCAAGATTTCTTTGAACCTAAGATTCTCATGCATCAAATATGTACTTACTTGCATTAGCATTTTTATGAACCATATTCTTTAGTCAATCATCTTCTTTATGCTTAGTTTTAGATTGCAACTTTTGTGGCTTTCATCCATTTTTTAGTCTATTTTATTTTTTCCTTTTTATTGTTTCTTTCCTACCTTATTATTTTCCCTTTTATATTTTTCTTATTAATTTTTGTTCATGTTTTTATCCTCAAATTCTATTTTTTATTGTCTCTTTAGTTGACCTATCTTAGACTTTGTCTTGAGTCATTGGTTTTTGGGTCAACCACTATCTCTCCCCTTTTTATAGCTATTACTAGCTCTACAACTCTTATCATTTCTTATGTCCTTATGCTATTGGTTTGGAATTTTCCAAATGAAACTTAATAATTCTCTAATGTAATTGGAATAGTAAATGAAAATTTATTTAGTATTATGATTTACCTACAATCAAAGTAAGAAATCCAATTCACTAATCATAGACATCTCAAATCCCTTATGCATCTCCTTTGGAAATTTTTTGCATAAGTTATCTTTTCACAAAAAAAAATGTCATCAACATAAACCATGACAATTATTATTTTATCTAAATGAATCTTATAATAAAACTTATCATTAAAAAAATCTTTCTAAAATCCTTGTCCAATTAGATATCTATCCAATTTTTCATACTAGGTTTTGGGTGTGTGGTTACACCTATACAATGTTTTCTTAAATTTTCACACAACAAGACCTTATTCGTACTTAATTCCCTTTAGTTATTCAATATATACTTCCTCCTTTAGTTCTACATTTAAGAATGTTAACTTAACATTCCTTTGATAAACCTTGAAATCTTTAAATGTTGCAAATCTTTAGAATATTTGGACTGTTGGTGTTTTGAAACAACATGATTCCAAATTACCCTGATGAGAATAATATACATCTAGGGGTAGCTACTTCCCATCCTTAACATATCTTTTTAGACACTAAGAAAACTATAAGGCTAGACCATTCCTCTACTTCAGGCTCTACAAAACCTAGGCGGGTGTACCTATAGATTCTTTGTATATTACTAGTGCTAAAACATATTCCTAAATCTAAACAAAGTAGATAAAACCCTTATTTATCCTATACTTATGCAATAACAAAGATGTGTTTAATTCTCTCTCATGTTTGCATTCTGTACCTTGTCTATTTTGATTTGAGAGATACTTGATACTCTTATTGTTATTTGTATTTTGAGATGACCTAAGGGTTAGATATTATACTTTGATTTAGTACCATAGATGCTTTGCTGCTATGCTATTTAGTTTATCATATTTACATGTTGATGCCATTTTGAGATGATAGTAGATCTGTGATGATACTTAATTATTTGGTATTTTGGACATACTTTCCAATTATGTTATGTGATGGATTTTATGCTATGGTTATTTACGTCATTCTTGTATCTTTATACTTTATGCAAATGTGAGTTCTGTAAATGGATTAATTAGTTATTTAATGCATTTTGCTTCATCTATGATATTATTATGCAATTGCACTTGATCATGTGTTCTATAGTGTAGAAATTATATGCTTGGTAGTGACACATGGAGTTAGTGATTTAGCCATTCATATTTTACTAATATTGTCCGTGTATAGTTGATGTATCCTTATTTAATTATTTTAAATTAAAACCTTTCAATGGTTAGTAAATCCAAACTCATCTGCATTATGCGATTAGACTAGTGAGCATGTTCGTGCATTTAGAGTATCGCTCTATCAAAAAAGTGTTTTTGGGTTTTTGGTTTTTTAATATTTTTGGATTTAATATCTGGCAACTTTACCTTAGGTGAATTCTTGTTATAGAGAATAACCTATTTTCATTTGGATTGATTCAAAGTCTAGATACTCTAATTGTCTATTTTCCCTAATCAACTATTCACTCAAAAAGTGAATAAATATTGAAAAAAATGATTTTTATTACTCACTTCTCACTCTTTGAAATAGAAATTTGAGAGCTCTTTTGTGAATCCTCTTATGAAGGATTCAATTCTACTTGTTCTGGGAGTTATGACCATGATTTTTTCATGAGATTAGTCTCGTTGGATCCAGCTCAGGGAGTTTATGCTTTGTTGTCACTTTTAGCAGTTTTGGTGAGTTAATTATTTTATTATGCAAGTTTCAATTTCTACCCCTTTCGCTATTAGGTAGGGCCTTCTTGTTTTATTGTTTTTTTTTTTTTGAAAAAGAGGGGGTAAAAGTTTATTCAACCAAAATTGAAGTACAAAGCAAAGGCACACAGCCCATAAAAACACTACATGTTCATGTCACCCAAAATTAGCTACTCAATAGTCTCACTAAACTCATCAGGTAACTCCTCCCTTCCACTAATATCCCATCCATCCTCATTCTCTAAAGCCCACTTCACCAAACAATTGGCCACTTTGTTCCATTGCCTAGGGATATGACGAAAGGAAAAAAAGTCTAAGGAATTACAAAGACATAAATTTTGTCTGGCCAAAGTAGCTAATTGCCAAGTAACATTCTCCAAATTTTGACTATTCAATATGTCCACAACAATCTGAGAATCAGACTCACAAATAATCCTCTTCCAGCCTAAGGAACAACCTCTCTCAATAGTAGTCTTAATAGCAAGGGCCTCCATCAGATTATTAGAGTACTGATCTTAATAAGTAGAGAAGAGAAACACCATACCCTCATCATTATCTCTACCTATATCCCCGATACTAGCATGACCAGGATTCCCACAAGATGAACAATCTATATTAATCTTCAAAATCCCAGTAGGGGGGGGAGTCCACTTCCCATCTTGACAAACCCTTTGGTTTCCCTAATGAGGTCTAGTTCTTAGGGTGTCACCACATCTGCTCTCTCCCATATTCAAATTTTGCATAGTAACAAGGTCCCTAGGATCAATACTTTTAGACATATCACACTTTGCCAAGATGGTCTCATGAAGCCTACTAAGAATAATTCTCCATAGATGTTGACTTTCAAACTTGGAGTCACAAAAACTTCTATAGTTCTGCTCAAGCCAAAGCTTCCATAAAATGAGAGGTGGCCCAACCATCCAAGCAGCCTGCAAAAAGGAAGTCTTTGTTGGAGGTCTTCCTAGACTCTCCCAAAAGTCAACTAAAGAGGACGTGTGTATACAACCCTATCTCCAAGCCTCCCACCATCTATGCCATATCTCTCTCAAATAAGGGCAATAGAAAAATACGTGAGAAGTACATTCCTCATAGTTCAAATAGAGGAAGTAGATGGAAGGTCCCTCAAAACCTCATTTGTGAAGATTCTCCCAAATGAGGCATTTGTTTTGAACCAGTAACCAAAGGAAAAAATTACATTTTGGTCAAGAAAGGTTATGCCAAACCTTCTTCCACTAGTTCACTGCATTAGGACCATGTTGGTTCCTATCGAGCATAGCATAACCTTGAGCCATAGTAAATTTTCCATTTGGGCTAGGACTTTAGGCCAAGACATCTCTCTCACAAATAGAGCTACAAAGCCTACTTTCCAAAGTTTTAGTGAGAACCACACGATCCTCCTCTGAGCCACCTATTGGCGACTCCTGAATGTCTTTCCAACAAGTCACATCTAATTGACCCACTTGTTTGACCATCTTAAAGTGCTCTACTATGACTCATCCAACATTAGAAAAATGTGGCAAAGAGTCTAAAGCTAGGGAAAGCCAGAAAGAATGGGAAGATGGCCATCCCAAGAGTCCTACAAAAATAGGGCATCAGAACCACTATTACAAATCCAAAAGAGGCCTTCCTTGATAAGTTGAGCACCCTTCTTAAGAGTGTCCCAAATACAAGAACCTTTACCCACCAGTGTAAGTCTTGGTATATCAAGATAATCAGCATCCAAAAAATACTTGTGGCCCAATCCTAATCCTGACATTTACACCATCTCCTGTACAGCTTGGCAACCAAAGCTATGACAACAAGAGCCATTGATGTAAGACCAAGTCCCCCGGCATGCTTTGGTCTATACACAAAATTCCACTTAACAAGGCTCCATTTTAAAGAAAGAAGGCTATCGAACCAAAGGAATTGTCTAGATAAAGCATCAAACTCCCTCACAAAGTTGGAAGGGGGAACCTGAACACAACATCTATAAATTGGGAGAGACTACACCACAGTCTGAAGGAGAACCACTCTTCCAGCTGATGGTAACCATCTATAAGTCTAATGACTAACCTTATTCTAAAATTTATCCAAAATCCCTTGCCAATAATCTCTTCGCTGAGAACCCAAGACTAAAGGAACCCCAAGGTACATCAAAGGAAGAGATCCAATTTGAAATCTGAAAATCCTTACAATCCTATTCTGAATAAGGTGAGGAGTATTAAAGAAATAAATAGAGGACTTGTCCTCATTAATACACTGCCTTGAAGCTTTTAAATAGATATCCAAAGATTGCCTGAAATTCACTGCCTCACTGATTCTAGTCATTCCCATTAACCCAATGTCATCCATGAATTTTAGATCAGAGTAAGAGGCAAGATTATTATTCCAGCTCCAACCTTGGATAATACCCTACCTCACCTATGATTTTAAAAATCTTCCAAGACCCTCCGCCATTATGGTGAATAAATAGGGAGATAAAGGATCCCCTTGTTGAAGTCCCCGAGAGGACCCAAACAAATCAGATGGTTCCCCATTAATGAGACCTGAGAATGAGGAAGAACTCACATAGCTTAGAACCTAACTCACCCACTCATCATCAAAACCAAAGGACAAAAGAATTTTCTGTAAGAACTCCCAGCTCACCCTATCATAAGCTTTAGCCATATCAAGTTTAATAAACATAGCTTTCTTCTTGGATGTTGACATAGAGTGGATTGCCTACATCGCTATCACAATCCCATCCAAAAATTTTCTACCTTCAACAAACCACCTTGTTCAGTAGAGATTAGAGAACCAAGGAGTGGTTTGAGCCTCTTAGCGATCAGTTTGGTAATGATCTTATAGCCAACATTACATAATGCTATAAGCCTGAATTGGTCCAACCTATTAGCCTCTTCCTTCTTAGGTATAAGAGCCAAGAAAGTATAATTCAAAGACTTCAGCATATGTTTATTTCTATGAGATTCCTAAACCACTTCAAGGAGATCAAACTTTATTATTTCCCAGAACTCCTTGAAAAATTCAATCAAGAATCCATCTAGACCAGGGGCCTTGCCTTTTTTCATATTAAAAACAACTTTCTCAAGCTCTGGTAACTGGATAGGGCTTAAGAGGGCCTCATTCATCTCAGTAGACACTAGGAGGGGAATACAATCCAAAATGGCATGCTCCTTAGCTTCAATAGGAAGATCATCCTTAGTAAAAAGATTAGAAAAATAATTGACAACTTCCCTAGATATTTCTCTACAAGATGAGATCTTGACACCATCAGATGAAAGAAGAGAGGAGATAGAATTACCCTATCTCTAAGCCTTCATCAAGTTGTGGAAGAAAGCAATGTTCCTATCCCCTTCCTATAACCAATCAACACGAGATTTTTGCTTCCAAAAATCTCCTCCCAAAGCTCCCACTCTTCCAATACCTTAAGAGTCGAGATCTCAGCTTTGCTCAAATAAGATGTCATCCCCTAATCTCTAATTTGATGGGTAATAATATCCAGCTTGGTCTATGTAGCTACCTTTTGAGCCTAGAGATTCCCAAAATGATGTTTATTCCATCTCTTAAGACTGAACTTCACATGTTAAAGCCTCTTACTAAAAGTGTACATCGTCGTTCCATGGGCAAGCTTCCCCTCATACCACCAATCCACCATAAGATTAGGTAAAGACAAGTCTCTAAGCCACATCAGTTGAAATTTGAAGGAGGGCCATTTGGTGACACTGTAAGAGGTGATGGAAAGCTTAATGGGCCAGTTGTCAGAGCCCCTCTAGTCTAGAATTTTAGAATTGGTGATCCACTTGTTATTCATCCAATAGCAGGAAACCAAGAATATATCCAACCTTTCTAAGATAGTCTCACCCCCACATCTCTAATTATTCCATGTAAAGATGTCATTGGATGTCTTCAAGTCAATGAGATTCAAAGAGCCAATCATATCTCTGAGTAAATTTGAAGACGAGTCCAGCCTGGCTAGTCCACCTCATTTTTCCTCCAAACTCGTGATAGCATTAAATTCTCTAGCCATAATCCATGGGAGAAAGGGGTCTAGAGATTGGATGAAACTGATATGAGCCCATAAATATGATTTACCTAAAAAATCAGTAGGATTATATATATTGGATAAAAGGAAGCTTTCTCTAATTTCAAAATTTGAAGCAACCAAAGAGATGGAGAACCGGCTGGAGATCAACCCTAAGGGGGAAACTTTCCTAGGGTCCCAGAAACAAGCCACCCCACCTAAACTATTCAAAGCACCAACTCCCTACCAAGAGCCTTGAGGCCAAATCCACAAGGCACAGTTAGCCAATCCAAAGATCGAGACTCAATTAATCTATGAACAACCTTTTGTCTAGGGATGTTGTTCAACCCCCTTAAATTCCAAGATAACAAAATCATTTATGGGGGTGAGAGAAATGAGAATCAATGGGTTTTATAGACCTAGACTCAACCAAATTTTCACCCATTATCGTCACCTTCTCCTGATCAGTCTTCCTGCCACTCTTTAATGGTTTATCCAAAGACCCCTTTTTGAAGGATTTTTGTTGTATGCCTAAGACAAGAGAAGCCTTATTAGCCTTTGTAGAATCTGGGGTCCCCTTGGGCCTATTGGAAATAGGAGCAGTGATGATAGGACCCATCAAGCCCTATGATTCACCAATCTCTCAAGTATCCTACACAACAGGAGGCATATCAGTATCCAGCTGTCCAACATGTTGACCCCTTATGGACAGAATTTGCTCCTCATTCAACATATCCCCAAATTGAGTCTCTTGCTACCCTTTGGCCATCAAAAGAATCTCTACTAGGGTACCTTCCTCTTGGGCCAAATCTTTGAGGCCCTCAAACCTGTTAAAGGTGTCATCGGTCTATTTATCCCTCTAGGTTCTCTTTTTGCCTTTACCTTTGTTACAAGACATGACCTGAGTAAAACCTTCATTATCAATAGGTCCCATAGAGGAATTAGCCTTCCCCTTGTCCTCCCTAGGGGGTCCCAAAGCAGCCAAGGAAGAAGACTTGTTCCTAGGACAATTATGATATAAATGTCCATATTCATGGAAAATTCTACATCTGAATGGTAAGGTCTCGTAGTCCTGCTGTTGGATCCAAGATAATGATCCCATGCAAATTTCTATAGAATCTAGCAGAAGATTATTTAAATCAACTTCTACACAAATACAAGCAAAAGAAATTACCTTACAATCTTGCATCTATGTGGCTGATCCCATAGGTTTCCCAAGAAGTAATGAGATTAAGTGTAGAATATCTTCTCTCCAGAATTCCAGAGGCAACCTCGATAAGCAGATCCACACTGGAACTCATGAGCAAATTTCCTCAGCTGAGTTGAAACCCATATGCTAGGGCTTAATAAAAAGCCCCACTTGGTTAAAGAAATACGGGCCACCTTCAAATGGCATATTTCTATCTAACATGCTTGAAAAGATGACCATAAAGTAGTTATTGGTTGCTAATAAAATCTCCATATCTCCTTCTAGGTTCCACATCTGGTGAGCCCAGGATTCAAGTACAGGAAAGGAAAGGCGAAGCCCCAAAAACTTACAAATCAAGGCATGATTGCTCTAGTATTCAATGTCTTTTGAGACTTGTTCAGGTTGTATAACTAGAATTGGCTAGTCCTCGGCTCTCTAAAAGCATCCATTCACTTTCTTTAACTAAAACCCCCCATTTCAAGAAGATTCACCATCCCTCGATGGTGGCTTGCCATTCAAATCCTTGACATTAGCATGCAATGAAGCCGAAGACTCCCCCATCACTGCATCATCAACAGGAAGCTAGGAGGAGGGCATACCTTGATCCTTCATTCCAAATTAGAGCTTAGTTCAGCAAAAATGTGGAGGGAATGGGGCAAGGCCCCACTGATCTCCACCCACCATAGCCCCCACCAATGAAAAGACACACCACAGCCCCCACCAATGAAAAGACACAACAAACTAGGAATTTATGAGAATTCTCCCACGGGCTAGAAAAACTTGACCACCCAAACCCCAGCACTAGTTCAAATGGCAGATAGTAGCACAGATCAACCTACAATCTACCAAAACACAAGCACAGACTAGAGGAAGTGGGGGCTAGGGCACGGGGGCCGTAGAAGATTAGAGACTATGCATGAACACCATTGACTAAGTTTTTCCTCTCACCTTCTTGTTTTATTGTTTTTCTCTATTTATACTTCTATTTCTTGTAGCACTATGTTAGGAGGCTGAGAACTAGTGTTCAACTTAGTTTTTGTTTTTTGATTCTACTTGCTTGGTTGGGTATGAATGTTTTCCCTATTTTTAGGATGAGGGTTTGGGATTTTGAGCCATTATGCTAGCTATTTTTGCATATAGTGTTTGAACTTATTTATTTTTGGATTTTTTGGGTTTCTCCACCCAAAGGTCAAATGGGCTTTAATTTCAAAGTTTTCCAAAAATTTGGGATTTTTACCTTATTTTGTGTGCTACCTTGTTTTCTTAGGTTTTCTTGGCATTAGTTGGGTCGTGGACCTAGATTATCCATTTGGATATCAATCAAACCTTTATTGCACTTTTGGGTTGCTATTGGATGTGTGTCACATCCATCCTCCTGAGTATATTTTTGGTTGAGTGACTTTCTACATTGATTTATCATCCAGTCTTTGTGTTATGATCTTCGTCATGGTGGTGTGTCACACACAAGTACATGCATGTACATTTGTTGAGTGACTTGTAGGGCCTGATCTTCTATGGTACTTCTAGAAGTTATGATAATTAGGGTTGGGTTGGGAGTTTCCATGCCTATGGGAACTCATCATTGGATGAGCATGGGTAGGGTAGGGTAGCATATGGAGGGGGCTTCTATCTGGTAGCTCAATAATCATGATACCAAAGCTTGGCAGAGGGAGCTTTATATAAGTGATAACTAAATAAAATACTAGGTGGTAATAAAAACTTAAGATAGTAAAATGTGTGAGCACCCAATTAAGTTTGAGGACACAATGTGTGAGCACTCATTTAGGTTTGAGGACACATGATCCAAGCTTGGGCTTGTCAATGCCAAGTGACTCTCGATGATGTCTATACCTACTTAGTAGCCCATAGTGTATCTAACTAGACCTATAGTTTATGCAGTTGATGTCTTGGTTTCAGTTATCATACTTCCTAGTGTGTGTGTTATCCTTGAATTTTGCTTGTGTGTGTTTTTGGTTGGATCATTATCTCCATCAGCATAGTGTGTGTGGACCTATGGGTGCCACATGATTGGGAGGCATAGCTACCTACACCACTACTAGGGACTAGTGTAAAGATATGGTCTTTTGTCCTAGTGTAACCATTGCTAGATATTTTTACTTGGTACTTTGGGTTCCAGAGTATGCCTTCTTGTGATTTATGCTTTCTTTGGAATGCTTTCTTATCATGTTTAGATGATGTTAAATTTGATGCATTTTCTTATTATTATGATTAGCATTTGATTCGTGATGTTATCTACTTGTAGGAATATCTTATGCTTTGCTTCTAGCATGTTAGATTTCCCTATTCTTATGTTGTAGCATGTTTAATAGTGACATCCCTATTACAATAGTACCGACAATCTAATTGGTGGCTTGGGATGTTATGCATGGGGGATGACTAGGGCCCATGATAGTCTTATGATGTTATTGATGGTTGGGAGGAATCATGTACTTACTTAGTTGTTTTGTTCATTATAATATTATTTATGTTATTGCGATGTTGCTTTCAGTAAACTGCAATGTTTCACTTATGTATTTTTCTTTCTTACTATTTGTTAGAGGGTTAGTTGTTATTTCTATCCTTTAGTATTGTATTTGAGTGTTTACACCTCCAATTATGGATCTAGTACTCCCTAGTGTGGAGGTTTTGTACTTTATTTTTACCCTTTTATTGTCCTTAAGTGTTTCTTGTTTTACTTGGGTGACCATGTGTCATCATGGTGCAATACAATAAAGTATCGCATGACCATTAGAATTGTATCATGCATTCCTTGATTGCGTCATACGCCTCTTGGAGTTTTGTTAGTATCACACCCATTAGAAGAATTGTCATATGATACTTATGAAGTATCACACACCCCTTTGAGTTATATTGCTCAATCCCTGAAAATGTCACCCTTCTTATTTAGAAGTATTGGCCAGTGTTGATTGAAAGTATCACTAGGAAATTGTAAAAATCTATGTAGGCAAGTAGCGGGCACTTTTTGGTAAGACCCAAACATTTTTGGAAGTGTTTCAGGTATCCTCTTTATTGTTCTTCAATCCTTTGGTATCCCATTTTATATTCAAAATGTTTCTATTCAAATTCAATTCTACATCTTTCTGTAGTCAGTCATTTTGGTAAGTAGTAGCATTTGGAGATTCATTGATATTAAGATGTCTGGTTAGTCTTCTATTGTAATCTTTATGATCCTCATTTTTTTTTTTTGTGTGCATTCATACTTGTTTTTAAAAAAAATAATCTTGGCTTATATTTATTCTTGTTTCCAAGCATCTCCAAGTGGGACATTACATCTGGTATACGACCCCATTTTGCAACATTGGGATCTCTGTGTTATGGTTCCTCTATAGTTTTGTTCCATTGTGTATTATCATATTATGATTGTTATCTTGGTATCTTTTTAGTTCATGGTTTTGACTATTATGCTTGTGATCCAAGTGTGCTGACATTATCTTGTTGTTTCCATAGTGATGCCTCCTACACATAGAACTAGTGGTCATGGTGGTACCCATAGTGATAACCATGGAGATGAAAACCAGGAAGAGGGATGACAAGAAGCAGAAGGGAATAGGGTAATGAAAATTAGGCTATCATGGGAGCACTAGTGCTAGTACTCTAGGAGATTCTTGCTTGGTTGGGCCCTCGTGTTGAGGAGCACCAACATGATCATGATCGAGAAGAGGGATCTCATCATGGAGATTCCCACCAGTTAGAGCATAGAGAGGAAGAAAATGAATATGAACATTCCCATACTCCACCAGGTGGAAGAGGGCACCATTAGGGTGGTAGGAACTACAATAGTGAGGATTTTATCAGGTTGGATATCATGAAGTCCCTTTAGCAATCCAAACCACCATTGTATGATGGCAAGGGAAGTGGCCTCAAGGCTAAGACTTGGTTGTGTGACATGGAGTGTTGCTTCACCATGTATCCATATTCAACCAACATTAAGGCCCATTGTGCAATTATTCAGTTGAGGGACCATGCATCCATTTGGTGGAATATTGATAGTCAAAAGATTCAGGTCAATATTGTAGATCTCACTAGGAGATCTTTGAGGAGAGGTTTTGAGAGAGATTCTTATCTCCTTAATTCAAAGAGACCCGTGCTGATGAGTTCCACATAGTCCAACAAGGGAACATATCAGTGGATCAGTACAAAATCTAATTCTTTGAGCTTAGGAAATATTCATGTTGCAACAATGATGATCTACTCCTAGCTCATCATTTAATCCAAGGCCATAAGGATGCCCTCATTGGGGAAGTTTGTATGCATTAGCCTAGGACTCTTGTGCTCATTGTTGAGAAAGAACATATTGTAGAGGAGAATTTGAATTGAGGTTTCAGTAGCAGATTTAGTTCTCAAAACCAAAGTGCAAGGAATTTAGGATAGGATGCACAATATTCTCAATCCTCAGGGAAGGGCTAGACCTAGTCAATGCCTGCTTAGGGTGGTTATCAACGTAAGGGTAAGAAGAGGTTTTAGTGTAAGGGAGGATAGGATTCTAGAAACTTAGGTAAAAAAGGAGATAACTATAATTAAGGATAGAAATCACAATAGGATCATCCTCCTCAGAGTACTCAACAAAATTCTAGCAGGGGTAGTGCACCATACCCTAGTGCTACTCAAGGTGGTCATGGAATAGGTTCCAGCTTCAAGGGAAATTATTTTTCTTGTGGCCAGCCTGGACATAAATCTTTTGAGTGATCCATCAAACCATCTTCAAGACCTAGTAAAGGCACAACAAGATCTGAGCCTACTGTAGGAGATATGAGTCAAAATCACAAAGTCTTTGTGGCAGTTGACAATTGTCAAGCAGAACATCAAGGTATGGTAGTCAAGGCTACAAGTACATTGCATGGTATTTCAACTTTAGTTTTGTTTGACTCCGATGCTTTAGATTCTTTCATTTCACTAGCTCTTGTTCAATGATGTGAGCTAGTGGTAGTGTGCTAGTTTCTTAGGTGGCAGGTTGAGTTAGCCATGGGTTCCAAGGAGGCTATTGACTCATTCACCAGCACAATGGATCTATGCATTCTACCTCTAGGATTTTATGACATTTTGTTGGGCATGGATTGGTTAGCCACCCATCAAGAAAATATTAATTTTCATCATAAGATGGTATAGTGTGTTGATGACATAGGTGGGTAGGTGAAAATTTTGGGAGTCTTGAGACCAGTCTCACTTTGGATTATCTTAGCTAATCAGTTGAAGTAGAGTGTACGAAAAGGTTGTTAGTTGTTTCTCATTTTTGTCAGTGTTCTTGAGGAAGCCGAGAAATATATGATGACACTTGATTATCACCCACTCCTTTGTAAGTATGCAGATGTGTTTCCTAATGAGATTTTGGGTATGCCACCACAACATGACATTGATTTTCAAATTGATCTTATACCAGGAGTAGAGCCAATTTCATGAGCTCCTTACTGCATAACTACTCAGGAGTTGAATGAGCTCAGATTGCAGTTGGAGGAATTGTTGGCCAAGGGCCATATTTATCCTAGTGTATCCCCATGGGGTGCACCAATCATCTTTATGAAGAAGAAGGATGGTTCTTTGCATTTGTACATTATCTACCAGTAGTTCAACAAGGTGATGATGAACTATTATCCTTGTTGAGGATAGATTACTTGTTCAATTAGATGAAGTGAGCACATGTATTTTCAAAGATTGATCTAAAGTTTGGATACGATCAACTTCATATCCAAGAGGCTGATATTCATAAAACAACTTTTTGTACATGGCATGGCCATTACAAATTCACGATTGTACCCTTTGGGTTAACCAATATGCCATCAGTATTCATGAGTTTGATAACTAGTATATTTCACACTTACCTTGATTAGTGTGTAATTGTATTCTTGAATGACATATTAAACTATTTGAAGACTATGGAGGAGCATGAAGTCCATTTACATTAGGTATTACAGTACTCGAGAGACCATCAATTGTATGGAAACTTGAGTAAATGTGGGTTCTTCCAGTTAGAGGTGAAGTATTTGTGTCATATCATCACTAGTGATGCAATTGTAGTGGATCTCGAGAAGATTTGTGCTATCATGGATTGGCTAGTTCTCACCAATGTCTTAGAAGTTTGTATTTTCATGGGATTGGAGGGTTACTACCATTTCTTCATGAAGGATTTCCCATGAGTGGTTCATTCCATCACTTCTCTTCAATAAAAAGGGAAGAAGTATGTTTGGTCAAACCACTGTGAGGTAGCATTTAATGCTCTTAAGGAGTGTTTGACCAGTGCACCAGTCCTTGTAGGGCCTAATCTTATAGGTGATTTCATGGTTTGCATAGATGCTTCATTGGAAGGTTTGGGTGCAGTGTTGATGCAGGTTGGTCAAGTAACTGCATGAGTCCAAGAAACTCAAAGACCATGAGCTAAACTATCCTACTCGTGATCTAGAACTCGTGGCTATAGTGCATACCCTTTTCCATTGGAGGCATTTTCTTTTAGGACATAGGTTTGAGTTACATAGTGATCATAGGAGCTTGCAGTACATCTTTACTCAGCCAAACCTAAATGCATGACAATGTCACTAGATGGAGTTCCTATGCAAGTATGACTTTGATGTTCATTACATTAAAGGGAAGGAGAATTTTTTCATGGATGCCTTGAGTAGGAGGCAACATGAGGTATCAATGATGTCATTAGAAGTGGATTTGCAAGGCCACATCTTGGAGGCTTTGCCTAGTGACACTTGGTATCAGGAGGTGAGGGCAGAGATTGAGTCTAGACATACCCTTGAGGGGAGATTTTTAGTTTATATGCTTGAGTGCGATGGACTACTACATCACATGGGGTGTATCTATGTACTCATGTTGGGTGATCTTCATACCTTGGTTTTTTCAGTTGTGCATCATGCACCATATTCCACACATCCCAAAGTCAAGAAGATGCATGCTGATCTCAAATAGCTATACTTTTGGGTAGGGATGAGACACAATGTTTCTAATTTTGTTGCTAGATGTCTTGAGTGCTAGAGAGTGAAGGTAGTTCATCAACATTCAATAGGTCTTTTGCAACCACATACCATTCTAGAGTGGAAGTGGGATACAATATCTATTGATTTTATCATAGGGTTGCTATGTCATCATGAAGACATGGTTGTATCATGGTGATAGTGGAAAAGTTGTCCAAGGTGGCACATTTTTCACCCATGAGAGAATCTTACACAAATTCTTCTATAGCACATGTTTTTTTGGAGGATTTTGTTTGTTTGCATGGGATTCCTCATCAAATTATTTTGAATAGAGATCTATTGTTTACTTCTACATTGTGGACATCTCTCCAACATGTGTTGGGCACTCAACTCAATTTTAGTTCAACTTATCACCTAGAGACTGATGGTCAAACTGAGAGAGTGAATCAGGTTTTGGAGGATATGCTTTGCATGTATGTTATGGACAAGAAGGTGAAGTGGGAGGACTATTTGCACCTTTTTGAGTTTGCATACAACGGGTATCATAGCTCTCTTGGCATGTCACCTTTTTAGGCCTTGTATGGTAGACCATGTTGTACTCCTTTGAGTTGGGATCGCTTAGAGGACCAAGTTCTTTTTGGTCCAAAGATGCTTTAGGATATGGAGTAGTAGGTTGTTTTCATTAGGGAGCATATGGTTACTGCTCAGGATAGGCAAAAGAAGTATGCAAATTCTCATAGGTTGGATCATCACTTTTTGTTGGTAATAGGGTGTTTTTGAGAATGTGTCAAAGGAAGAGCCCCATCTATTATGGAAAATGCTCTAAGTTGGTGCCAAATTTTTTCAGACCTTTTGAGATTCTTGAGAGGATTGATCCTATCGCATATCAACTAGCAATGCCACCTAGTCTATCATCCATCTACGATGTTTCTCATGTTTCTATTTTGAGGCAGTATATTTCGAATGTGACCCATGTTCTTGATTGGGATGCTTTCTAGGTAATGAATGGGAAGCTTACTTTGGAGCCCATTCATATCCTACAGTAGTGGAGGCTGACCTTATGAGGTCAGGACATAGAGCAGGTAAGGGTCCAATGGGACCCAAGTGATGAGACCTTTGCAACTTGGGAGGATGCTACACGACTGAGGGGATTATACCCCTACCTCTTTGTTGGCTTCCAAGAGTAATCCTATGCTAGTAGGGGAGGATGTACCGCCTCTCATGTTTTCATTGTATACCTTGTCTATTTTGATTCAAGAGACACTCGATACTCTTATTTTTATTTTTATTTTGAGATGACCTGAGGATTGGATGTTGTACTTTAATTTAGTACCATAGATGCTATATTGCTATGATGTTCAGTTTATCATATTTTCATGTTGATGCCATTTTGAGATGATAGTAGATCTATGATGATACTTAATTATCTGGTATTTTTGACATACTTTCTTATTATGTTAATTGATGGATTTTATGCTATGGTTATTTACATCATTCTTGTATCTTTATGCTTTATACAAACATGAGTGGTGTAAATGGATGAATTAGTTGTGTAATGCATTTTTCTTTGGATATGATATTATTATACAATTGCACTTGATCATGTGTTTTAGTGTGCAGGAATTATATTCTTAGCAGTGGCACATGGAATTAGTGATTCAGCCATTCATATTTTACCAATATCATCCTTGTATGGTTAAAAAATCCTTATTTAATTGTTTTAAATTAAAATCTTTTGGTGATTAGTAAATCCAAACTCATCTGCATTATGTGATTAGACTAGTGAGTGTGTTGGTGTATTTAGAGGATCACTATATTGTGAAAGTGTTAAGTGATTTTATGTCATTTTGGATTTTCGAATTTTAAATCTTTTTAGATTTAATTTCTGGTAGCTTTTCCTTAGGTGAATTCCTACTATGGAGAATAACCTATTTTCATTTGGATCAATTCAGAGTCTAGCTACTCTAGTTGGCTATTTTCAATAATTAACTATTCACTCGAAAAGTGAATAAATATTGAAAAAAAATGATTTGTATTATTCAATTCTCACTCTTTGAAATATAAATTTGAGAGCTCTTTTGTGAATCCTCTTCTGAAGGATTCAATTTCTACTTGTTCTGGGAGTTGTGAGCATGGGTTTGTCATGAGATCAGTTTTGTTGGATCTAGCTTGGGGAGTTTATGCTTTTTCATCAATTTGAGTGGTTTTGATAGGTTAATTATTTTATTCTACTAGTTTTAGTTTCTACCCCTTTTATTGTAAGGTAGGGCCTTCTAGTTTTATTGTTTTTCTCTATTTCTGCTTTTGTTTCTTGTAGTGATATGTTAGGAGGATGAAAGCTAGTGTTCTCCTTCATTTCTATTTGCTAGTTCTACTTGCTTGATTAGGTATGAATGTTTTCCCTATTTTCAGGTTGATGGAATGGGATTTTGAGCTGTTATGCTAGCCATTTGCACATACAGTGTCCAAACTTATTTATTTTTGGATTTTCAAAGTTTTCCCACCCAAAGATCAAATGGGTTTTAATTTCAAAGTTTTCCAAAATCTTGGGGTTTTTACCTTGTTTTGTGTGCCACCCTATTTTCTTGAGTATTCTTCGCATGAGTTGGGTCATGGACCTAGATTATCCATTTGGATATCGATCGAACCTTTATTGCACTTTTGTGTTGCTTTGGGATGCATGTCACATCTATCCTCCAGAGCCTATTTTTAGTTGAGTGAATTTCTACATTAATTTCTCATCTAGTCCTTGTGTTATGATCTTCATGATGGTGGAGCACCACACATGAGTATGTGTTCATACATTTGTTAGGTGACTTGTAGGGCCCGATCTTCCATGGTACTTTCAGAAGTTATGATCATGGGGGTTGGATTGGGAGTTTGCATGCCTATGGGCACTCATTGTTGGATGAGCATGGGTAGGGTAGGGTAGCATATGGAGGGGGCTTCTATCTCATATCTTGAGAATCATGACACTAGAGGTTGGCAAAGGGAGCTTTATATAAGTGGTAACTAAATAAAATACTAGGTGGTAATAAAAACTTAAGATAATAAAATGTGTGAGCACCTGGTTAAGTTTGAGGACACAATGTGTGAGCACCTATTTAAGTTTGAGGACACACAATCTGATCTTGGGCTTTAAAATGCCAAGCAACTCTCCATTATGTTAGCCCCTACTTAGTAGCCCATAGAGTGTTTGACTAGGATCTATGGTTTATGCAGTTGATGTCTTGGTCTCAGTCATCATATTGCCTGGCATGTGTGTTAGCCTTGAATGTTACTTGTGTGTGTTTGTGGTTGGATCATTATCTCCATCAGCACAACAAGTGTGGACCTACAAGTACTATGTGGTTGGGAGGCATAGCTACCTACACCATTGCTAGGGATTGGTGTACAGATATGGTCTTTTGTCCTAGTGTGACCATTGATGGATTCTTTCACTTGGTACTTCAAGTAATACAATATGTCTTCTTGTGATTTATGCTTTCTTTGGAATGCTTTCTTATCATGTTTAGATGATCTTAGATTTAACACATTTCCTTATTATGATGATTAGCGTGTGATAGGTGATGTTATCTACTTGTAGGATTATCTTATGCTTTGCTTCTAGCATGTTAGATTTTCTTATGCATATGTTGTTGCATGTTTAGTAGTGAATTCCCTATTATGATAGTACCAATGATTTGATTGGTGGCTTGGGATGTTACACACGAGGGATGGCTAGGCCCACAATGGTCTTATGATGCTATTGATAGTTGGGAGGAACCACATACTTAGTTGTTCTATTCATTGCAATATTATTTATATTATTGTGATGTTTCTTTCAATATACTATGATGCTTCCCTTTTGTACTTTTCCTTCTTACTATTTTTTAGATGGTTAGTTGTTGTTTCCATCCTTCAGTATTGTATTTGAATGTTTACGCCTCAAATCATGCATCTGGTACTCCCTGGTGTGGAGGTTTTGTACTCTATTTTTACCCTTTTTTTGTCCTTAAGTGTTTCTTTTTTTACCTAGTCAACCATGTGTTAGCATGGTGTGATACAATAAAGTATTGCATGCCCATTAGAATTGTATCATGCATTCCCTGATTGTGTTGCATGCCTCTTGGAGTTTTTTCGTGCGATACTTTCCACTATCGCACCCCCTTAGAAGAACTATCATATGATACTTATGAAATATCACATGCCCATTTGAGTTGTATCACCTAATCCCTAAAAATATCACCCTTCTTCTTTAGAAGTATTGTCTAGAGCTAATTTAAGGTATCGCCTGTAAATTGTGAAAACCTATGCAGGTGGGTAGCAGGCACTTCTTGGTAAGACCCAAACTTTTAAGGAAGTTTTTTAGGTACCTTCTTTGATGTTCTTCAATCCTTTGGTGTCATATTTTGGATTTGGAATGTTTCTATTCATATTCAATTCTACATCTTTCTGTAGTTAGTCATTTTGGTCAGTAGTGGCATTTGGAGATCCATTGGTGTCAAACTGCTTGGTCAGTCTTCTGTTGCAATATTTATGATCCTTGTATGTTTTTGTTGTGTGCATTCATACTTTTTAAAAAACAAATTATCTTGGCTTACATTTATCCTTATTTCCAAGGATCTCTGGGCAGGGCATTACATGTGCAGTAGCAAATTGCAAGTCTATGAAATCCACAAGCTGAGTGAGGGTAACACTTTTTAGCTCTTCAACATTAAAGGAAAAACATTTGATTAATGATGTTGATTTCAGCAAAAACCCCAAATATGTAGTAGTAATAACAAGTGATCCTATAGCTAATCAATGCCTTATCTATTGGGAAATTTCACAAATTAAAGATATACATTTGTGATATCAATAATGTATTTCAGACACCCATATATCAAATCTATCTTATCACTTTTTAAATTAGACATCAATTTTCATATAGACCTCATTCTTATGAAGTATCCTTCTCAAATAACCAATAACCCTATCAAACACATCAAGCATTAGTTGGCCCTTTATTCCAATAGAAAAACATATCAAACATACAACCTTAAGGGGATGCAAATGGGTCTTAGTTCTTTATCCTTAAACCACATAAGATTTCAGATTACAAAGATAGGAGATGAGAATCAGAATAAAACTAAAGAAATTCTATCTCATTTGTATTCATTTCTTTGAAAATATACATTTAGATGCATGAAATTAAAACATAGAAATGCCTAACAGGTTAGAACTTTCTATATTATCTTAACTACTATTGGTCATACAAGAGAAAAAAAAATGCCAAAGAATGTAGTGTCATAGTGATGAGATCACATCAAAATTAGAACCCTGGTTTCACAAATTTTAGAACACTCATGATTGGAACACATAAGGTATCATAGAAGTGATTATTTTTCTCCAAAACTAGAACCAACCTCCATAATGGATGAGAAAGAAGAAGATATAGATAAGGAATGAATTTTTGGATCTAATCTAAAGACAACATGTGTCCACTTGAAATTCCATCCTCTACTATTGTAAAACATCTCTCCTCTTTCTACCCCTAAAACCTAATTTAGTTTTCATCATTATTCTGTAACAAACTTGGAAATATCTCTTAGGAATGATGAAAACCCTTGTCTCACCAAAATGTCTAAAATGCATCATGGAATGCTAATAAAAAATAGATTTAACTAAATTGAAGGTGACCCAACTCACACATAACTACATTTTTACTACCTTTTATATACATTCAGCTCATTACCCTGCTAGAAATTAGGTTTGAACTTCAATACCTGAATGCAGTTGCAAACTGGGAATTTGGGAGAAAACCTTGTATAACCTAAACAAATGGCTTCTTGTGCAAAAAAAAACTCCATAAATGGAAAGTTCATCTTCTCCCAATTTTAGCAATATATAATATTACCATATTTTCTTATCAGAAACTCCCATAATCTAGCTTTGAAAATCAGCCTCCTTGTAGGCTTTGAAATTGCACTTGTTTGCAAATACTAAATATATCTCAAAGTTTCAACTATAGGATATTATCAAATTTTATTTAAAATTGGCCTGCACATGATTTTTTGAGAGAAACATTTAAAAAATTAAATTTTGCATTTTTAATTTTTTTTTCCATTTTTCATTTGGGTCAAATCTAGTTTGATTGACCTTGACATGTGTCAAGTTCTGATTGGTTGGATTCTGTATAGTCACCTAACATCGAGCACCATGTGGCACCCTCTAATTGTCTCGCTAGTTACTGCCACATGGTAGCTTCTAATTTGTTCTCAGATTGCTCCATCATGGCCACCTCACTACTTGTTCAACACTTCCCACATCGTTTTTGACCCAGGCCTATTGCAGTGTGGCGCCCAAGCACTTCCCCACTTCACTTAACTTTTGCACATCTCCAAAATGCAGGGAAGTTCTAGATGTTGGATCTCACCATGTGGTGAAATTCAAAGTGCCCATCTCAGACTCACCACATCACCTCTAACTAGGGCTTGCTAACATGTGTCAGCTAGGTGCTTCCCTGCATTACAATTAGCAAGGTGTTAACTATGCATCTAGGCAAGTGCCTTTGTGACACATGTCTTCCATGACATGTCAACACCTTATAATCTGCACTGCACCTAAAGTCCTCTACCATGCATCATTTCCTAGTTCATCCACACATCTACCACATGTCATTTTTTTATTTTCTCTTAGGTTTCCACGTGTCAGTTTTTACTCATTATATTTCCACATTAGGTTGACATCATCATTGTAATTCAAAACTATTACATGGTACCCTCTATCTATCACTGACCACAAACCCCACGTATGAAGGATTTGGTTTAAATCCTTTATCTTTCAAGACATTGTGATATGTGATTGTTATGTCATTAAAGAATTAGAAATGCTATCAACTACCCAATGTGGGATAAAAAAATGAAGGTTTCCCTCTGTCGTTTTCAAAAGTGATTACTTATTTGATGTTCTATGTGGCCACTTGGGGAATATCCAACATCACTCCAGCTCAAATTTGACCCCATCCTATTAATCACCAATGCTTTTCTACATGTCTTCTAAGAGCCATTTTTTTTCCTTTAATTGTGCAAAGTGGAGAGGTAAGTTGGAGCTTGGCAAGATCATTTTTCATAGGGAGCATTCAAGCTCTAGTTGACATTGATCCTAAATGAATTTTTGAATTCCCTCGTAGTGGTTTTTTGCTACACTCTCTTGGACTAGATCAATTTTCTTTTGTAGGATAATAATATGTTGAAGATGTGTTATCTCTATAGTAGCAAGGTGCTCTAAAGTTTAGGGTTGAGGATAGCTCTCATTACTTGCAATCAAAAGTAATGCACCATCCATAATAGCAATACCATTTAGCATAGTATCCATAAGAATATCATGACCCAAGCAATCAACAAATGAAATATGTCTTAAAAACTTCATGCATGCATTTTCAAATCTAGGAATATCACACAAAGGACTATCTTCCATTTTTTTTCTTTAACAGCTCCATTTCTCCCAACCTTGGACACTGCTTACAAATTAATGTAGTTCAAATCATAATGTTTTCATGGACTCTCCCTTGATGGCTTTTCTCAAACCTTATCCCAATCAAAACATGGGCATCGATGATTAGAAATCCACATGTGACAACAACCAAGTCATTTTCTCCCAAATTGCCTCTACACTCCTTATGATGAGTTGCTTCCAACTAAATTAAAATGCTCTACCTCCACTAGCAGGCATGAAGGTAATCTATGCATGTGCCACCCCTCTTGTAAGTAATAAAAATATATATGAATTCTATAATCCACTATAAGCTACTTCATAAGTAGTGGAGATGCAAGTTGCAATTTTATAGGACCAAGATGTACGAGATGCTAAAAAATAAGCAAATCCCCTTTGTATCTCTAAAGAACTTTTTATCTCACAGAGAAGTGGAGTTTATTCTATTCCATAAGTAAACCTAAAGCATATCCTTGTGAATATATATTTATTTGACTCAATTTCAAAATACCATGAAAGATTGGTGGGGGCAAACATGTCCTTACCATTTGTAGCCACGGAAATTTTTTCAAGCTTAGCCTCCCTTACCAGCCATCTTACAAATACAATAAATATGATTTTGAATGCCTTGTAGTGAATATGCCTCTCACCAAACCATCTCCGTTGTAAACAAGAAGCAAATCTAGTGAGCACCCACAACAAAAAAATGACTTTGCTAAGAACACACACGATCCAATTTTAGCATAACATATCAATGAAAATGCAAAAGGCTAAGCATTACATAGATACAAGGAAATGATTCCCTCAAGCACATCACCATGTTGGGTTAGAGAAAAATCTAAGGAAATCAGTAGTTATGAAATCAATGTTTTTTGTGATGTATCATAAACTACAACATGACATTGTTTGAGGCTATTATTTGCATCGATGAGGACATTCATTGCCTTTGAACTCTTCCCATTCAAGTTCATATACTCGAGATTAATCATTATCTTAATTATGAATTTGTGATTGGTGTTTCTAGTTATTTCTTTTAAAGTTATTGAGATTGAAAAATTCATCTTGGATTTGCCCTGATTTTTTATTTGTAGTCGCTCACTCCTTCCAGAAAGTACAAATTTGCAATCTAGTGAAATCGATCTGGCCCCATAGTGGGTCCGGCTATTTTTTTTTTCCAAAAAATTAAACTATCAAATTAATCCATTAGTCATAATACACTAATTTGAAACAAATTCGACCATTGGAAACAAATTTGAAACTCATTTTACATCTTTCTACAAATTGTCAAGTTTGTGCCAAGAGGTCCTTTTACTGGCTTTAAAAACTAACAAAAACACCTGACTAGGCTATAAAATCTAACACATTGATTCTTTTATTTGCATACTCTTTCCCTATCGAATCTCATCTCATGATAAACTCTCAGTCAAAAGATATTGACAGTTGAAGTTACCATCTTAGAACTGCCTGCAAGCAAACATGTTAGAAAACCATAAAATGTGTTCAAATTCAGCTTCAAAAATTGGGTAAACTAACACTTGGGGGCACAAAAACTAGGAAATTGGTTTACAATAACAATTCCAACATAAATCTAGGATTTGGGCTCATGAAAAATAATAGGATGCATTTGGCAAGCAATCAAAGTGGGCTACTCAGAATTCACAGACTGGAAATACTGGTAGAAAAGTGGTTTTTGTAAATGAAATGGACCTAAGAAATTATGCAGACAGATTTGTCAAGATTTTAAAATTGGCACACTTAAAGTATTTTTAGAGAAGAATACAATGATACACTCCATTCGATCTCACCTATCAAAGATTTTAGGATATGGCATCATGAACAGGGGTATTTTCCAATTTGCACTTTATGACACCATTAAAACTCTACAAATTGCATTTGAAAATTGATCAAACGGATTCATCATTAGCTCAAAATTAAAAAATAACAAGTCTCTGACCTCTAGAATGTAGTGAAAAAGGAAATTTCTCATTTTGATCAACTGGGTCAAAGTTATAACAAGTCAAACAGGGCTTACTAGAATTCGAAACAATTGACATCAGCATGACATCAATAAAAGACCAACTATGAGGGATTCAAAACCTAGTCAAATAGATTTGAAACAACTCAAAATCCAAAATATAGGTTCTTTGATATGAACACTCAACACTCCCAAAGCAGTGAGTTATGAAACATTGCTAGGTGCAAGATATTCAAATGCAAATAGGGCCTCATGTTGTTGTTTTACACTTAAGCAAGAATGCAGATTTCAATATTGCTCAAAATGAAACTTCACGAAATAGCTCAGAATGACAATTTATCTTCATCAAACGAGTTGATATACTTAATGCAAGGAGTTAGAATCATTAATAACCTCTTAGGCCTTGAATAGACAGCTAGGTAGCCTTGCATTAAAAAGCATTTAAGTGCTTGATTTTTCAATGGTACTCAAAATCAGGGCTTCAATTTTGAGTTCCAATAGTGACTATCTAGGGCTACGTGTCCTTTATGGGCATGGTAAGGATCTAGATCTCTGGAAGAAGTAGACCACACACTTGACAACAAAAACTTCTCTTGAACAACTTTATTGAAAGCAAGGAAATCTACTCCTAAACTACACAAACGATGGCCCCGGACCATAGGACTTCAACAAGACTTCTTACCTCTATCATATATCTAATTTTCATTTGAACTTTCATGAGGCAAGCTAGAAATATCTCTTCTATCAGTTTCACCAATCAAATTAGCATTATGAATCAACTCTCTTGGAAAAACTGAATCTACATCTTCACTTTCATAATGTATATAAAAACTATAATTTCTCTCAACAATTGGCTATTATGAAAGTATTGATTAGCACGCTCAAATGTATCAGACTCAAACTGAAAATCCTCTTCATCAAATGAATCATGCATGCTATCAATCTTGAATACAAAAGCTTCATACTCAACTTGGGGAAAAATGTCACATGTGCCTTGAAATTGTGTATCCTTATGTATAACCAGATGGTACTTGAATGAGAAATTAGACTTTTATTCACAAATATCATCAATGTCAAAATCTAAAACTAATCCACAATCCTCCAATGAATCTTTGAAATTATCAAATGGTTTAGTCATCACATTAGAGTATTCATCATGGAACTCATTGCAAAGTGTATGGTAATTTTCAATAACAACTTCATCAAACTTTTTTTTATCCACATCATGAGATGCAATATCATCACCATAATCACTACCACATCTGGAAGAAGAATAATCTAATCTCTTACAGTAATAAGACAATGTATCATCATTAAACTCATCCTCAACTAAATCTAAACATTCCATGTCTTCTTCAAACAATGGATTGATAACTCCATGCAAGGATCCTTTTTGAACATTTTGACAAAAAATGGGCTGATCATCCTCAAAATCTTCATCATATAAAGCATTAGTATACACTTTGAACTCACTACCCATTTTGTCTTGATGGAGACCCTCAACATATAAAGAAAAATCAGAACTAGATGAAGACTCATTTTCTATTTCTTCTACCAAACATATAGTATCTATGATTACATTCTCTCCATTATTTTTTGTAGAATAAAAATTATGGATAGACCATGATTCATTCCTAAACCCCTCACTATATGCTACAATTTTATTGTCTAATGTAAAAACACTTGACAACCCTTCCTCAAAACCTTCATACTCAAATTTATTAGCATCAATTGGATTCACCATTTCTTTATCTTCATACCTTGAGCATGAATCACTCTCAAATTCTTCATTGAGTAACCAATTTTTATAATGCAAAAGCTAAAATGCATTTTCTCTTTTAGATTTAGAAAAAGAATTCATACCTTTACATGCATAAGAGTACTTACTTTTGTCATTTCTTTCTTCTTCCCAATTTGCATCAAATTCATATGAAGATGAACATGTACCATCAATGTCCTCTTCTTGACTCAAGTAAAAACTCTCATCATTTTCTTCACATGATACTTTTTCACAATATATCAAATCAGCAACATTGTTCACATTACTTGAAACACAACTTTCAACCTCTTCGTCCTCATACTGTGATGAACACCTTTCAACTTCATGCTCAATTATATTTTTAACATAAAACAAATCATCAATAGGAGAAGAAACAGTTGAATTTATATCTTGCATATCTAACTGATCAAGTGAACTAACTCTATCATCTACTGTTGTAATAGTATAAACATATGCACTATTTTCAGCAATAAAAGAATCAGCCCCTCTTTGCAACAAAGAGTCTTCATTTGCACATGTCTTTAATTTTGAATTTTCAACAAAATTATTTACAACAATAGTATTACCTACATGTTGATCTAAAATTAAACACTCCTTTTGACATTGATTTGTCCTTTGCACCTCATCTTGTTGCCAAACATTCCTAGAGAAGTGACTCCTAGTTAAGCCATACTTTATATTATTTTCAATCTCTATTACCATCATGAATGCCTAATGAAAAGTCTTAGGTTCTTTATCTCCTAATAGATAACTCATCTTTTTATCACATGTGTCAAGATAAACCACTAAACACACTTGATCATCCGGCTTACACTTTTTAGGAATCTCATTTATAACCTTTGCAAATCTAATATTAAATTTAGGAACTAATTCATCACTTCTGATGTCAATCTTCAATAACTTCTCAAGATAATTAGAGATGCTTATTATTTCCCTGAACTACTTCATGAAGGCTAAAAGTAATTCATCCCAAGATGAAATAGAACATGCTGGTAGAAAGGAAAACCAATCCCTAGCATCATCTTCTAAATTTTGAACAAACAACTCCATATGAACGTCTTCATGAGAAATTTCAAAATGACCAATCAAATCATTAAACATCTAAACATGATGACTGGCTAAAATTTCATGGTTCCCACTGGATTTAACAAAATACTTTTTGAGATCATATGGCATAGGCTTTGGGAAACCATGAATATCATAAAAAACTAATGACATGTATCTCTTGGTAGAAATAGATCTAGAATTCTTATCCATGGACTACATACTAGGTGAAAAGAAATTTACCATTTCTTATAAACTTAAAAGTCATTCACCAGGACTACTTTTAGAATTTATTACTTGCAATAGATCTAAAATCCTTTCTACCATTTCAAGCTCCAAACATACTTCAAAATATGAAAACACTAGCTAATTATATCCTTCACAAAGTATGTTGAGATATATCAAACCATTCTCCTACTTAGTGCTGAAAATACCACTTGACAGAAACTTTTATGGAACTTATTTTCATGGAAAGAAATTACATGAAAGTGGAAAATACCTTTTAATATTAATGCCTACAAACTACTTCATTACTACAAATGATAGCAGATTCAAATTTCATCTAGATTTATTAACTTTTGCACCACATCTCACATAACTTTTTCACCCATTATTAAGAACTTGAGATACATTCTTTGAATCTGCATTCCAACTATTATTTCCTTCAAAAATACCTTCCTATTCACAATGCACTGGTACAAAGATATAACTTTGAGTCACCACTCACTTAGTAAGAAAAGAATTTCCTAGCTTGCAAAACATAACAAGCTGGTCCAGAATTTATAATAAGTATTTGAAAACTTTATACAACAACTTGGGAATTTTACACTCTTGACAAAGTGAAAGAACTTAATGTTAACTTTGAATTCTAACAACAACTTAGCAAAACTTTTAAATGACCTTGAAAGTAACAATCATTTCAATTCTTTCAAAACTACTACTATCAGGAATAAGGCATAACTGAGAGACATGAATCTTTAGCAGAGAAATGGAAAACACCTCACAACCCTAATGCAATAGTAAATTTTTCCCAATATATTGAATCTTTTTCAAATTCTCAAAGTTTGTTTATCATATAGATTCTACAAATTTTATTTGTACCAGAGATTCTAGTACTTTCAACAATAAATCTCTTCATAGACTCCCCAACAAAGTCACCATTTTGTTGACACAGTTCCAAATTATCCTAATGAGAATAAGATACATCTAGAGGTAGCTACTTCCCATCCTTAACATATCCTTGTTGGGATTAAAGATAGAGTAATTGAGGGGAGGGAGGGTTGGGTGAATCAGTTACTAACAAAAATTAATCCACAAATCCCTTAGATGTCTTAAAGATCTAGTTACTATTGATAATCGATAAACCGATGTAGGAGCATCCAGAGGTATAAGGCCAATCCTGTGTCACCCAAAAAATATACTTAGACTTAGTTTCTATTTCATGTGTTTTCATTTTTGGATACCCATTTGGGCCAAATAAAGGTTCCAACTCTCACAATTCCATTATTAGTGTTTTAGGTTAGAGTTTTTAATCACCTTGGGATACGTATAAATGTCAAAAAAATAAGAGTATGTAATTGAGCCATCATTTTGGTGAACTAGAAGGTGTAAATTGGTTGGATGAATGTAATTGTAATTTACAGCATTCTAGAAAAAGAATCAGGTCAAAAGGCCCCACGGTTTGAAAGTTATCATAGTTTTTCAGTTTTTGGAGACCTCCTAAGAATGCTTCAAAGTCAAGTTAGGGGCATTAAATGACCTTGAATAGGACCAAAAAATGGGGGATGAGTGAAGCTAGTCCAAAGGGCTATAGAGCACTTCAAGAGCTTTCCAAAAATGTAAACAGTTCATCAATCAGAGCTACGATTCAAAAGTTATGCCTCCCGAAAGTTCGATTATCATTTTTGGATTCTTCTAATTTTGTGCCAACTTCTAATGCGACTTATGGAGCCTTCTATTTGGTCAATGGATGCCAACTAGCACTTTCTAGAATGTATTCCTAATCCTTAACCCTCCAGGGTCTATTTAAGAACATTTCTGGCATTGTAAAAGGCAGTTCGGAGTGGAGTTTGAGAGGAGGTACTAAAAGGAGAAATTATCTCCAGATTTATACTATTGTAAGCCCTTAGGGCATGTTTTGAAGTGTATTTTCTCTGTACTGAATGTATTAGCATATTTTCATAGTTAATAAAATTTTCTCTTTCTTATGGTGTCCATTATGTGCTTGGGTTGTGTCCCCATCATAAACAAATGTTGTAACTTGGTAAATCAAACTATTACTTATCTTCAAACATTTGTGCATGTAACTAAAAACAAAAAGAACACAAGAGACGTTAGATTTAACATGGAAACCCAATATGGAAAAAACCACCAAGTAACTAGTCACCAATTTTTCACTCTTCTGAAGTGAGCCCTATTAGGAGCCAACTTTGTTAAAGGTTACAATACACACTGTTAGGTGTGACCCTATTAGAGGATTTAATCACCCTGTTAGGAGTGGCCTTACTAGAGGTCTTTAGAACAATTCAACTAAATTGTCACCTTGTTAGAGGATTTACAAAATAGTTGTTAAACCAACTCTATTAAGAGATTTGAAATCATTGCTACAATGGTTAGAAAGCAAGAATGAATTGACCTGAACAAGATGCAATTGAATTTGTTGACTACTGGTCTCTGTTCAGCATCATTAGATCCTCCTTGATTAGATATAGCTTTTCTACTCCTCAATGATCTTTGATCATCCTTCAAATTTTCTTCCACAATAATCAGTCTTCATATCACATTGATTCTACACACACTTCCACTTCACACATTATTAGAATTCAAAACTTAACCTCTTAATTATACCATTCAGATTGTCAAGTCAGCCCATTTACATGTTACATTTACCAATAAACCATACATTAGTTAGCTACAAATATTACTCTAAACAAATAAATATTATTTTATAAAATAATGAAATCTTTTACTAGCCGACCCTACTCAGTAAATACTACTTCCATAAATTTCCTAAGTTAACCTTCTTGACTCAGTTAACATTGCAATATCCTTAAACTCCTTTGGCTGCCAAGTTTACTCAGTAAGAGTTGAATTCCTTAATGAGAGCTTGGTAAGAACTGCTTCTTCCACATTTCCTTTGATGACCGAGTGAGCTTGGTAAGAACTATTTCTACCACATTTCTTTTGATGACTGAGTGAGCTCAGTAAGAACTATTTACTCAGTAGATACTATAAGTTTTCTTTACTAACCTTCTAGGCTCGGTAGATTCTATCCTTTTGCCTCGCTGACCATCTAAGCTTAGTAGACTCTGTCCTTTGCCTTGCTGACCATCTAAGCTTGGTAGACACTGTCCTTTGCCTTGCTAACCTTCTAAGCTCGGTAGACACTATCCTTTGCCTTGCTGACCATCTTAGCTCGATAGACTCTATCTGATGATTGATATGACATTTGTGTGACATCAAAGACAACACACAATTGAACAATTATATCCAACAATCTCCCTCTTTGGCATTGATGGCAATACAACATGTCATAGCAAAATGAAATTTGAAAACAAGTCTTTTACTAACAGAATACTTCACTTTCTTCTTCAAATACAAAAAACTCCCTCTTTCATAACAATTTCTCCTTCTTACACAAACTCTTATTATTTTGCAAATTTCAAAAAGATATGACAGTATGCTCTCCCTCTTTGACAACACATGCCAAAGACAACTCTGAATAGCATTGTACCTAATGTACTGATTCATATGCAATGTATGCATTGGTTTGCTACATCAACTTATAGATCTTCAATTTTGTTCATGTTGATGCATCACTAGAACTATATTTTAGTGAGCTTGAGATAGGAGAATGAACCCTAACTTACCTCTTAGATACAATAATGCATCCTTAGGTAAAGGCTTTGTGAATATGTCAGCAATTTTTTCCTTTGTATGGACATATTCCAATCTTATTTCCTTTTCTTGCACCAATTCTCTAACAAAGTGATACTTTATGGAAATATGCTTGGTTTTTGAATGCATCACTAGATTCTTGGAGATGTTAATTGCACTTGTGTTATCACAAAACATAACAATAGGTTCTTTGATTTTTTTCTTCATACCTTCCAATAATTGTTTGAACCACACAATGTTTGAGCATTTTACTGCTGCTGCAACATATTCAGCCTCTACTATGGATTGAGATGTACAACTTTTCTTTTTACTTGTCCAAGAAACCAACCTTTTTCCAAGAAAGAAAGCTCCTCGACTTGTGCTTTTTCTATCATCAATATTTCTTGTCCAATTCACATCAGTGAACACCTTTAAATCTATATTTCCTCCAAGTTTATACCATAAACCATAATCCTCAATTCCTTTTAAGTATCTCATGATCCTTTTGATTGCTATCATATGATTTTCCTTTGGTTTTGCTGAGAATCTTGCTACAATTCCTACTGCAAGGGCAATGTCTGGTCTTGTGTGCACTACATATTGCAACTTTCCAATCATAGATCTATACAATGTCTGATCTACTTCCTTTGATTCATCATCCTTGGTCAGTTTTAATCTAGTACACATAGGAGTCCCAACTAGTTTGTATTCTTCCATACCAAACTTTTTTATTATCTCCTTGATGTATTTAGATTGATTAATGTAGATGCCATTCTTACTCTATTGAATTTGAAGACCAACAAAGAGTTTGATTTCACCAAACATTGACATTTCAAATTCCTTGTTCATTTGTTCTGAAAATTCTTTGCAAAGATCATCATTTCTTGTGAAAAAAGTATCATCTACAAATATTTCTGCCAAAATAATCTTATTATTTGGTCTTTCCTTTATGTACAAACTACTATTGTCATTAGTTCTTTGAAAATCAATCTGAATTAGATAGTTATGCAATCTTTCATACCATGCCCTAGGGGCTTGTTTCAAACCATATAATGATTTATGCAATTTGCAGACCATGTCCTTCTTGTTAGGATCAACAAAACCTTCAAGCTATTCAATGTAAACCTCTTCATCCAATATGTCATTGAGAAATGCTGACTTGACATCCATCTGATAAACTTTGAATCCTTTGAATGCAGCATATGCAAGTAAGGTTCTAACACCTTCCAATCTTACAACAGGAGCAAAAGTCTCTCCGTAGTCTACACATTCTTGAGAGTATCCTTTGCATACTAGTCTAGCTTTGTTCCTTGATACCTTACCATCTTCATTTAGTTTGTTTCTAAATACCCACTTTGTTCCAATTACATTTTTGTCTTTGGGTCTAGGTACAAGAGTCCATGTTTTTTTTTCTCTATCTATTATATCTCTTCATTCATAGCTTCAATCCAACTTTCATTTTCTAGTCCATCTTTGACATTTTTAGGTTCAAAATTAGCAAGTAAACAAGTGCCTTTCAACTTACTTCTTGTTATTGTTCCTTCTTATTTATCTCCAATGATCTAATTCAGTGCATGATGCTTTTTGAAATACTTGGCTAACACGGACTCCTTGGCTTTTGAATTACTTGCATTGTTATCCTTCTATGTCTCAACTTTTGGTTCTGATTTTGGTTGCTCAGGCTCGATAGATACTAACTCAGTAGCTTCTATTTGTAACTTGAGTTCTTGCAGCTTGGTAAGTACTAACTTAGTTTGAACTTCTTGTGACTCGGTTAATGAAGACTCTAGAGTTGAGGATTCATGATTAATAGGTATACTTGGCATTGTATCAAGTTCAATGTAAACAAATCTTTTGTACTCTTCAGGTTCCTTTTTTCTTTCTTCTTCTGTTCTTTCTACAAACTCATCAACTTTTACATGTGCACTTTCTATGACTTTGTGAGTAAATAACTTCAAACATCTATATGCTTTGCTTTTGCAAGAGTATCCCAAAAATATATTCTTTCATCACTTTTTACGTCAAATTTACCTTTTCTAGATTCTTTCAAAATGTAGCATTTGCTTCCAAATACTTTTAGATAACTTACATTGGGTTTGTAGCCATACCACAACTCATTGGGTGTTTTGAATGAGTCCCTTTTTAGCTATACTTAGTTCAAGGTATGAACTGCAGTGTTGATAGCTTCCTTCTAGTATTTGATAGCAATGTCTTTCTCAATCATTAAGGTTCTTGCACAATCCATGATAGATCTATTCCTTCTTTCTGCTATTCCATTTTGTTCAGGAGTTCCAGGTGCTAAAACTTGTCTTTTGATTCCTCTTTCAATGCAAAAGTTATTGAACTCATGTGAAATGAATTCACCACCTCTGTTAGTCTTTTGCTTGTTTCCTTTTCTACTCTGGCCAAATACCATTTGAACTTTTCAAATCCTTATGATTTCTCTCTTAGGTAGATGACAGTCATCATTCTTGAATAATCATCATTAAATAGAATGAAGAATTTTTCACTAGTATAACTTTCAATGCTAATAGGTCCACACAAATTAGTATGCATAATTTCTAGAACTTCTTCAGTCTGATAGTTCTTGCTTTTAAAACTAGTCTTTTCCATTTTACCAATTTGACAATTCTTGCATAGACCAACCTTAGGTTTCTTTATGTTAGGAATACCTCTTATGTTCTTGAATTTACTGATCTTTATCAAGTTGTCAAAGTTTACATGACATAACCTCTTATGCCATAACCAACTTTCTTCAATTTGAGCAATGAAACATGAGCATTCACCAAGTTCAAGATAAAATAAGTTACCTTTTCTTTGAGTGCTTGATCCAATCATCTTTCCTTTGCCATCAAGAAATCTTTCTTTTCCATGCATAAATTCTACTTTGAATCCATTATTGAGTAGCTATGCCATACTCAAAAAATTATGCTTTAGTCCTTCTTCCCAATATGCATTATCACATACAAGTTCCTTGGTTAGTGAGATTCTTTCTTTTCCTCTTATACAACAAGGTTCATTGTTACCAAATCTTACACTGCCACCATCATAGTCTTCAAAGTATTCAAACTTAGTTTTATCACCAGTCATGTGATGAGAACAACCATTATCTATGATCCATGTATCATTTGTGCTCATATGATAAATGAGTGCCATTTCTTCATCATTATCAGACTCATCTTTCATAGCAATGTAGACAATTTCATCTTCTTCTTTATCATCAGAATCGTTAGAATCTTTAGCCATGAAACATGTTTTCTTACCTTTATCCTTGAATTATTTGAAGTCTTTCTTTCCATTGCACTTGTGACCTTTCTTCTCATCCTTGTTCTTCTTATTTGGGCACCTAGCAGCAATATGTCCAATTTCTTCCCAAGAAAAGCATATTAGAGGAAGCTTACATTTGTATTTCCCTTTGCCTCTTGAATATTTTCTTGCTAGTAGAGCTTCAACCACCTCAAGATCACTGTCTAAACTTTGTTCTAATTATTCATCACTATCTGATTGTGGATCCTTCATCTTTTTCCCTTTTTCTTTGAGTAAAAGCTTGGCTTCAAATGCTAATTCAATATTCTTAACAGCTAGAATATAATTGTCATAGTTGTCTAGCTCAAATGCAATCAATCTTCCAACTATGGCCTCTAAATTTATTTTATAATTTGCCTCACATTTTCTTTCTTGAATTGCAGAGACTCTGATTGCATAAATGGGAAGTAGAGTTCTAAAAAATTTACTTATAACTATCTCATCATTGATATCTCCTCCAGATGCTTTGATTGCACTAACACATGCTTTAACTCTTTCAACATACTTTGCAATATTTTCATCCTCTCTTATCCTCATTTGATCAAATTGTCCTCTCAAACTTTCTGCTTTGGCTCTTCTCACATTATCATCTCCTTCATAGATCTCTTTCAGCCACATTTCAAAGGCAATTTTGCAATCCTTGATGTCATAAAATTCTTCATAACTCAAAATAGATTCTATATCTATCATCATGTTGTTGTGAGTCTTCTTTTCAACAATATCATTGACAGATAATGTACCAAAAGGTACTTTATATTTTTTATCGAAGTACTTTAGCCTTGTATCACCAATAGAAGCTAGATGAAGCCTCGTCAATCGTTGCCATGCTGAGAAGTTGTCTCTGTTAAGTCTTGGAATTTTCCTTTTGTAAGACATCCTAATCTTTAGCTTAGATCCTTGAAATATTTTCCTGTAAGCACCAAAAGCTCTGATACCAATTGTTGGGATTAAAGATAGAGTAACTAAGAGGTGGGGTGAATCAGTTACTAACAAAAATTAATCCACAGATCTCTTAAATGTCTTAAAGATCTAGTTACTGCTATTACTCAGTAAACAAATGCTATAACTCGGTAAATCAAACTATTGCTTATCTTCAAGCATTCATGCATGTAACTGAAAATAAAAAGAACACAAGAGACACCAAATTTAACATGGAAACCCAATATGAGAAAAACCAACAAGTAACTAGTCACCAATTTTTCACTCTTCTGAAGTGAGCCCTGTTAGGAGCCAACCCTGTTAAAGGTTATAATACACACTGTTAGGTGTGACCCTATTAAAGGTTTTAATCACCCTGTTAGGAGTGGCCTTGCTAGTGGTCTTTAGAAAAAATTTAACTGAACTATCACCTTGTTAGAGGATTTATAAAATGGATGTTAAACCAACTCTATTAAGAGATTTGAAATCACTGCTACAATGGTTAGAAAGCAACAATGAATTGACCTGAACAAGATGCAATTGAATTTGCTGACTACAGGTCTCTATTCAGCATCAATAGATCCTCCTTGATCAAATATAGCTTTGTTGCTCCTCAATGATCTCTGATCATCCTTCAAATTTTCTTCCATAATAATCAGTCTTCATATCACATTGATTCCACACACACTTCTACTTCACACACTCTAAGAATTTGCAACTTGACCTCTTAATTATACCATTCAGATTGTCAAGTTGGCCCATTTACATGTTACATTTACCAATAAACCATACATCAGTCAGCTAAAAAAAATTAATCTAAATAAATAAATGTTATTTCATAAAACAATGAAATATTTTACTGAGTTAACATTGGTCATCTAGCTTCTAGGATTTTAAGGATATTGCAATGATGACCTAAGTTATACAATGAAATCCTAAGTTAACCTTCTTGACTTGGTTAACATTGCAATATCCTTAAAATCCTTTGGTTGCTGAGTTTACTTGGTAAGAACTGAATTCCTTCATGAGAGCTCAATAAGAATTGCTTCTACCATAGTTCCTTTGATGACCGAGTGAGCTCAGCAAGAACTATTTTTGCCACATTTCCTTTGATGATCGAGTGAGCTCGGTAAGAACTGTTTACTCAATAGATATTGTAAGTTTTCTTTACTAACCTTCTGGGCTTAGTAGATTTTGTCATTTTTCCTCCCTGACCATCTGAGCTTGGTAGACTCTATCCTTTGCCTTGCTGACCTTCTAAGCTTGGTAGACCCTATCCTTTGCCTTGGTGACCTTCTGAGCTTGGTAGACACTTTCCTTTTTATTGCTGACTTTTTGAGCTCGATAGACTCTATCTGATGATTGATATGACATTTGTGTGACATCAAAGACAACACACAATTGAACAATTGTATCCAACAATCTTTTTAGACACTAGGCCAACTATAAGGCTAGACCCTTGGTCTACTTTAGGCTCTACAAAACCTTGGTGGGTGGACCTATAGATTCTTTATACGGTACCGGTGCTAAAACATATTTCTAAATCTAAACAAAACAAATAAAACTGTTATTTTTCCTATACTATTGCAATAACAAAGATGTGCAATAGGAAATTACAAGTCTATAAATCCACAAGCTAAGTGAGGGTAACACCTTTTAGGTCTTCAACATTAAAGGGAAAAACATTTGATTAATGATGTTGATTTCAGAAAAAGCCCCAAATATGCAACAGTAATAACAAGTGATCTTGTAGCTGATCAGAGCCTTATCTATTGGGAAATTTCATAAATTAAACACATACATCTATGAGATCAATTATGTATTCCATACACCTAGATATCAGATCTATCTTATCACTTTGTGAATCAAACATCAGTGTTCATAAAGACCTCATTCTTATGAAGTATCCTTCTCAAATAACCAACAACTCTATCAAACACATCAAGCATTTACTTGCCCTTTGTTCCAACAACAAAACATATTAAATATACAACCTTAAGGGGATGCAAATGGGTCTTAGTTCTTTTTCCTTAAACCACATAAGATTGTAGATTATAGAGATAGAAGATGAGAATCAAAATGAAAATAAAGAGATTCTTGCTCATTTGTATTCATTTATTTGAAACTATACATTCAAATGCATGAAATTAAAACTTAGAAATGCCTAACAAGTCAAAAATTTCTATATTATCTTAACTACTATAGTTCATACAAGAGAAAAAATGTTGAAGAATGTGGTGTCACGGTGATGAGATCACATCCAAATTGGAACCCTAGTTTCACAAATCTCAGAATACTCAAGATTGGAACATACAAGGTATCACAACAGTGAGTCTTTTTTTTCCAAAACTGGAACCAACCTCCACAATGGATGAGAAAGAAGAAGATATAGACAAAGAATGAATTTTTGGATCTAATTTGAAGATGACATGTCTCCACTTGAAATTCCATTCTCTGCTATTGTAAAACATCTCTCCTCTTTCTACCCCTAAAATTTGATTTAGTTTTCATTATTATTTTGTAACAAACTTGGAAATATCTCTTAGGACTGATGAAAACCCTTATGTCACCAAAATATATAAAATGCATCATGGAATGCTAATAAAAGTTGGATGTAACTGACTTGAAGGTGACCCAACTCACCCATAATTGCATTTTTACTACCTTTTATGCACATTCAGCTCATTACCCTGCCATAAATCCATTTTGAACTTCAATACCTGAATGCAATTGCAAACTAGGAATCTAGGAGAAAGCTTCATATAACCTGAAAAAATAGCTTCATCTATAAAAATGAACTCCATAAATGGAAAGTTCATCTTCTCCCAATTTTGACAATATATAATATTGCCATATTTGCTTATCAGAAACTCCTAGAATCTAGCTTTGAAAATCAAGCTCCTTCTAGACTTTGAAATTGCACTTGGTTGCAAATACTAAATATTTCTAAAAGTTTCAACTATAGGATATTATCAAATTTTATTTAAAATTGATCTGCACATGATTTTTTGAGAGAAACAATTAAAAAATTAAATTTTGCATTTTTGAAAATTTTCCTCCATTTTTCATCTAGGTCAAATCTAGCTTGACCAACCTTGACACATGTTAAGTTCTAATTGGCTAGATTCTGTATAGTCAGTCGACACCAAGCACCATGTGGCATCCTCTGATTTTTTCTTAGACTACTACATAATGGCCACCTCATTGGTCTGTCAATACTTGCCATGTCATTTCCTACTCAGACCCACTACCACATGGCACCCAAGTGCTTCCTTGCTTTGCTTAACTTTTGTGCATCTCCAAAATGTAGGGAAGTGCCAATCGTCAGATCTGGCAACATGGAAAAATTGAGAGTGCCCATCTTAGAATCGCCACATTACCTTTGACCAAGGCCCACTAACACGTGTCAGATAGGCACTATTTTGCATTACAGTTAGTAGGGTTCTAACTGTGCATGCGAGGAAGCACCTTTGTGACATGTGTCTCCCATACCATGTCAGCACCTCATAATCTACACTACACCCAAAGTTCTCTGCTATGTTTCACTAGCTAGTTTGTCCATGGATCTGCCACATGTCAATTTTTTATTTTCTCTCAGGTCACCACATGTCAATTTTTACTCATCAATTTTCCACATCAGGCTGATGTCATCATTATGGTTCAAAACTTTTGTGTGTTCCCCTCTAGTTGTTGCCGACCATAGACCCCATGCATGAAGGCTTTGTCTTAAAAGCCTTTGTCTTTCAAGATATTGTGATATGTAAGTGTTGGGTCATTTAAAGAATTAAAAACGCTACCGGCTACCCAATGTGGGATTTAAAAAAAATGAAGATTTCCCTCTATTATTTTCAGAAGTGATTTCTTATTTGATGTTCTATGTGGCCACTTGGGGAATATCTAGCATCACTCTAGCTTGAACTTGACCCCATCCTATTAATCGCCAATGCTTTTCTACATGTCAGCTAAGAGCCACTTTTTCCCTTTACTTGTGTAGACCAGATTGATAAGTTGGAGCTTGGGAAGATCATTTTTTTATAGCAAGCATTTGAGCTCTAGTTGATATTGATCCTAAATGAATTTTTTAATTACCTTGTGGTGGTTGTTTGTGACATTTTCTTAGATTAGATCAGTTTTGTTCTATATGTTATCTCTATAGCAGCAAGGTGCTCTGAAGTTTGGGGCTGAGGACAACTCTCATTACTTGCAATCAAATGTAATGCACCATCCATAATAGTAGCACTATTTAGCATAGTAGCCATAAGAATATCATGACCCAAGAAATAAACAAATGAAATATGTCTTAAAAACTTCATGCGTGAATTTTCAAATCTAGGAATATCACATAAAGGACTATCTTCCTTTTTTTTTTCAAAGCTTTAGCTTTTAGCAACTTCATTTCTCCTAACCTTGGACACTGCTTACAAATTAATACAATTCAAATCATAATGTTATCATGGACTTTCCTTTGGTGGCTTTTCTCAAACCTTATCCCAGTCAAAACATGGGCATCAATAACTGGAAATCCACATGTGACAACAGCCAAGTCATTTTCTCCCAAATTGCCTCTACACTCCTTGCGTTGAGTTGGTCCCAGCTAAATTAAAACATTCTACCTCCACTAGTGGGCATGAAGGTAATCTATGCATGTGCCACCCCTCTTGTAAGTAATACAAATATATATGAATGATATAATCCACTATAAGCTACTTCATAAGTAGTGGAGATGCAAGTTGCAATTTTACAAGACAAAGGTTTACAGGATGCTAGAAAATAAGTAGATCCACTTTGTATCTCTAAAGAACCTTTTATCTCAAAGAGAAGTAGAGTCAATACTATTCCATAAGTAAACCTAAAGCATATCCTTGTGAATATAGAGCTATTTGACTCAATTTCACAATACCATGAAAGATTGGTGGGAGTAAACATGTCCTTACCATTTGTAGCCATCGAAATTTTTTCAAGCTTAGCCTCCCTTACTAGCCATCTTACAAAAATAATCAATATGTTGTGAATGCCTTGTAGTAAATATGCTTATCACCAAACCATCTCCACTGTAAACAAGAATCAAATTTGGCAAGTACCCACAACAAAAAATGACCTCACCAAGAACACCCACGATCCAATTTTAGCATAAGATATCAACAAAAATGCAAAAGGCTAAGCATTACATAGATACAAGGCAATGTAAAGAGAGATCAAGGGAATCTTGAGCACATCACCATGTTAGGTCAGAGCAACACCTAAGGAAATTAATAGTTATGAAATCAATTGTTTTTGTGATGTATCATAAACTACAACATGAAATTGTTTGAGGCTATTATTTGTATCGATGAGGACATTCATTTCCTTTAAACTCTTCCCAATTAGGTTCTTATACCTTAGATTAATGATGCAAGAGCATCCAAAGGTATAAGGAAAATCCTGTGTCACCCAAAAAAAATATACTTAGACTTAGTTTCTATTTCATGTGTTTTCCTTTCTAGATACTCGTTTGGGTCAAATAAAGGTTCCAACTCTCACAGTTCCACTATCAGAGTTCTGGGTTAGAGTTTTTAATCACCTTGGGATATGTGTAAATGCTAGAAAAATAGGATTATGTAATTGAGCCATAATTTTGGTGAACTAGAAGGTGTAAATTGGCTAGATGAATTTAATTGTAATTTAGAGTATTCCAGAAAAAGAATCAGGTCAAAAGGCCCCACAATTTGAAAGTTATTACAATTTTTTGATTTTTGGAGACCTCCTAAGAATGCTTCAAAGTCAATTTAGGGGCATTAAATGACCTCAAAAAGGGCCAAAAAATGGAGGAGGAGCGAAGCTTGTCCATAGGGCTATAGAGCGCTTCGAGAGCTTTTCGAAAATGTAAACGGTTCATCAATCGAAGCTACGGTTCAAAAGTTATGCCTCTCGAAAGTTTGATTACCATTTTTGGATTCTTCTAATTTTTTGCTGACTTCTAATGCAACTTCTAGAGCCTTCTATTTGGTTAGTGGATGCCAACTAGCACTTTCTAGAATGTATTCATAATCCTTAACCCTTTGGGGTCTACTTAAGAACATTCCTGGCATTGTAAAAGATAGTTCGAAGTGGAGTTTGGAAGAAGGTACTGGGAGAAGAATTTATCTCCAAATTTATGTTATTGTAAGCCCATAGGGCATGTTTTGAAGTCTATTTTCTCTGTACCGAATGTACTAGCATATTTTCATAGTTAATAAAATTTTCCCTTTCCTATTGTGTCCATTCTGTGCTTGGGTCGTGTCCCCATCAATTAATCATTATCTTAATTATGAATTTGTGATTGGTGTTTCTAGTTATTTCTATTAAAGTGATTGAGATTTAAGAATTCATCTTAGATTTTCCCTAATTTCTAATTTTTAGACACTCACTCCTTCCTAAAAGTACAAATTTGCAATCTACTAAAATCAGTTGAGCCCCAAAGTAGGTTCGGCTAAAAAAAAATTGTTTCTAAGCAACTGAACTATCAAATTAATCCATTAGTCATTAGACACTAATTTGAAACAAATTTTACCACTAGAAACAAATTTGAAACTCATTTTACATCTTTCTAAAAACTATCAAGTTTGTGCCAAGAGGTCCTTTGACTGGCTTTAAAAACTAGCAAAAACACCTGAGCAGGCTCTAAAATCTAACATACTAATTCTCTGCTTTGCATACTCTTACCTTGTCAAATCTCATCTCATGATGAATTATCATTCAAAAGAGATTGACTATTGAAGTTTCCCTCTCAGAACTGCCTACAAGAAAACATGTCAAAAATTTGTAAAATGTGTTTGGATTTAGCTTTGAAAACTGGGTAAATTGACATTTGCAAGCACAAAAATTGGGGCATTGGTTTATTGTCAAAAGGAAAAAATAAATTTGGGATTTGGGCTCATGAAAAATAATAGGATACATTTGGTGAGTGGTCAAACTGGGCTACTCAAAATTTGCAGTCTGGAAACACTAGCAAAAAAGTGGTTTTTACAAACACAATGGACTTGGGAAAGTGTGTAGACAGATTTGTCGAGATTTGAAAATTGGCACAATTAAAGTATTTTCAAAGTAGAACACAATGGTACACTCCATTTTATCTCACCTATCATGGATTTTGAGACATGGCATCATGAACAGGGGTATCAACCAATCTACACTTTGACACTAGCAAAACTTTACAAATTGCATTTAGAAGCGTGTTTAAAAACTAATCAACGGATTTGTCATAAGCTCAAAATTGAAACATAACAAATTTATAACCTTTAGAATGTAGTGCAAAAGGAAATTTCCCATTTATGTCAATTGGGTCAAGGTTATAGTAATTCAAACAAGGCTTTCTAGAATTCAGAACAATTCGCATCAGCATGACATCAATAAAAGACCAATTTGGAGGGATTCAAAACCTAGTCAAATAGATTCAAAAATAACTCAAAATCTAAAACATAGGTTCTTTGTTATGGATACTAAATACTCGCAAAGCAGAAAGTTATGAAACATTATTTGGTGCAAGATATTCAAATGCAAACAAGGCCTCTTGTTGTTTGACACTTTGGCAAGAATGCAAATTTGTACATTGCTCAAAACGAAACTTCATGGAATGTCTTAGAATTGGATATACTAAATGCAAGGTATTAGAAGAATTAAACACCTCTTAGGCCTTGAATGGATAGCTAGCTACCCTTGCATTAAAAAGCATTTAAGGGTTTGATTTTCCAATGGTACTCAAAATCAAGGCTTCAATTTTGAGTCCCAACATGGACCAACTCCATCAGAAAAATGAGGGCATAAGTTTCACCAGAATCACTACCTTCAATCTAAGTATAACCTTGTAGACCGATTTTGTATCAAATACATTCTTTTCAACTAGTTTGGTTATAAGCTCCCAAGGTTGATTCTTCTCTATGTGATCAAATTATTTCATTTATCTTACCTAATTATGATCATTGCATGCTTCTTTTATAGATTTTACAAGATCAATTTATAAAAGTAAACAATAATAAAAGTTGATCTTGTGCTACTCTACTTCTTGTAATGATACATTTACTTTTACCACCAGTAATTTGATTCTTTGTGTGATTTCTCTATATAAAACCTAGTGTCTTAGATGTAGATGTTGGATCCTTCTTTGTATCTTGTTCTTCTTTTCCCATTTCCATTGTATCATATTCATATTGAAGATATTTCTAAGGATATTTTTTAAAATCTACATCAACCTTCACATTTTTACTTTCAACAATCTTATTTACTCTCTTGTTATAATACTAGTGTTCTTGTCTCTTTGTAGAACATCCTAAAAATATATCTTCATCATTCTAGTATCAAACTAGCGAAAATTGTATTCATCTCTTTGAATGCAACATATTATTCCAAAAACCTTTAATATTCCACTATGGGTTCCCTTCCATGCCACAATACATATTATGTATTCTAATACTTCTTCTAATAAAGAACAATGCTAAGAATGTACATAGTTGTATGCATTTCTTCTCTCTACTAAACTTTCAATAAGATTTCTTCTTTCATCATTATCCTTGTTACTTCATGTGTTGTTTGATATGTCCTTTCCACTGCATTATTCTATTGTGGGGTTCAAGCAACTAAAAACTATATTTTAATCCTTGTTCTCACAAAAATTATCAAATTCATCTTATGTCAACTCTCATTGTCTATCAAATCTCAAACTAATATTCCTACTACTATTCTCAACTCTTTGACTTAAATATCTTGAATTTATCAAGTGCTTTTGACTTTTCTCTTTGAAATACAATACAAGATCATCTTGAATAATCATCAATGAAAAATATGAAATATCTCACCTTGCATACTTCTTATTTTGGTAGGGCCATATAGGCTAGTATGCAAAGATCTAAAAAACTATTACATTAATGCTCTTTTTCCTTGAATGAGTCCCTTCTTTGTTTTCCTTCCTAACATCCTTTACAAATAATGTTGTTTGGTTTACCTAGTCTTGATAAATCTATTACTACCCATGATGAACTTATTCTTCCCAAGTTTTAAAAATTCATGTGGCACATCCTCTAGTGACAAAGCCAACTATCATTCATTTGAGATAATAAACAATTTTTTGTAGCTCCTTCAGGTTGGTACACAATCCTTCCTTTTTTTTTTTCTAATTGTAATTATTGTTTGAAACCTCTTCTAGACCTCACAACCTTCAGTCTTAAAAATAACATCACAATCATCTTCACACATGTGTCCAACACTCGAAAGATTATGAAACAAACTCTTTACATAATTAACCTTATTAGTGTTATGTTTTTCATAAAAAGTAATATAACCAATTCCAACAATATATAAAACTTTTTCATCACCAAATCTAAGAGGACCACAATCATATTTCTCAAGTTTCATGAATTTGGTTTTATTACCAGTCATACGATTTGAAAATCCCTTATCAAGCAACCGTTTATTCTTATTTATTTTAGTCTTAGTATTATCATTAAAATCTATGCAAATGTTAGAAATAATACATCTAGGTTTCTCTTCTTCTACAAAGAATAAATGTTTTCTTATTTTGATTTGTCATCATATACAATAGCATATATATTAGCATAGTAATCCTTCTTAGTGATCTTCTTAAACTTCTATCTAGGTCCTTTCTCTAGACACCTAGTAGTTAAATGATCAATCTTTCTTCATCTAATGTATTTAAGAAGTAATATACCTTTACATTTGTTAGTACCTTTATTTAGCTTTCTTGCAAAATTCACTGTGATTTCATCTAAATCAACATTATCTAGATCTTCATTTGTCTCTATGGCTTTAAATATTTTCTCAAATATTCTCCCCTCTTTTCAAACTTCCTCATCTCAAATATGGTCAGAATGTCAAACAAATGTTCTTACATAAACTTATTTGAATCATAAACTTCCTCAATACCTGAGATCTTATCATTGTATCTCTTTGATAAGGACATCCTAATATCTTCTCTATGGAATATTCATAAGTGGTATTACCTCCTTGGCTATTGATTTTATTCACTTCTTTGTAAACCCTTTGAAAGTAACTTCTAATATATTCTCCTTACCCAATTCTCATATTCTCACAATGACATTTAATTGTTAGCTTCTTAGATAACTTAACTCCATCAATGCCTTTATGAATCTCTTTCAACTTGTCCCAAACTTAAAATATATTTATTTATGAAATAGCCTTAGGTAGCTTAGTTTTTGATAAAGTACTAAAATTTACGTACCTTCCTTTTTCATTCTCCTCATAGGCTGAAATTTCATCTTGAGTATTGGGGCCAATCTAAGGTAAAATATACTTCATCTCCACATTCTTCCAAGAAGTTTAATTGATTGAAATAATATATCTTCTCATCTACTTGTTTGATGAATTGTACTTAGATCTATCAAACATAGGAATTCTCAATTTGTGCATCAATTAGACCTCGAGGGGTTAGGCTCTCTTTAAGGGGCTAAAGATTTTATGCTAGTTATTAAACAAATCAAACAACTAAAAGAGGTTCTGAAGGAGTTGTATTTAGATAATTTCCTTAATGTGTTCTGATCTGGTAAACACTTAAAAATGAAAAACTCAAAGCAAAACTGAAATAAAATCATAATACATTAACACCATAAACACCAAAATTTATGTGCGAATCCAAGAAGAGAAAAAAAATAGGGAGAAGCTAATTCTCATGAAATAAGAATTGGTTAAGGTGACACAAATTAAGATATTTTTACAAAGGGCTCAGTAACAATTTTCTCACTTCTAGTTGGATCACTATTAGTGTGGGCTAACTACCTAGAAATAATAAAGGCTGATTGCTAGTACAAATAGGCTTACAACTAGAATACAAGGAATGAGAAGTAAATCCACCACTAAAGTTAGTATCAATTATATATTAATATACAACATATAAATGATAGATTTGCACCAAATCATTTATGTGTGTGTGTGTGTGTGTGTGTGTGTGTGTGTGTGTGTGTGTGTGTGTGTGTGTGTGTGTGTGTGTGTGTGTGTGTGTGTGTTTGTGTGTGTGTGTGTGTGTGTGTGTGTGTGTGTGTGTATGTATGTATGTATATACATACCTTCCCTTGTCAACTTTACATCATGCCATAAGCCCCAATGTAGAAAGCCCCTAAAATTCTGTGGGCTAGAAGACTTGATTCTTGGGAAATGTGGAACTAGATGATAGTGGTGTTTCTCATGTGATCCTCATTCTTAGCACATTCTTTACATATATTAATTGCATTTAAGCATATCACAAAAAAAAATCATAGCTCTCTTATACCATGTAATACCGGTATCACTAGGTCAATCTAAGTCAATTTGAAACATGTCACACCATAACATTCCCATAGTGGTAAAGAACAAAATTTGGACCACCTTGTTGGTCCCACTCATGCATCAATATATTGAGAGCTTGTGGGGGGGGGTGCGAATCAGTACACTTACTATGTACAACTTCTTACTTCAAACTACACTCACTACTTCTCTACAGATTAGTGTAGGTTGTAACTCAACCTGTTAGGGTTAAGAAAAAAAACATCACATGAAAATATCAACACATAACACAATATTTATCTCACTGAAACCCATCTAAGTTAAAAACTATGATGTCTGTGTCAATCCTCACAAATTTTCTCTCTTATGATGTGTGCCCAGTCAATAGCTTATCCCTGTAAAATATTATAATGACATTGTGAGGTGTCACCCTATTAGGAGATTTAAGTGAGACATGTTAAGATCTTTCTTTGTTAGGATCAGTCTAGTTAAAGGACTTCCAAACACAAGTTAATGTGTCACCCTATTAAGGGATTTATACAAAGAACCTATTAGGGTCAACCCTTGAAAGGGTTTGAGGTTGTATAGGTAAGTAAATGCAAGAGAAATGATCTAGTAGTTTAGCTACTGAACTTAGCTTGGTTTAGATCCTTCTTCCTTTTTCTTGACAAGTCCTAAAAATCTACTCTACCTTCTCTGGGCTCTGCAACTTTTTTCTTGGACCATGTGTGTGATTTTCTCTCATTTCTTGAGAACATGATACTCTTTGCATTGCTTAGGTTTTCTCTCCTCTTCTTGACACAATCTCTACCTTGAAGATGATCTCTCCCTAATCATTATTCTTCAGTTTATTAGATCTTACTTTAGCTTTCCTTTGTTGGCTCTCTAGTTATTCACTTGGATATCTAACCTTCTTCCTTTCAACTTTGTTTTCTTTTATATTCTTCTTCTTTCTTATCTTGGAAGCTTTGATCTAATAATTCAAAATTTGAATTCCCTCCCTATTACTAACTTGGCCACCCATTGTAGTAGTGTGTTTCTCTTATTAGGTTATTGAATACTCCTACAAGAGTCATATGTTCCATATGTTCTTGGTGACTAGATTCAATTGGAAAGAATTCAAATTTGAATTCTTTCAATTATTCCTTGATCCTTTCTCCCATCTCCATTAGATGTGATGTTGAGTCCATTCTTACCCTCTACGTGACTAGGTAGTCATGGGTATCTTGCTTCATGCTCATTGTTTTGAATTATATCTCTATTTTGTTTCTTATTTCTATTGGTTGGCTTTCTTCTCCTTGAATGGACTTCATTTAGCATGCTTTGTCTAAGTGGATTACCTTTGTCATTACTTTTAGTGGACTTTTCATCTTTCCTTATTTTCTTTAAGAGTTAGGTTTGCACGTTAGTGTGCCTTGCTAGTTGTCCCTATCTACTAGTCATGATCTCTTCCCTTATTTTTCCAAAAATGACAAAACCTTTGATGACTATGTCTACAAGTATTTCTACTAGTTAGTCTTCAACACTTAGGCCAATAGTCTCCCCCTTTAGAATCGATGGAAACACATATTCATTTTGGCACTATCTGCTTCTAGAGTGTGCATTCCTCTTCTTTCCATCCTCCATTGCTCCCCCTAAGATAGTTCATTCCCTAATTTGATCATCTATTTCTCATTTCACTCCTCTCAACTTCTACCCCTTTGATAACAATGCAAACCATGACTATATTTCATTTCTTGTTTCTTTCTTGATCACTCCCCCTATGAAGTAGTCTAGTGTTCTCATCAATCCACTTGGAGTTTGTTACATTCCTTGATCATGGATTGATATCTCCTTGGCTTGGCTTAGTTTAGACTAGATATGGGTAAGACCCCTAAGGTTTCTCTCAAATACTCAAATGTATCTTTTTGAAGAGGCTTGGTAAAAATATTAGCAAGATGCTCCTTAGTCGATACATATTCCAACTCGACCTCTTTTCCTTGCATCTATTCCCTCATAAAATGGTACTTGATGGATATGTGCTTGGTCTTTGAGTGCATGACCATATTTTTGGGTATATTGATAGCACTATTATTATCATAGTTGATAACTATTAGTTCCTCCATTTTCTCTTGAAGTCCTTCAGGTAGTTGTTTGATCCAAACTACTTGAGTGCAACTCATAGCTGCAACAACATATTTTTCTTTAGTGGTCAACTGTAACATGAAGTTTTTCTTTTTGTTAGTCCAAGCCACTAGTCTTCCTCCATGGAAGAATGCAGCTCCTATTGTGCTCTTCCTATCATCTATGTTTCCCACCCAATCAACATCTGTAAAGACAATGAGTTCAAAATTACCTTTATAAGAATACCATAGACCATATTTTTTAGTACCTTTTAGATACCTAAAGATTCTCTTCATAATCTTCATGCATGATGCCTTTGGGTTAGCTAAGAATATGGCCACTAACCCTACTGCTTGTGATATGTTTGGTCTACTATGTACCATATATTGTAGTTTTCCAATTATTGACTTGTAAAGTATCTTATTCACTTCAGGGCTTTCATCCTCCTTTGATAGCTTGCAACTAATTTCTATTAGAGTGCCTACTAGTCTTGTGTCTTCCATGCTAAATGTTTTAAGTATTTCTCTAACACACTTAGTTTTTCTTATGAAGATACCTTCTTTTAGATGGGACACTTGAAGTCCAATAAAGAACTTGATTTCTTGGATCATAGACATTTCAAACTCCTTCTTCATGGATTCAACAAAATCAACTTATCATCTCCACCAAAGATGATATCATCCATGGAGATCTCTATGATTAATAGGATTTTTTTAATCTCTTGCTTCATGTATAGATTATAGTTATTACTAGTTCCTACAAACTCAATCTTTATCAAGTATGAGTTTAGTCTATCATACCATGCTCTTAGTGCATGTTTTAGTCCATATAGTGTTGTTCTCTGTCTACTTACTTGGTGTTTTCCTTTTTCATTTTCAAATCCCTTAAGTTTCTCAATGTATACTTCTTCTTATAGAACTCCATTCAAGAATTTGGACTTTACATCCATCCGATATACCTTGAAGTTCTTGTGTTCTATAAATGTTAGAAGTATCCTAATGCCTTCCACTCTAGCCACTAGTGCAAAGGTTTCTCCATAATCTATATCTTTTTCTTTTTCATATCTCTTGCAAACAAGTCTAGCCTTGTTTCTAACCACTTCTCCACCTTCATTCTCTTTTTTTTCTCAAAAACACCCACTTTATACTGATGATGTTTTTGTCATTTGGTTGGGCTACTAAGTTCCATATATCATTTTTCACTATTTGATTAATATCTTCTTCCATGGGCTCCCTCGAATCTTCATCCTTTAGAGCCTCTCTTGTAGCCTTAGGCTTCATGTGTGAGAGTAGACATACTATCTATCTCACCTTGTTGATAGTTATTACTCCATCATGCTTATCTCCAATGATCTAGTCTATTAAGTGATGTCTTCTCACATAATTAGCTACCACTGGTTCCCCTTTGGGTGGTTCTGCTCTATTCTCTTCAAGTCTAGATTCTTCTACTTGAGCAAGTATAACTTCTTGTATAGGTTCTACCTTAATCAACACCCTTTCGATTGTATCACTTAGTGGAATGTACTCAAATTCTTGTACTCTTCTAGTTCATTTCTTATGTCTTCCTCATTCTTTTCTAAGAACTCGTTAACCTTTACACTTGTAGATTCCACAATTTTGTTTGTCCAAAGATTTAGACATCGGTATGCTTTACTCTTGGTAGAGTATCCCAAAAAGATACCTTCATCACTCTTAGGCTCAAACTTCCCTTAGTATTCATCCCTCTTGATATAACACTTTCTTCCAAATACCTTGAAGTAACTGGTGGATAGTGTGTGACCAAACCATAGTTCATAAGGAGTCTTCTTTGTCTCTTTCTTAAATTGTACCTAGTTTAAGGTGTACAGTGGTGTGCTTACAACTTCTCTCCATTAGACCTATGCAACATTATTTTGAATCATTAATATTTTGGCATATTCTATGATTTTTCTATTTCTTCTTTTTTTGACACCATTCTACTATGGTGTTCTAGGAGTTGATGTTTGGCTTCTAATTTTGTTCTCCTCATAGTAGCTTTTGAATTGTTTTGAGGTGAACTCACCTCCTTGGTTTGATCTCAAGCACTTCAATTTTCTATCAGTCTCTCTTTCCACCTTTTCCTTGTACATTTTGAACATGTGAAAGGCTTCTAACTTTTCTTTAAAATAAATATTCCACATCATTTTATAAAAAAAATTCAATGAATAGCATAAAGTATTTGTCACCAAATACACTCTTTGTCCTCATAGGACAACATAAGTTTGTATGAACTAAATTTAGTGCATGTTCTAAAGTAAGTGGCTTGCTAGAGAAGCTCAAACCTTCCAACTTTCCTAGTTGACAATCTTTACACATAAAAGTGGCAGGTTTAGTATTATGGGTAAACCCTTACACACTTCTTCCTTCCTACTTTGACAATGCTTTCAAAGTTTACATGGCACAACTTCTTTTTCCATAACCAACTATTATCATTTCTAGCTACCATAGAAGTGTTACAAAAAATATTGATTTAGAAAAGGTTGCCTCTACTTTGTTCTCTTGTAGCCAATAGCTTTCATATCTTGTCAAATATTTTGCATGACCTTTTGTTGAACTTGAACTTATAGCATGTGTCCATTAGTTGAGCCATGCTCAAAAAATTGTACTTTAATCCTTCCACTAGATACACATCTTCACAGCTAGTGGATTCATTTAAGATTACTATTCCCTTTCTTATTATAGTACACTATGAGTTTTTGTTGAACCTCACCATTCCTCCATTGTAGGCTTCTACCTTGTAAAACTTGCTCCTATCACCTAGCACATGGTGTAAAAATTTTCTATATATTATTTAGTTATTGTGGAAATTGGTGATATTTATCAAGGCTCTCTCCACCTTTTCTTATGTGATGGCAACAAAGGATACTTCATCCTCATCATATTCCTCATTTCTAGTTGACTCTTCATCAGTCACACCTTCTTCAATGTGTACCACTTCTTATATTTTTCCTTTGATCACATCTTGGAAGACCCTTTCCAATTGTTATTTTCTCTTTAATCATTGGTTTCCTTTTAGACAAGTTCTGGACATCTAGCAACATAATGTCCTACCTTCTTGTAGTTAAATAATTTTAAAGGGAACTTACCCTTTTACTTCTCATTTCCTCTAACCATTCTTTTTGCAAGTAGAGTCTCTAGTCTTCTTGTTCTTCTTCTTAAACATACAAAATTTATAGCTCCTTTATGTTTCTTTACATAATTGGTTCTCCTTTTTCTTGTAGTATTGTAGCTAGTGCAATCGAGGCTTTGAATGCAGTCTCAACCCTTGGTGGTTGAATTTTGTCAAAGTTGATAAGTTCAAATGCAATGAACTTTCCTATCAAGGCATCAAGTGACACCTCCATCTTATCTATTGTTATTATCTCTTGAATGGTTGACACCCTTATGGCATACTTTAGAAATGGGTTTCTTAGCATCTTGTTCATGAACTCATCTTTTGATATTACTCCATTGCATGATTTAATGGATAGAATGAAGCCCTTCACTTGCTTTCCATAGGCTTCAATCTTGTCACCATCTTGCATTCTCATGTCATCAAAATTTCATTGTAGGCTCTCATCTTTATCCCTCATGACATGCTTGTCTCCACCATTGACAACTTTTAGCTTCTCCAATACTTCATAGGTTGTCTCTAGTTCCTCCACATCCTTATATTCAAAGCATGATAGGGTTATTATTAGAGAATCCATTGTGATCCTATGTATCTCTTTCTCCTTCAAATGGCCACCACTAAGTTGGCTAGGTGGTTCAACATATTTTACCTCTACATGGGTCTAGTAAGCATTTGCAAGATTCTTCATATGAAGACACATCTTTCTACACCATGAGCTATAGTTCTCCCTAGATAACTTTGGTGCATCTCTTTTAAACATATCAATATTTTCCTTGAGCTATTAAACTCTTGTCTCCTAAGGACCTAAGCTCTGATACCAATTGTTGGTCCCACCCATGGGTCAATATACTTAGAGGAGGGAGATGTGAATTGGTATACTCACTATGCAAAAAATTTAACTTTAAACCACACTAGCCACTTCTCTATAGGTTAGTGTAGGCTATAACTCAATCAGTTAGGGTTAAGAAAAAACACATCAAATGAAAATAGAAAGACATAACATGGTATGTATCTCATAGAAAGCTAGCTAGTGTAAAAACCATAGTGTGTGAGTCAATCGTCACAATCTTGCACTCTTATGAAGTGCATTTAGTCAAGAGCTTATCCCTATTATAAGATTACAACAACAATGTGAGGTGTAACCCTATTAGGGGATTTTAACGAGACATGTTAAGATCTTTCTCTATTAGGATCAACTTGGTTGAAGGACTTTGAAACATAAGTTAATGTGTCACTGTGTTAGGGTCCACTCTTGGAAAGATTTGTTATTTTATAGGTGAATAAATAATAGAGAAATGATCTAATAGCTTAGCTATTGAACTTATCTTGGTTTATATCCTTCTTCGGATTGCTTGAAAAGTCTTAGAATTGTGTTATACCTTCTCTGGGATTTTTAAATTCACTCTCTGATCACTTATATTCTTTTCTTTCTTTTCTTGAGAACATAATACTCTTTGCATTGTTTAGGCTTCCTCTCCTCTTCTCAATGTAATCTCTACCTTGAAGATGATCTCTCCCTAATCACTCTTCTTCATTTCATGAGATTCCACTTGAGCTTGGCTCTACTAGACCTCTGGCTATTCACTTGGAAATCTAACCTTCTCCCTTTCAAATTAATTTTCTTTTATATTCTTCTTCTTTCTTCACTTGGAATATTTTATCTAAGAATTGAAAATGTGAATTCCTTCCCTAGTACCAACTCGCCCACCCATTACAATGGTGTGCCACTCTTGTCAAGTTTTGGCATGTCCATATAATATTCATGCATGCCATGTGTTTCTAGTGACTAGCTTTAATTGGAAAGAATTCAAAATTAAATTATTTTGATTATTCCTCTATTCTTTCTCCCATCACCATTAGATGAGATGTCAAGTGCACTCTTACCCTCTACATGACTAGGAGGTCATGGGTATCTTGCTTCATGCTCATCATGTTGAATCATCTCACTATTATATCTATTATTTCTATCACTTGGCCTCCTTCTTCTTTCAAAAACTTCACTTAGAATTTTTTTTCTAAGTGGATTACCTTTTTCATTACTTACATTGGGCTTGTCATCTCTCTTGATTTCTCTTAAGAGTTAGGGTCACACATTGGCATGCCTTTCCAATTATGCCTATCTACCAGTCATGATCCCTTTACTTGTGTTGCCAACAATGACAACACATTTGATGACTAAGTCTACTAGTCTCTCTACCAATTAGTCTTCAATACTTAGTTTAGTACACCTCACTCCATAAAGGACACCACACCATTACTCAAATCTTTGGAACCAAGGGATAGAATCTATATGTTATAATTGTTATAAATTTGTTCAGTGCTTCCCTCAAGATTTTTGACAAGGGCTTAACCACCTCTTGTGTACTATAATTTGAGTGGTTGTATTGAGCATTGATAGACTAGTCTTTTGGTGTAACGAAAACCCTATTCTAACAAGTGGTATCAGAGCTTGGTCATAGGTTTGAATCCTCAGAGTCTCAGACCCTTAGGTAACACTAAGGGGGAGATTGTTAGAAACTTATTTAGCACTCCCCTTGAGATTTGTGACAAGGGCTTAACTACCTCCTGTATGCTATAAGTTGAGTGGTTGTATCAGGTAGTGATAGATTGGTCTTTTAGCACAACAACAATCCCATTCTAATAATAATGCAAATACATCAACTAAAGATCAATGAAAACTTTCCAAATAGGATTAGAGCCAAACTAATGAATCACATTATATTGCAAGATAAATGGTAATATCCTTGACATGGATAAAGATAAATTTTAAGTTACATCATATGCATCACACTTCTACTAGATCACTAAATTAACCAATCCAAATCTAATTCATATATATACATAGGATAATGTTGAAATTAGTGACAATAATAATGATAATATCAGTGTCACATTCTAACACAATTAATAAAGGTTGTATTGAAGCCCTCAAGTTAGGAATTCTAAAGGTTTATCTTGTGTATTCTTTAAAAAGTGAGGGATTCCATGAATCAAGATCACAAAGATATGTCATATAAGAAAAGTAGAACTAGACTCTAAATTTTAAAACTTCAAATTTAACCCCAACATTTAATTTTTTTCCTACAAGATCATTATAGGGATTCTTTAGAATCTAGTACTCTAATTTTATAGTTTTATGCTTTTTAAATCCTTGTGATTGTATGACCTACAACATACACCTAAATTTGTGAAAATCCTAAAATTATTATTTCGACCTAGTTTGGAAGGTGCGCTATGACTCTAATAAGTGCAAAAATTTGGGATTTAAGGCTAGAAACAACTTGAGGCCTCTAAAATATAATATTTATTGAAGCAATATTTATTTATAATGAGAAAGTAGGAAACTAAAAGATAGAAAAGCAAGAATAAAAAACACAAAGAAAAATAAAGACTAAGAAAGAAGAAAACTCTACCTCAAAAAATTGAGAAAGGTAGACACACGAGCTATGGAAATATAAAAGACAATATTATTCTCAAATAATCAATCACTCTACAAAATAAGAGGCTACTCTTGGAACTCTCTAACAAGTTCTGAAAACTTGGTAAGTGCAAATGATCCTTTTAGGCTTTATGTAGTCAGCCTATGAGGTGCTTAAATGTAGGAAATGTTGACCTATGGAGTTTGAAACTCAAGAAAGGAATAAGGGATTGAAACTATAAGATTTTTGATACAACAAGATCAAAATATTCATGTATCCAAAGACTTTTAGTTCTACAATCTTGAGGGAGAGAAATCAAGGAAAAGAAAAACCTCAAGGTCCAATATGTTGAAGGACTCAAAGAGAACCTTGAATACCTTAGAGTTTCAGGATTCAAAAGAAGAATGAAAAATAAATTTAAAAAAATACAAAAAAACAACTAACAAAACAAAACAAAGAGGATTAAATTTTGTGAAGAAAAATGTAGGGATGAATATGGAGGTCCTAGCAGTACTCCTCATCATAAGACAAAAATACCTTAATTACATGGTTCTCAAAACTTTTTGGTAAGAGTGTTTTGGTGCCACCCTAGAGCATGTTTCACTTGACCTGTAGTTATTCATATTGAATGATTATTTAATTATTGTAGGATCTCTAGTCAAGTAGCATCCACTTTCTTGTGTTGCTTGTATTTTTATTAGAACTTAATTCAATGTGATCGCCAATAAATTTAAACATGATTTGATATTTTCCCCCATGTCTTACTCTATTTTTTTAAGAGTCAAACAAACATTTTGTTTGACATGTCTTATGGAGTTTTCAAGCAACATTTCCAATACAAATATCAATCAAGATTTAAAATCAAAAGTTTCTAAATGCAATGTCACAATAAATAAATGAAAAACATTGGAGATACAAAAAAAAATGTCAAAAATATGAAAGCAAAGAATTGGACACTTTGAAAATATTATTTCAATGGTCATTATATTTCAAAAACATAAGTGTCACCTTGTATCACACTTTACATTATCACATAGATTTCATTCTCCTAATTCCTAGATTCATCATTACTTTAATTTGCATTCTCTTGAACTTAAGTCTTTTCATAATAAAAAAATTAATTTTTATATTAGCTAATTTTGATCTACTAGTGTAAGTCTTTTGCTTGCATTGAAAATTAATATAAATTATTTTTTGGATCAAACCCAATTTATTGTAAAGAGATCTATAGGCATTATCCAACTTTCTTTTTGTCACTACCAACAAGTCAAAGCCCTAGCTTGTCAGTCTAGTGATAGGTATGACTTTATTATTTTCCACCATTTGTCCTTGTGATCTTTTAAGGAATTTTCTCCAATCTTTGAGGATTGTGTCTATATATTTCTATACATAAGGCCTCAAAAAATTCAAAAACATAAGTTGCATTTCTCATCCTTAGTTGTATTTATTCATTTTCAAAACTTTGAAAAACTAACAAGGGTCAAATTGTCATTTTTAGTTGAATTTTATTTCATCTAAAAGATTTGAAAATATAAAAATATAATATAATCATAGTTTTAGAAATTTTTAGAATAATTGAGGAGGGGTGAATCAATTACTCAAGGCCCATAAGTACCATTTGAACAAACAAAGATTAAACATTCACTATCCTTCTTATCTTGTTGAAACTTGGTCTCTATTGTATTATTGATAAAAAAAATTACTAGTAATTCATTATCCTAAGAAAACAAACTTGCTGGATGTAAAACATGTAAATGTAAAAAACCATAAAAAATTCAACTACAAGTTTGACACTAGGGTTTAATGTGGAAACCCAATTTAGGAAAAAGTGCACCACTTTTTCACTCTTTTGAAGTGAACTCTATTAGGAGCCAACTCTATTAAAGGTTACAATACACACTATTAAATGTGACCTAGTTAAAGGAATTAATCACCCTATTAGGAGTGGCCTTGTTAAAGGAATTTAGTCATTCCATTTATAATAACACATAGCTAAAGGATTTGCATAGACTATTAAATCCTTCAAATGACTGTTAGGTCAACCTTTGATTAAAAGGATTTTAATACAAATTGTTTACAATTATGAGAAAAAAAAATAGTAGGTTTTGATATGTATGATTTTCAACTCACTTTTGCAGGTTTAGATCATTGTTCAGTTCATGTGTTGATTTACTGATAAGTCCCCCTTTGTTAACTGTCTATGATTCACTTGGCAATCCTTCAAGCAATCAATCATCACTTCACTAAAAACTTCATCCTTTTGCTTAGATTCACTTATCAAGTTCAACAATATCTATGCAAGAATTCATTTCTCTTGCTTCACTCTCACACACACTCTCTTTGTTTTTAGGCCTCCTTAAATAGGTAATTTTGGCTTTATCATTTTTATGATCACCATAGATCTTAGGGTTTATGTTCTGATTGATCAAGTTTAATGTATCTATCCATCTTCCTCATATTCTAGAAATTTCTCTTTGAATTCTTGCACTAGGTATAATGCATAATCCTCTCCTTCAATTAAATGATCCAACTCATTAATCTTATCTTCAACACAATTTCCATATCCCAAGAAATCAATTGAGTCAACTAGAAATCATGTTTCCTCTTGTGTATTCAAAATACTTTTACTTGACCATCACTAAGTTTTGGCACTCAGTTGTCATCAAATTACTTGGTCAATGTTGAACTCTTGGCTCGACATCAACTAACTTTCTCAGTTGATATTGATGCTCTGTCAACACTAAATTTGATCAACTTGTACTGTAGCTTAGTACACACTAGCATCACTCGAAATTCCTTACATTTTACTCAATTTCTTGGTCAAGATTTACATCAATAATAGATTTGACTTTACTATAAAGACCTAAGAATCAACATGATATAAACAATCACTTTGTCTTATCAATGTCTAACTAATCAAATGTCTATTGTAACTCCCTTTTCATAACTTAACCTTTCCTCTAGGTGCTTTTGTTATGAGAAAACTCTCAAATCCTCTTCACCAATCAAAATAGATATGACATTTAGATAAGATAACAACATGTCTCATTAGTAGATTTAACATCAATGACAAAACAAAAATTATTCTAATTGTAGTTTCCAACACATAGTGCACGTAAAATTTCAATGGTTGAAATTATATCTCAAGCATCCAAGAGAAAAAAAAAAGTGTATCATATCAACACATGTTTGGTTCAATAGATGATACACAATCAGGTTTTTACCCAAGACAACTAAAGTTCAATCCAAGACAACCAAAGTTCAACCCAACATAATAGGAGTTCAACCAAAAAAAACTAGATAATAACATCATGCGACCAAGTTTTGAACCAAGCACCATGTGATTAAGTTTAGACCCAAGTCCTAATGTAGTCTCACTTGCAACATGCAACCATACTTGGTATAGTTCAAGTAGGAACACCGCAAAATTTTGATCCATTGTTCCTACTTATAACGCAAGTAGGTTTTGGTAACATTCAACTTGAATCAACAAGTGTTTCCTAATAAAATACACAACCTCCAGTAGCACAGGTAATTATGAGAACAAGTCAACCAGTAGTGGGTTCAAATACAAATACAAGTATACCACCTTTAATAATTTCCCTTGCATTACTAGTGACTAATCTAACAAATTTTGCACTAGTAGGGTCAAATAGAAATGATTAAACAATTCAAACCCTAGAAAGGTCACATAATATTACACAAAAAAGTTATAATTGGTGGCATTACATGTTTTCATACCTCCTCACATGTTGTTGAATGCACCACGAGGGGTGTCCTAACTAAACAAAAGTATAATTACATGAACACAACCCTCTAGGCATCCCAATATTGTAGTCAATGTTACATCCATTGTATCATGGATCCAATTAACAAATACCTTACAACATGCAAGTATCAACATGATATTATAAACAAAGTTGCACAAGAATAAAAAATACTAACCTAAAACTCTCAAATATTTTCTTGAAAGAAAAGGTCATAGATGAAAATCAAATTATAAGCATGATCAAAATTATTTACCTATGTCTTGAAGTGGCTTATTCCAAAATAATTACACTAGTGATGCACCCACCTCCTATCAAGAACTTGTCTCTCATATATACACCACATCTCACACCACCTCCATATGAGAAATCAACACCATCTCCATCAAATAATGAATCTAATAATGAAATCTCTCAACAACTATCTATAATAGATTTCCAATATAAGACAACTTGTGATAAAAAATCATTGCATGCTCCAAAAATACTATACCTAATGAAACCATCCTATTCTAGATATTGGGTGGATATTTAGCAATTGATAGTTTATGTGAAGCCACATAATAGGGTTACTAGCCAAAACATGTGAGATAGAGTCTCTCCTACCTTAAAAGGAAGAATCCCCCTTCTTACTGTTCTTTGGATCAACTCAAGGTAAACAACAAGTTAAAAGATATTTATAGTAGTGTTACCAATATTCTTTCCTCATGTTTCAAGAAAGAAATCCACTTGCTCGCGGCGTAGGTAATAGGAAAGCATGACCTCTTTAACTATAGTTCTATCTAATAGTTACAAATAGTGATATTGATACCAAATACCAACTTAAAGGATGGTTGAAAGCATACCAACTTAGATCTATATCTATTTTTTCTAATCTATAAGAATGACTATGAAGCTTACAAAAATCTATGCACTTCTTAATTTTAAAGGTTAATCTCTATCATCGGGGTGCACAAGCATCTAGAAGTGGATGATTTCTAAGCTATAATTATAATTAATTGAATGAATATAAGACAGTGATACAAACCATAGTCACAACTTCTATTTTTCTTCACGAAAAATCCTTCCAATCACAACTTTGAATTCAAATGCTTCTCATACCAACTTTGTTCTAATACAAAAATAAGATTATCATGAATAAAAGATAGTAAACTCAAATTGCAGTCACAACTTCCAATTTTATTCTACTAAAGTTTTTTCTAGACTTAGCTTAAAAAAATGATCTCTTTATATTCACTTTCTTTAAAATTCATACTACACATCACAATTATGCTTGCAAAAGTTTGGCAGAGCTCTCTTGAATTATAAAAAGATAATTATTTACAATGAAGGGAACTCCTTTATATAGGAAAATGAGTGATTGAAAAGAGGAGAAAAAAGTGGGAGAAACTCAACCACCTTGACTAAGTCAAATAGAGAAAGAAGATTTATTGGGTTCATGATTGAAGGTACATTTAATTGAGTTACATGCACATGGATTACATGCAACCTATCTTCTAAAACTAAAAAGCTAAAAAAAATGTAAACAAGCTTTAAAGTAAATTTTGAAATGATCAATTCTAAATTAATCAATCTTGTATATTATTGACAAAAGCCTTGTACTTGGTGATGCAATTGCAAATGATTATAGGATTGGGAGCTCTTGTATTCTATGTCATTTTGTTCACCTTAATAACTGTGGTGCTACATTCTTTGGTAGCCTCCTGATTCTCTTTGATGAATTTCCAATTGTCATTTTGAAAACCTGATGTAATCAATCTTTTGCGATTCCATAGGTGTTGTGAGTTCTCCTTTTCCAAATTTGAATATTCTAGAGATTATGGCACATTGAACACCTTCTCAATGATGCTTGGATGTAAACTTAGAAAAACTTTCCCATTATCATCTTTAAGTGATTTTATTTATTTATTTATTTTGATCAAAATGCTTGGTGCATTCCTACAAGAACTAGGGTTCTAGCATAGCCATTGGGAAAGTGGAGACCGAACGAATATTTCTTTTTCTTTTCAAAGCATATCTTCTTGACATGATGTCTCTATTCTCTGAAGAAATTTTGGCATGTCTTGACTTGAAGTGTAATGCCCCACCAGGGAACCCAAAACAAACTAACCTAAAGTTTTAGTAAGTTTGCCAAAAAAGTTAATTTTGAAAGATTAAAACAACAAGAGCTAATGTAGTAGAAGCAATAACTCATATACATTAAAATGAACCATAAATAGACCATAAATAGATTGCATCTTTTAAGGATCCCATGATGTTGAGTCACATATATAAGTTTTATTAATACTAAATATGATACATAACAAATCCACATCATAGAATAACCAAACATACAAATCCAATTAAATAATATACAATTACATAAGATGCCACATGACATATCTAGAATGCATGATCATCCATTGTACAAGTCACGGGATATGAAAATATAAAAGAATATACATCATGAATAATTACATCATCTCAAAAGATCTCTAAATAATCAAGTATAGTACAATAGAATATAACCATCCATTAGAAACACAAGATCAAAATGAAAGGAAAAACTACACAGGTACATCCAGCAACAACATCCAGTTGTCAAATCTCAATGGTATAAGAAACACTACCACCCAACCTTGTGGAACCTAAATGACCCACTCCCACCATGCTGAGGAGATAATCTCAATTCCCAAATGGATATCAATCCCAAAAGTCATAACCAACATCTAGGTAAAGGAAAACCTAATAGCAATCTATCTCAAAGGTACCAAGACACAAATGACATCTAAACCTAGAGGAAACAAAGAGATGTAGGAAATCTACTATGCAAGTGGGCAAGTGTCATTGCATGAGCCAATTCTAAGGTTACCCTGACAGCCTCTCTAGACTTTGGCCCCTAGTGTCTCTATGCAACATCAATATCCTTTCATACAAATAAGGCATACTAATGAGGCAAGGTTGCAACCAAGAATCCCCTCTACTCCCATCCTACCCTGTACTAGCACTCAAGGCATGGGCAGGAAAAATATTGACTCTTATTAATTCATTTTAAACCCATTTAATGAAATGTTATCACTTAGTAAAACAACTTACAATAGGTTATCTAGGTAGCCTCTTTAGGGATTTGACCTCCATTGCAAGCCACTTCCCAACATACACATAGATTACCTACCCTAAGCTCATGAAAACTACAACTCATAAATCACAATTTTCACCTCAATCATTTACAAGCAACTGGAAAGCACCTAAAGACAAATCACAATATTTACCTCAGTCCTATGCAAGCAACTGGAAAGCACCAAAAGATAATCAATTGAAACTTAAAGGTTAAAACAAGAAAGCCACAAAAATCACCTCAGTTTTATACAAGCAACTGGAAAGCATCAAAACAAATTGATTGAAACTCTAAGGTTACACTAGGAAAATCACACCATTCACCTTAGTTCTATACAAGCACTAACAAACAATTGATCAAAACTCATCATAGGAATATTTGAATTCATCAAAAGGGTTAGGTATAAAATATCATGACCGAAATAAACATGTCATCATAAAACAAAACTCCCCAAGCCTTTGGTAAACACCCTAACTGATCAACATACTAAGTCAAACCCAAAACCAACACTAGTAAACTGTACATCATGTCAAGTATATAAAAAATTGTTTCCCCACTTTTTTCTTCTAAGCTTTTTGACAAAAGTGAGTTTTGTGTGTTTTAATTGAAGTTAGTTTTGTTCCCATGAATGTTTGAGTCTAAGTCTAGATCCTTTGAAGCTAGGTGGTCTTTATTAGATTTTCCCTTAATGCCTTCTTTGTTTTCAAAGCCTAGGAAGTTTCTATTGTTGCCTTGTAATTTATTGGGTAGGCTTAGTACCCAATCCAATGATGATCAATTTTCACTCATTTACAGATGGATCATTCTCACTACCTCATTCCCATGCTCTTAAAATTTCTACGAAAGACTTAACACTGGCAAGGTAAAAATCCATCTCTATGATTTTAGCAAGAATCAATAGTTGGGTGAAGAAAATTCATATCATATCCATGACCAATAAAATAAGACATTAGTGGAAAATCTCATGTTACCTTCTCCTCGGTGGGTTTGCAACCCATGAAGCTCATTCTTCGTAGGAGCTCAATTGAAGATGCATTTGACTTAAAGATATTCAAAAGTCACAAATTCCTAAGTAAATTGGTGTTTAAATCTAAAATTAGACTCCTAGAAACAATCTAGATTCACTGGCACTCAAGTATGTAGCCTTGGTGAAAAACATCAGTTCGTCTTCTCTTTGGTAGGTTTTCAACCCATGAAGATGATTTTCCACAAAACATTTATAAGTGAAATACAAGATGCTAAATGATATATGGGTGGATACATGCACCTTAACTAAACATCTTTAACAATCAAAAATACATTTATCAGAGATTCAACTGATAAGGAAGCGTTGATGAAAAAATGGAGAATACCTTCTCCCAGGTGGGTTTCCAACCCATGAAGGCAATTTTCTAATTATGCAGAGAAATCAAGTTAACATGTAAAATTTGGCTCCCATGTTGAATCTAGTACACATTAGGGTGACATTAGAATGGAATGAACTATTAGAGAAAGAAGATATCATCAAGATCCCACTTGGTGGATTTTCATCAACAAAGTGCTCCAAGGGAAACTTTACAAAACTAAATGGGAAAACAATAAAGTAAATAATAGGTTAATATAAAGTCACCACTACAACCAATGGAATGGTGAAAAGACTTTTAAATATCCATTGAACCTTTGCATTTACTTTTAACAAATATTACCTTAAATTTTCACTTGTGTGGCACAAGTTATGAAGTTTAATGGATGAATCAAGGTCCTTGTATAAAACACACAAATAGTTAAATGAGTTACTTTTTTTCCTCGATTCCTCATTTTATCACTACACATAGCTTTTGAAAGCTAGTGATTGTAAAAGTTTGTTGTCTTATTCATTTTTTGATTCAAAATCCTATTTATAAGCTATGGCCACTAAGTTTGTGAGTTTTGATTGTTTGGCTAGAATCAAGTCTCACCTACAAGATTTCACAGACACATCCCTTCATTTTTGTGATATCACAGATTTGTAGAAGAGGGTGAAGGTTGAACGCATCCATCCTATCACTGAGAAGCTACACGGATATAGTTTGGTCAAGGCCACTAGTTTCCCAGTTATGGTTCAAGCCCTAGAGCTCATTTATGAATGTGTCCACCATTACAATTCAAAAACCAAGCAAATAGTTCTACCTAATGACACTGTATTGATTTTGATCGATAGACAAATGGTGGTGAATTGCCTTTGTGTGCCAAAATGGGAGGAGTTTTCTAATCTAACTATCAGTGGGGCCATTGTAAAAATTTTGGTGAAGAAGATGATTTGGAGGAAGGAGATCATATGGAAATGTTCCAGTAGCCATGGATCAACAAAAGAAAAGTTTCGAAAACCTTGTTCGGATCCAATTTCAAATTGGAGATAATTGGCATTTTGGTTCTTTTGCACAGATTGAGAGCTGAAACTGAAGCCTTAATTTTTTTGAACAATAACTCTTTTTGGTTTAAGTTATATGTTCAAATATGTTGTATATTGATTGGGTGCAAGAGATAAGCGAGATTCTATCTAATGCCCTCCAAGCAGTCAAGTTTTACGATTCATTTTATATGTCTTCATTCCTGATTTATATGTTGGCTTCCTTGCAAATATGGCCCAGTCTCCCATGTTTGGATGATTTCCCAAATTATGTTAAGTGATATGAATTTTATCAATGTCTTCAAATGTAGAATAGCTATGTCGAATATGTAAGAGTGAATGACACATTTACTATGAGAATTTGTATGGAATTGCAAGGTGCCTAGAAAGGAGATTCTCTCCTAAAGCCATGGCCACCATCAGTTAATTTGGTTGTTATTTTATCCAATTTTCATCTTTTTCTTACCTACATCTTGTAGCTTTCAATAGTTTTCTAAATGATATGATAGTGTTGGTAGAGATCATTTGACAAGCTCTATAGGTGAGTGTCTTGAGTAGAAGTCTAAGGAAGAAAGGGTATGAGTTCCCTATGATGGTTGGAGCATTTAGTTGTGACATTAGGTCAGATTCTTAAAAAATGATGAAGATCTTCAAGAAAAAGTACAAGTTGGATATGTACAAGGTCCTGAGACCTATCTTTGATCCCAATAGATATGCTAAAGATATCTTGTAGATTGGGAGTGTAATAAAGCATGTCAGTAGAATCAAGGACTACTAGGCTAACTGTAAAGATGAATTTGAAAGTCATGATTGTGTTTTTGCGAGGTTAACAGTAGATCAGATTAAGCTATACAAAGTGAACATAGATGTGGATGGGGTTGAAGATGATGGTCAAAATATGTATAGCACAACTTACTTGACCAAATTAAGGAATACCCCTATATGCTCTGAACCGATTGGAGAAGTCATAGAGGACCTGGACACGATGATGGCAAGAATTTGTAAGAGGACCAGAAAGTGGGTTGAGTAGACTATGACATAGTAGAAAAGAACTAAATTTGTTTCCACCCAACATCATCTTCCCCTAGGGGCACTTAAGGCACAACTCCATCACTCACTCAAGGCCCAACTCAATCAGCAGGTGGAGGTGATCAATCTCCTAACAAAAAAATTCCTCTAGAAAAAACTTTTTAGGATGGTTCAGTACATATAATCAAAATTGAAGCAAAAGCTAAGAAGGAGAAGGTAGAAGAACCAAAAGACACTACAATTCCAGTGGGTTCATAATCCCAAAGAAGCCACATAGCAACAAAAGAAATGTAAGAGTGGTTGGGCACAATCAAAGACTTTCACAAAGAACACTCCAAGTGGCTTATCAAATACACCAAAATCCACGTCAATAGACATGAAGAGCTCATTCTAATCATCATTGTTTTCAAGGCCTAAAAAGTGAAATTGGAAAAGTGGAAGAAAGAAAAATGGCATTGCTCTTGCCCTTTTGTATTTTGATATAAAATTATAACTGATAATTAGCCTCTTGCCATTTTTCATTTTTGAGAAGAAGATGAACTAATTCAGTTTATTTTTGTAATGGTTCATCACAGAATCCCATATGTACTCAATTGAAAATTAATGAAAAGGTTGGCTAAATTTTGGTGTGAAATGCTTTAGATTGTAGGGACAACTTGAATGTGTTTTGTATCAATTATTTACTATTCCATTGTATGCCTTAGAAATGTCTCTTTGAGTTGAATTAAGCTAATGAACAAATAGAGCTTTGTTCCCCTATTTTAATACAACAAACTGAAGATAATCGTAGTATTGTTGGATGTTAAAAGAGACCTTTTTCTGGTGTTATATCTTAAGTTAGTTTCTTACATTTTAGAGTTAAAATCATTTTGTATAAGCATTTTATTCATATAAATAGAACTCACTATTACATCTCCAAATTTTTCGGGTTCATAAGATGTGTAGATTCACAAATGTGGTTAGTATTAAAACCTAGATTCTAGCCTGAGTTAGTTCTTGTCTACGCCTAACTTGGCTTTCCTCTCCTATTCTCTAGTCAAGAACAAACCCCATATTAGATTTAGAAACAAATAAATTCATTGCAAATCACAAACTCAAGGGAGTTGTACCTATAAATTCAAAAGGAAATTAGACATTCAATTATGGTTTCCCAACTTTTTTAATTAGTCATTGTTCATAGATATTGGGCATTTAATGAGTTAATTAAAAAGGAAAAAATCTATTTACCAACACAAATGTATTTTCATAAATTTTTTGGTTTTGAAAACATAAGATTTTGATTTACAAACAAGGTTCCAGAGTATTTCCTTTTTTCTAGTGTCAAATTTGCTAAGATTTAGGATTTGGACTCAAGAAATATCTCTCCTCCTTTACCAATGAGATACTATGATAAGGGATGCTCATCCCAAAAATTCAAGGAATTTGATGCCCAATACCTGCAATCTATATAAACGTTGAGCATGTACATATACATATATATCTAATCTAAATAGGTGATGACAGGGAGTAGTGCATAGTGTAGATCCCAACTAGCAGGTGACTACAACTCCCTCCCTCAACCACATTACACACTTCAAACATAAAATAAAACATACAAGTACACCATACACATGCAAGTATGGGGTAAGTATCCATAGAAACTACATATAAATTATTCATCTAACTATCATCATGAAATAACTTAAATCACTATATACTAGCATCATCATAAACATAAACACCTGAAATAATTGAGTATCAAGTAGCTCATCAAATATATAACTAAGTATGAAAAAACATCTAATCAAATTTGGTAACCAAGTACTGCTAAATCATAAAACATAACCATAAAGCTAGCATAAAAGAATTTGACAATATATCATAAAAACTAAACTAGAGGTAGGAATTACATCCACCCCCCTAGACAAGGCTTACTCATTGAAGCCTACAAACAAGACAAAACTCAAGCACTCAATGTGTGGGTCCAATTGGACCCTTTCACCCTATAGGAGGATATGACTCAACTAAAAACACCCTCTATGATCTACCCATTCCTCCAACTATGGATTCTAAAATTTTAAGTCTTTAATTTGAGAATTATGGTTTCCACTCAGGACAATGGGATGACTTATGCCCATGTTCTCCACATGAATAACATTCTCCATCAAAACTCCTCTACTCACTAGGTACATTGGACTACTAAAAAATACCCCCACTAGCAAAAGAATGAGTACTCTATGATAGATGGTCATACTGGTTGTGCTTATTATGTTGAGAGTATTGAGAATCCCCAAAGTGTGAACCACCAACACCACTTTGTATTGGAGGATAAGATCCTCCCTATTATTGCTACTGATTTCCTCCTGAAATAAGAGGCTTCCTACTACCACCCACTCCTTGATTACATTTGGACCTATAAGTGCTCCCACAAAACCACCATGTCCCAAGGTGAGGTTTTTCTCTACAAGGATGGCCTGATTAACCACATCCTTGATGGTTTTAGGTTGGAAAACCTTTACACCCTAAATGATACGGTTGTTCAGCCCCCAAATGAAGTGTTGAACCATCAGCAGTGAAGTGCCACTAGTTCTTACATAAGGCATGAGCTCATAGAATTTACACTCATACTTTTCCATGGTCATAAAATACTACCTTAGACCATGGAAATCATTGGCCTTGTGCTAGTGTCATTCCTCTCATAGGAAGTGTTCACAAAATTTCTAAAGAAATAACTCCCATGTAACAATGTTCATGTTCACACCTTGTTTCTTTTCCTCAATGTTCCACCATGTAGCCCCAAAGAGCTCTAGGTGGGTGATGGCATACCTCACTTTGACATTAGACTCAAAGTTTTGCATCGCAAAACATCTATCTAATGTAATTAACCACTTCTTTGCCACATATCTTGTACCAACCCCATTGAAATGTTTGATCTCTGACCTCTATAGGCCCTTCATTTGAGAGGCCTTAGACAACCTCTTTCTATCACCATTGAGGTCTCTCCAAGGCCCCTAGTTCTTCATCTCTCATCATTCCTAGCATGATGTGATCCCTCTTGATCACCAGCCCTTTGAGGAGGTAGGTGCTCTAAGATCATCCTCATCATTGATCTCAAATTAGTCTCCTCTAAGGCAACATACTCTTCTCTATGGCTCTCCTCCCTATTCTCTTCTTGAATGGGACTCTCTCTATGAGTTGGAAGAGAACTATCATGTCTACATCTCCCACAACCTCTACCTCTACCCGCATAACAACCCCTAATAATGGATCTAGTCTCAAATACAATCCTCCTACATCACCCAAGAAAGATCAACAAAATGCTCAAAAAGTCAACAAAGGCATACCACCTTAAAGCATAGTCATAAGACAATATGTCTAAAATCCAACACAAAAGTTATTCAAGTTTTTGGCCTTTTTCTATATTTCAAGAAATCGAGTGTGAAGTTCAAAGTGTTCTGCATGTTTTTGATTAAGTAAAATAGGTTTTACAAGGATCCTGAAACCCAAAAGTTTACATCATAATAGAAAGAAATTAAAAAGTCCAGCTTACAAGAGCTGCTGCTAAAAGCCAAAAACTAACAAAAGGCCTGAGGCCAGGAGGCAAAGGCCAAAAACCAAAACAAAGAACAAAACCAAAAGTGAATTAGACTATTGGTTGTCCTTCTCCAGGTCCTACAGAGTTTCTATATCTTTGTTGTCCTTCTGACTATCCACTCCTTCCTGGTTCCTATTCTGGGTCTCCACCTAGTCTGTCTTGTTCACCTGGTCCCTAGCTTCAGTTTGAGCAAACTCCACCTGCCTGAAATCCAAACGTCCCTACCTAAGCCAACTCTCATCAAAGCGTCACCCAAGTTGACAATATTCTCATTCAGAGCGTGCAGGGTGTCCACAATTTGTTTGGTTTGGTGGATGGATTCAAACTTCTAGACTTTCTATTCAATCAACGAGAGTCTATCCTCTTGTTTGTCCCTAGTGTCCTGGCCGCCATGGATGTTCTACTTACCAACCTGGGTAGTATTCTTTCCTATGGTCTCTTGAACCCTGCAAGTATTCTGACTAGTGTCCTGGTTGTTCTTTTCCTTAAGGGCCTCAATTTCCTGAAACAACCATTTGATAGAATGGAAATTGTCTACCAAGCAATTCTTTGCATTATTCAAGAAATTGAAGCCAGTTTCTTGCATGTTGTCAGAGATGACCAACATAGTAGGGTCAATTAACTTGTCATAATGGGTTCTACCATCAAGGTCCTCCAGCACTTAGATGTTCACCAATTCTCTAACAATACCCAACCTAATTGAGTCCATGTTGAAATTTCTCCAAGCCCTTCTCTTGTTCTTCCTTACCACCTCCCCACTTCTTTCCACCATAATTTCATTCATCTCCTCAGGCGGGGATATGGGTGAGACAAGACCATGGGTTTTAGGAATTTGGGCTTCTTCCTGAATCAAGACTTGGTTGGCCTTTCTTTTCCTAGGGTTACATGGAGGGGAAACAGGGGCAGCCTCCTCCTTGTCGCTAACCCTCCCCTTCTCCTCCTCACTCACATTGTCCTTCCCTAGCTCCTTGTCCTGATCCTCTGAATTAGTTTTTGTCTCCTCCTCTTCCCCACTGTCAGTTTTCTCCTCTTAAGGCTTAGGCTTGGGAGGTGGGGGGATGACTTCTAGGAATCTTTCTACTAGGCATACTGTGGTTGCGAGCAACAAAGGTGGCTTTGGCTTCCTCTGTTTTAACAACTTGAACATCCTTCAAGTCCAAATTGGTAGTTTCCTCTGATTCACTACCTGGGTCACCAAGGAATTTTCCTCTGGTTTGGGTTTTCAAAAACTCATAAACCAAGAGAAGAAGGCCTTTGTGGAGGGCGAGATTAGTGAAAAAAAAATTCTTGAAACCCTCAATACCCTTAGACATGGAAGTGTAAAGATAGAAGTGAAAAGAAATTTTAACACCATGCCTAAAGTGGTTCAGCAAAACAAAATGGTGTGCTCTTATCCTGTTGAACCTAGGATCAAGAGTAATGTACTCAATGAGGATTCTGAGGACATACAGGACATACCTCCATAATTTCTTGATGGATTCAATATCATAGTAGGTGTTGATTTGCATGAGCTTGTCTCTCTCCTCATCATCTTTGACAAATACATTAACAACATTAGCCAAAATCATTTTGTCCCTATAAAATTTTATGTCATCCAGCAGGATTTCTATCACCTTTGTGATTAAGCCCTTAAAGATTTTTGGTGGGTTACACCATCAATTTTGACTCTCTTGTTGCTCTAAGAATCCACCATGACCTTCATAACCCCAGTGTCAAAACCATGCATCTTCTCCATGAAGCTAGTTATTCCACCTTTTCCAAGATTACACCAAACCTTCTTCTTCTCCTTCCAACTCTCTACCTCCCTCGAAGGCTCTCTTCTGATCCTTTCACCCACCATGGTAGTCTTTGGCTCAGAAAACTCGAAACCACTAGTAGTATTACAAAGCACAGATTTGGTTGGGATGCAAAAAATGAAAATGTTTTTATGATTTTTAGTGGTTCTATTCGAGCCTGCCTTCAAAGCGTGCCTTTCGTACGCATAATTATATCTTGAAAAGGGCTTTGCATTACTCCTTATTACTCTTCTTTCGACATGCGATTCGGAAATTTAGTCATAACTAAAAAATAATAATATCTGTTCCCTAGATTCGGTCTAGTTGGAGTAACTCAGTTGCCAAAACTAGAAATTTGTCACCATTCCTCCACATCATCACCAAATTTCTTATGACTGCATCATTGGCAAACCAGTCAACAACTAGGTTGGCCTCCCTCAAAATATGGCTGACATAAGTCTTTTTGAAATTTCCCAAGTCGGATTTGATATCCTCAATTACATTGGCAATAGTCTAGGATGGTATGGTGAGCCCTTTGATACAATTGATGATGTTTAAGGAATCACCCTCAAGCTAGAGATGCTCAATTCCAGAAGCCAAAGCCAATTTAACAATATGGTTGGCCACACTGGCTTCAGCAAAGTGGTTAGTCTGGTGATGAAGAGGGAAGGAAATAGTAGCAATTCCTCCACCTAAACTATTTCTAATAATGCCTCCACTTCCGACAGGATTGAGATTCCCCTTTGCTACCCCATCAAAGTTGGCTTTGTGCCAGTCCTCAGGGGGAAAGGACCATCTAGCTTCATGTCTCCTCTTGTCCCTGTCTTCTTTTTTGGCTTTATAGTTCCCTCCTTCCTTGATGTTTCCACCCTTGGTTATAGCATAGTTCTCCAAGGTGAGACCTTCAATTTTCTCAGCAATTATTAATTCTGGAGATTCCCTTTCTCTGAATATTCTATTGTTGCACTCTTTCCAAATTCCCTAGCAGAAGTGTGGGAGAATCTATAAGCTAAATAAATGTGAATTCTTGCCAAAGTGGTGGCTTCTCCATTGGCTAAAGAAGTCATGGAAACTAACCGGGGGGCACCAACTGAAACCGAGGTCCCTGGTTAGGAGGTTCCACACCTTGGAAGAGAAAGGGCAGTGAATGAACAAATGATTAACCATTTCCAGATCATGTTTGCAGAGGCTGCATCTATTGGGAATAATTTGGCCTCTCTTGGATAAATTATCCAGGGTTAGGATTTTGTCTTGCAGGAAAAGCCAGAAGAAAATGTTGATTTTAGGAGTGAGACCAGAAATCTAGGCTTTAGCCCAAATTGGCTTCTCCATCCTATCCCATATGGAGAAATATCCTGAGGCAATAGAGTACTGCCCTCCTGAAGAATGCCCCCAAATGAGGGTATCCCTACTATTGTTGAGGAAGGTGGCTTTCAGATAAATCATCAGAGAGTTAAGGTCCAGGGATAGCTCAGACAGGTCATGCCAATCATTTCCAGATCTATAATCTCTGACATATAGACCATATCTTTCTATGTTTTGATCATCCCATCTACCAAAGAAAGGGTGATTGGTTAGAGGTCCCTAACACATCCAATTGTCATGCCAGAAAAGGATATTGTCCCCATTGCCAACTTTTCACCTGGCCTTAGATTTGGCTAGAGGCTTTGCCTTCAAAATCCCATTCCAAATGTAAGACCCTTGGGGAATCTCAAACCCATCAAACAAGGAGTTGGGGGACTACCTTCTCATGTATTTCTTAGTTAGGATATCCCTCCAGACACCTAAACTTTGAAAAATGCACCATATCTACTTAGCTAGGAAAGCATTGTTGAGATGTCTGATTTTTCTGATGCCAAGACCACCATATCATTTGGGGAGACAAATAAGATCCTAGGTAATGAGGTGGTATCTCTTATGGTCATCGGACCCTGACTAGAGAAAATCCCTTTGAATCATCTCCATTCTATTAGCATGCTTGACTGGGATGCCAAAAAGACTTAAGGCACAAGTAGGGAGGTTCTGAAGGATGAATTTAACCAAAGTGCACTTGCCAGCCTGGCTTAGGGTGGCACCTTTCCAGCCTGCAAGTTTCTTGTTCAATCTATCTGGGATGCTATTCCAGAAAGAATCTAGGGGTTTGGTGCCCAAGGGCTGGCCGAGATAGTTGGCAGGAAGAGACCCAATACTACTTCCCAAGATGCGAGCAATCTTCCTCTGTCTCTCCAAGAAGATTGAGCTCTTTTCCCAATTGATCACCTGGCCTGAGCCCCTGGTGTAGGTATTCAGGAGGCCCCTTAAAACTCTGGCATCAATGATAGAGGCTTCACCCCCCAAAATGGTATCATCCACAAATTTCTAGTGAGTGAAGGTTGAGGGACCTAAAGAGGGCTTTAGACCAAGCAAACTCTTGTCTTGACATTTCCTCTAGATGAGTCTTCCCAAGCATTCATCCATTATGATGAAAAGAACAGGGGAAATGGGGTTTCCCTATCTCAGTCCTCTCCAAGGAAAGAAGAAAAGAGAAGGGGAACCATTAACCAAAATAGATAAAGAAGGATAAGTAACAAGTTGAGAGATGAGCTTGCAAACCTAGGCGTCAAAACCAAAATCCTATAGAACCGCCAAAAGGAAATTCCAGTCCACCCTATCATAGGCTTTAGACATATCCAGTTTGAGCAAGAAACCTTCCTTCTTACCAGCCTCAAGAGAGTGGATGACCTCATGGACCATGATAATGGAGTCAAGAATCTATCTCCTAGGAACAAAGCCAGTCTGCTAAGGAGAAATAATCAAAGGGAGGATGCTGAGGAGAAGGAATCGAGTGTTATGCATGTTGTAAAAGATACATATAGTAGTTTATGTTTCATTTTAGTTTAACTAGCTATCATCGAGTGGCATTCCAATATATCTAAAGCTCCAACGTAGAAACTCAGGCTCTGATACTAGATGTAACACCTCGCCAAGGAACCCAAAATAATTTAACCTAAAGTTTCACTAAGTTTTCCAAACAATTTTTTTAAAATATTAAAAAAACAAGAGATAATATAGTAGAAGCAATAACTCACATACATACAAATAAACAATAAAAAAATTACATATCTTAAGGGTCCCATGATGTTGAACCACATATATATTATTAATACTAAATCTGATACATAACAAATCCACATCATAGAATAACCACAAGTATGAATCCAATTAAATAATATACAATTACATATGATGCTACATGGCATAACCAGAATGCATGATCAACTAATGTACAAGTCACAAGGTGTGAAAAGCTCAAAAAATATACATCATGAGTAATTACATCATCTCAAAAGATCTCCAAATAATCAAGTACAATACAATAAAACATAACCATCCATCAAAGACACAAAATTAGAATGAGAGGTCAAACAATAGTACATGTACATCAAGTTGTCGAGTCTCAATAGTATAAGAAACACAACTACCCAACCTCGTGGAACCTAAATGGCCCACTCCCACCATACTAAGTAGATAATCTCAAATCCCAAATGGATATCAATCCCAAAAGTTATAACCAACATCTAGGTCAAGGAAAACTTGATAGCAATCTATCTCAAAGGTACCAAGACACAAATGACATCTAAACCTAGAGACAAAAAAGACATGTAGGAAATCTACTATGTAAGTGGGCAAGTGTCATCGCATGAGCTAACTCTAAGGTTACCCTAGCAGCCTCTCTAGACTCCAGCCCCCTAGTGTCTCTATGCAGCATCAATATCCTTTCATATAGACAAGGCATACTAATGATGAAAGGTCACAACCAAGCATCCTCTCTACTTACGTCCTCACCTATACTAGCACTCAATGCATGGGTGAGGCAAAACACAGACTCTTATTAATTCATTTTAAACTCATTTAGTGAAATGTTATCACTTAATAAAACAACTTACAATGGGTTACCCAAATAGCCTCTTTAGGGCTTCGACGTCCATTGCAAGCCACTTCCCAACATACACATAGATTACCTACCCTAAGCTCATGAAAAATACAACTCATAAAATCACAATTTCACCTTAGTCCTTTACAAGCAACTGGAAAGCACTTTTTAAAAAATCACAATATTCACCTCAATCCTATGCAAGCAGCTGGAAAGCACCAAAAGATAACTAATCAAAACTCAAAGGCTACAACAAGAAAGTCACAAGAATCACCTCAGTTCTATACAATAAATTGGAAAGCATAAAATACAACTAACTGAAACTCAAAGGTTACACCAAGAAAATCACATCATTCACCTCAGTTCTCTAAAAGCACTAACAAGAAATTGATTAAAACTCATCACAGGAATACGTGAATACATCATAAGGATCAGGTATAAAAGATCGTGACCAAAATAAACACATCATCACTGAACAAAACTCCCAAAGCCTCTGGTAAACACCCTAACTAGTTAACATACTAAGTCAAACTTGAAACCAACACCAGTACACCATACATCACGTCAATTATATAACAAATGTAGTTTCATAAATTGTTTGGTTTCAAAAACATAAGATTTTGAATTACAAACAAGGTTCCAGGTTTTTTCCATTTTTCTAGTGTTAGATTTGCTAAGGATTCTGAATTCACAAGAATCTAAATAGATTCAACAATCCATTAAAATTCATTTAAATATAAAACCCCATATTTTTATATATATAAAAATGAACAATCATATAATAAAATCCAAACTTCATTAAAATACTTTCTTTAATTTTTAAAATAACACAACTTACTCGATAATTATAAAACTAACTCTTTTAATAAATATTATTAAAAAATATTAGATAATAACTATTAAATTATTAATAAAATAATCTTTATTTATTTATTAATAACAATAATTAATAATATAATAATAATAATTAACAATAATATTACTAATTAATTAAACTAAATAAAACTATATTTATTTAAACTTTATTTAATAAAGAATTTATAAAATATTTGATAAAAAAATTAAATCACATGATTTATATTTTTTAAGGTTGCAAACAGAGGCTCTATCTGCTTAGGCAACCTCTATTGTTGTAGGAGCTATGATTACTATCTATAGCCTTGGTTGCCTTTGCAATCGGGCTGCGATGCAGCATGAGAGGGGGATGAGGGAGGTAATGACCCATGATTCCCTTTCAAAATATTTTTTAATATAATAAAACAAAAAAAGCCAAAATAATGCCACTCCCCCCTCCCCAAATTTGTATGCAAATTTTGATTTTCTGCCATCATGAATTTCTATTTTACGATAAAATTATCACTGTAATTATTTGCTGTGGTAATTTTTATTCATATATTTACTTTTTTTTTACAACTTTTTTAGCATAGATCTAATTGGAAAATGAATACAAAACTATCAAATTGTAAATCTAATCTCTGATATTCTTTTTCAAACCTCATCCCAAATCTAAACAATCAAATTATGAATCACCAAATTTATCAAGCAAGGGTTTTCAATCTAAAATTTTGTCATAGATGTTTTCAAGAACAATAAATTCCAACCCAAAATAAGTTCTAAAAACATATCCATTCAAACACGGGGAAGACAAAGAGATTTCAAAGAAAAAATTACTGCACAAAACTCAACAAGATCCTACCTTGATCTGATGTTAACCAATCAGATGCTCAAAGCTCACAAGAAATTCTCGTCCTTTCAAAAACCTTCTTTCTCAAAAAAATTGCTCCTCTAAACTTGTGTGTGGAGGAATGAGCTCTAATTTCTTAATAAAGAGCCTTCTCCATTTAGGATTTTGGTTTTGCAATTTCCCGAACCCTTTTTATATATTATTTTATTTTATTTTAATTTCATGTGCAAACTTTTTACATTTTAATTAAAATAAATTTTATTAAATTTATTCTCTCTTTTATTAAATCATAAGACGTCTTCAATAGTTTATTTATTAATTTAACTAATAATTAATAATTAGAGTTTATTATAAAAATGAAACTCCTAAATAAATTATTATTAAAATAAATAAACATAATTATGCCAAAATTAGAAATTTAATTGAATATTTTAAATTTAATTCTTCTATTTAATTAATTTCTTAATTAATCAAATATAATTAAAATTTGATTTTTTTTTGTATAATTTTTGATAAATCAAATCATTTAAATTTTTTTTAATTTGATTTAAATATAAATGAAAATCACAATAGAACAACAAATCCAAATAAGAAAATCCATCATAAAGACAAGGTGTTAAATCAAACTCAGGGGTCAAAACTCACAAATTCACATCACTTGACAACTTTAAAAGGGTAATAACTCAGACACACATCCTACTTTCTAGGAAAATTATCTTAGGGTTAGGATTTGGACTCAAGAACTATCTCCCCTCTTTTACCATTGAGATACTATGATAGGTCATGCTCATCCTAGCAATTCAGGGAAGTCGATGTTTGATACCTGCAATCTACATAAAAATCAAGCATGTACATATACATATATATCTAATCTAAATAGGTAATGGCAAAGAGTGGTGCATCATGTAGATCTCGACTACTAGGTGACTATGACTCCCTCCCTCAATGACATAAAACACGTCAAACATACAAGTACTTTAGACACATGCAAGTATGGGGTAAGTATCCATAGATATTACATATATATCATTCATCTAACTATCATCATGTAATAATTGAAATCAGTATACTAGCATCATCATCGAAAGAATAAACATAAACACCTAAAATAACCAAGTATCAAGTAGCTCATCAAATATATAATTGAGTACGAAACAACATCCAATCAAATCCAATAACCAAGTATTGCTAAATCATAAAACATAACCATAAAGTTGGCCTAAAATATTTTGGTAATATATCATAAAAAGTAAACTAGGGGTAGGTATTACATACACCCTGCTAGACTTAGGCTTACTCTTGGAAGCCTACAAACAAAATAAAACTCAAGCGCTCAATGTGTGGGTCATATTGAACCCTTTTCCCTTGTAGGAGGATATGACCACTGAAAATGCCCTCTGCAGTCTAGCCTTGCCTCTAGTTGTGGGTTCTCAAGCTATAGGTCTCTTATCCGAGAAATGTGGCTTCCATTGAGGACAATGGGACAACTTATACCCATGTTGTTCGCATGAAAAATATTCTTCATCAAAGCTCCTTTGCACTCTAGGTGCATTGGACTACTAAAAACTACCCCCACTAGCAAAAGAATGAGTACTTTGTGATGACTAGTCATACTGGTTGCACTTATTGCGCTAAGAGTACTGAGAGTCCCCAGAGTGTGAACCACCACCACCATTCTATGCTGGAGGATAAGATCCTCCCTCCTACTATTGTTGATTGCCTCTAGAATAAGTAAGCTTCCTACTACTACCCGCTCCCTAGTTATCTTTGGACCCTAATGCTGCAAGTTCTCCAACAAAATCATCATGTCCCAAGGTGAGGTTTTTCTCTACAAGGATAACCTAATGTACTACATCCTTGAGGGTTTTAGGTTGGAAAATTTTTACACCGCCAATGATATGGTTGTTTGGCCCCCAAATGAAGTGTTGAACCATCACTGATGAACTGTCACTAGTTCTTGCATAAGGCATGAGCTTATAGAATTTACACTCATACTCTACCACAGTCATAGTATATGGCCTTAGACTATGGAACTCATCAACCCTTCATTGGTGCCATTCCTCTGGTAGAAAGTGTTCACAGAACTTCTCAAGGAATAACTCCCATGTAGCAATTTTCATGTTCACACCTAGTTTCTTTTCCTTAATAATCCACCATGTAGCCCCAAAGAGCTCCAAGTAAGTGATGGCATACATTGCTTTGACATTAGAGTCAAAGTCCTACATTGGAAAACATCTTCCTAATGCAATTAACCATTGCTCTACCACATATCTTGTACCAACCCTGTTCAAAGGTTTGATTTTGGACCTTTGTAGGTCCTTCATCTGAGTGGCCTTAGCTAACCTCTGTCTATCACCATGGAGGTCTCCACAAGGACTCCTAGATCTCCACCTCTCCTCATTCCCAACATGATGTGATCCCTCTTGATCAACACCCCTTGGAGGAGGTAGGCAGTGTAAGATCATCCTTGTCATATATCTCAAATTAGTCTACTCTATGTCAGCATGCTCTTCTCTATGGCTCTCCTCCCTATTCTCTTCTTGAATGAGACTCTCTCTATGAGTTGAAAGAGGACTATCATGTCTACCTCTCCCATGACCTCTACCTCTATGTGCTCTATGACCCCTAATAGTAGATCTAGTCTCAGACACCATCCTCCTACAACACCCAAGTAAGATTAACAAAATGCTCAAAAAGTCAACAAAGGCATACCACCTTAAAGAATAATCATAAGAAAATATGTTTGAAATCCAACTCAAGAGTTATTCAAATTTTGGCCTTTTTTTGTATTTCAAGAAATTGAGTCTGAAATTCAAAGTGTTCACGTTGTAAAAGATACATATAGCATTTTATGTTTCATTTTAGTTTAACTAGTTGTCATCTAATGGTGTTCTAATATACCCAGAGCTCCTAATATAGAAACTCAGGCTCTGATACCACATGTAACACCCCACTAGGGAACCCAAAAGAAAATAACCTATAGTTTCACTAAGTTTTCTAAACATTTATTTTTGAAAAATTTAACAATAAGAGATAATATAGTGGAAGCAATAACTCACATACATACAAACAAGTCATAAAGAGATTGCATATGCTAAGGGTCCCATGACGTTGAATCACATATATAAGTTTTATTAATACTAAATATAATACATAACCAATCCACATCATAGAATAACCATAAGTATAGATCCAATTAAATAATATACAATTACATAAGATGTCACATGACATAACTAGAATGTATGATCATCCATTATACAAATCGCAAGGTATGAAAAGCTTAAAGAATATACATCATGAATAATTAAATCATCTTAAAAGATCTTCAAATAATCAAGTACTATACAACAGAATATAACCATCCATTAGAAACACAAGATCAGAATGAAAGGACCAATTGCACAGGTACATCTAGCAATGACATCCTGCTATTGAATCTCAATGGTATAAGAAACAATACCACCTAACCTTGCGGAACCTAAATGGCCCACTCCCACCATGTTGAGGAGATAATCTCAAGAACCAAATAGATATCAATCCCAAAAGTCATAATCAACATCTAGGTCAAGAAAAACCTAATAGCAATCTATCTCAAAGATACCAAAACAAAAATGACATATAAACCCTGAGGCAAAAAATACACATAGAAAATCTACTATGTAAGTGGTCAATTGTCATCCCATGAGCCAATTCTAATATTACCTTGGCAACCTCTTTGGACTCTGGCCCCCTAGTGTCTCTATGCGGCATTAGTATCCTTTAGGTCAAATAAGGCAAGGTCACAACCAAGCATCATCTCTACTCTCATCCTAGCCTGTACTAGCACTCAAGACATGGGTGAGGAAAAATACTAACTCTTATAAATTCATTTTAAACACATTTAATGAAATGTTATCACTTATTAAAATAATTTACAATGGGTTAATAAAGAACTCTAATTTCTTAATAAAGAACCTTCTCCCTTTAGGATTTTGGTTTTGCAATCTGACAAACTATTTTTCTTTATTATTTTATTTTATTTTCATGTGCAAAATTTTTACATTTTAATTAAAATAAATTTTATTAAATTTATTCTCTCTCTCTCTCTCTCTCTCTCTCTCTCTCTCTCTCTCTCTCTCTCTCTCTCTCTCTCTCTCTCTCTCTCTGTGTGTGTGTGTGTGTGTGTGTTTGTTTTATTAAATCATAGGACATCTTTAATAGTATATTTATTAATTTAACTAATAATTAATATTTAGAGTTTATTATAAAAAATGAAACTCCTAAATAAATTGTTATTAAATTAAATAAATATAACTACGCCAATATTAGAACTTTAATTAAATCTTTTAAATTTAATTTTTCTTTTTAATTAATTTCTCAATTAATTAAAAGTTGATTTTTCTTTATATATTTTTTGTTAAATTAAATTGTTTAATAATCTTTTAAGTGAATTCAATTTTAACTGAGAATCACAACAAACCCACAAATCCAAATAAGAAAAGCCATTATAAAGACAAGGTACTAAATCAAACTCAGGGGTTAAAAATCATGAATTCACGTCGCTTAATGAATTCAAAAGGGGAATAACTGAAATATTTGTCCTACTTTCTAAGACAATTTTTCTTAGGGTTAGGATTTGGACTTAAGAACTATCTCCCCTCTTTTACAATTGAGGAACTATGATAGGGAAAACTCATTCTAGTAATTCAAAGAAGTTGATGCCTAGTACTTGAAATCTGCATAAAAGTCGAGCATGTACATATACATATATATTTAATCTAAATAGGAAATGGCAGAGAGTGGTGCATCATGTAGATTTTGACTAGCAGGTGACTATGACTCCCTCCCTTAACCACATGAAACACATCAAACATAAAACAAAATATACAATTACACCATACACATGCAAGTATGGGGTAAGTATCCATAGAAACTGCATATTAATCATTCATCTAACTATCATCATGAAATAATTGAAATCACTATATACTAGCATTATCATCGAAAGAATAAACATAAACATCTAAAATAATTGAGTATCAAGTAGCTCATCAAATATATAACTGAGTATGAAACAACATCCAATCAAGTCCAGTAACCAAGTACCACTAAATCATAAAACATGACCATAAAGTTAGCCGAAAATAATTTGGCAATATATCATAAAAAGTAAACTAGGGGTAGGCATTACATGAAGAGTTTGCTACAACATGAGAATATTGTAGAGGTAAAACATCTTTCAATGGGATTGAGTGCATGAGGGTTTCAAGATTCAGACAATTAATGGAAGATCCATGGAGAATAAGTGTTCTAGGTATGATTTAGAGACTTTTTGAACACTTAGGAAGGTTGGAAATTGTTTGAATTGCTTGTATTTTAGGAAACAGTGGCCAAAATCAGGTTTCATGAGGTGGATTGCAAGTAGATAAAATGCGGCTTTTTTTTTCAATGACTTGGAATACAAGTTGAGAGAAAATAGATCTACATGGATGAGAGTTCTGTGCTTAAAAATATGAGCCTTTTTCCAAAATTGGGCTTTGGAAATGCATTTACATGTAGTCAAAACTCATTATTTTTACCTTACATAAATATGCAATCAGGTTTTAGAAGTCCCATTACATATTTGTGAATGTAGAGTTGAGAGAAATTGGAGATGGGATAAATATGAAGGCTAGAAATATGAATGAATACTTACATTATTTGGGGGAGCTTTCATCATCTCTTCACAAACAAACAAAAAATAAAACTAAAACAAACACACAAAGTATTTACGAAAACAAAGAAACGAAAAGAAAAACATATCTCTTCCTTTGACACAAATTGATAACTTAGAATAAAAATCTAGGGATGCATTCAAACAAATGGAAGACAAAGAGAAAAATAATGCAAGAAATAAGCAATATGATCAAGAAATGCAAACAAAATCCAAGTCTTACAATTACTTGGAGAGAAAAGAGTAAAACTTGGAGCAAAAAGAAGTTGGAATGCAACTCTCTTCTCCAAAATTATGGGAGTGTGTTTGAATGTCAATATCAAATGCTTTGAAAAATTCAAGTTATAGCTCCAAATTTTGGTTTGTTGATGCAAATGATGTTGCAAATGCCTTCCTAAGTATAGATTGCATTTATTGGAGTGATTTGTATTGTGTGAAAATGTATTCTCAATGCAAATCATGGTTTGAATATTGCATTACATGTGCATAGAAAGATGCAAATACTTACTCCAATTGCCTTTTCTTTCCAATGCCCTAGCAAATTAGGGTTCTTGAGATGCATTTCATGTTCAAAATGGAGAAGTTTTCTTCAAATCAAGGTTTCAAATCCCTATTACATGCAATGTTTTTGCATGAAATGCCCAAATCAAGTTTCTAGAGGCTATTTACATGCAACATTTTTCCTTTAGAGACTTAGATCAGGGTTTGCATGTCCAACCACATATTTTAAATATGCATTACAAGTGCATGGAACCCAAGTTCAAGGCACAATTGGAGTTTAGGAGATGCAATACATGTGGTGTTTTCCTTCTAAGCCAAAAATGTGGTTTGGAGAAGGCATTGCATGTAATACAAATGCATATACTTCAATGCCTAGAGAAAAATTAGGGTTTAGGAGATGCCTTGTTTGTTTTAAATGGCTTTTATTTGCACAACCAAGCTTCAAAAAATTTGGACACCCAAGTAGATAACAATCCTTTGGAAAATTGGGGCTTGCAACAACCCCATTTCATGTAAATCGAGGTTTGCAAGAGTGATTACATTTTTTTTTTTGAATGAAACATCATTTCTAAGGAAAATCGATGTTCTTGGATGCAAATAAATGTTTTCATTTTGCATGTAAAGACCAAAAATGGGGTTTAAAAGATAAAATACATGTTTCAAAATGCATGAAAAACTATCCAACTAGTTGTTTGGACAAGAAACAAGTGGTTTAGAAGCCAAAAAAGTGATTTGGAAGGGTAATTACATGTATTTCAATAAATAAAAACATGTAATTGACTTGCATCAGTTAGAGTTTCTATTTAACACATGTCTTTTCTATTTACTTAAGTGAATCTCACTTTTGAGGGTCAATTACAAATTTACACTAACATGATTTACATGTATATGTGTAAATAGGTTAATAAAGTAAAATTCCCCTTAATGTTTAAGTTAAAACATTAAAGTAAAACTCAACATCACATAGACTATAAAGTGCAGTTTAATAACTTAAATCACTTAAGTTCTCAATTTAAAGTAAACTAATAACTTAAAAACATAACATAAAGTGATTTAAAGTTATATATTTCAAAAAGTGCAACTCAACTTTAAATTATAAGGTTTAATATTTTAAATATGCAGTGGGGGTTCCAAACCACACTTAATGTGCACTTAAACTTTAATAACTTTTGACTAAAAACTTTGATTAAGCCCCAAGATATCTTGAAATGAGAGTGTGATAAAAAACAAGAGATTGAAGGAAACAAAAAAGAAAAAATCAATCCAAACAAACACTAAAAAATGCAAAAAGAACTTTAAAGGCCTCAAAAATAAAGGTTAACAAATTGAAAAAATGAGAAGGATTTGATGAGAACCTTCAGTAAAAGATTCATTATATGGATTGGTGATAATTGTTTGATCATTTTTTTTCCAATCAAATAATGAGTTATCTTAGAGAAACGCAAAACTTAATTGGAAAATTTTCTTAGTGTTTCCTCCATTATGTGATGACAAAATGAAGGAAACATCAGGCACTCCCATAAAAAATTGACCTCCCTCATGCCCAAACTTTGAATCCTTCCAAGAATTCACCATACATATTCAAAATTGTGCCCATTATTAATAGGAATATTTAAAGAAAGAAGAAATTATTCTTGAAGAAAATCAAGATCAAGATCCCAATACTGTATCATTCTATCCAATTTTAGGTCAAGACTTCATTGCCCTAGGTGATCTTACCATCCTTTTCCATCCTTCCCCTTTCATCTCAAGAAGAAAGTTTCCTTCCAAGTCTTCTTGAAACTCCACTTCCTAAGCAATGTCACTTCTTCCATCCTTCCCAATGATTCCAATCAAAACCAACTAGAAAATTCTTTTAAGTTAGAAATTAATGCTCCACTTCCAAGTCAAGGGATAACATCCTCAAATAGATTCCAATGATCCCCTTCCAAGCCAAGATCAAAGTATCCCTTCATATCCACCACAAGATCTCATTGTCCCTCAAAATCCTTCTTAAGACCCATTCATCATTTCATCTCCATTTTCTAATCCTTCATATCCACCATGAGATACTATCTTACTAAATGATAACATGATTCCTCTTATTCCACCTCAAGATCCATTATTCCAAATAATCCCCTTCATGATACACAAGTTGTTCATGAACCCCTTATATATAAGATGTTTTCCTCCACTTTCATCTAGTCTAATTTTCTTCACAAATCCATCATTTCTTCCATACAATGTCCAACTCAAATGAACTTGTGTCTTGTTTCTGAAGAAACAAGTACCCCATTGGTGAAAAACATTATCAAATCATGTATATAAAGGAAAAAGTTTAGGCCTATATGAAAAACGTATATTAGAACCCCCTTCATACCAAAGAAAACCCTAATGATCAAGGCCTCAACTACATAGCTCACACTCAAGCCTCAACTACATAGCTCACTCTCAAGACATTGGTATACCTACAAAACCTATATCCAAATATATGTCTTGCCCTTCACCCCATCCATCCATCTTAGACCCTTATGATCCTTTATCCACTAGCTCTCAATCCATATACCCTTTTACAAATTTAAATCAACAAACACATATTTGAGAATCTTCCAACCATCCAAAATACATGTACTTCATTCATATCCATCAATGAATTTCATTCATCTTCCAAGAAATTGTAATGACCCCATCTTTTAGCCTTCACGTTCTCTAAAGGCTAAGTTGAGCATAAGAAGAAATTAAATTAATTTCTTATAAAGTCATTAAATAAATTAAAAATTAAAAGGTGACTTTATATTTAATTAATTTAATTAATTATTGTATTACAAGGGAGAAGCTTCTAGAGTGTGTATTAATTATTGGAAAGGGGGAAACCTCTAGTAATTTAATTTTCTAGAAGCACAATTAATTATTGTATTGCCAGGGAGGAGTTTCTAGAGAATGCATTAATTATTGTAAGGGGGAAGCCTCTAGTAAATGCAATTAATTAATGTTTTAGTTCCTTCTAGAAGGGTGAAGGAAAAGGATAAATAGGGGTGAGAGTCTCATTGGTTAGCATCGGATGATTGTGAATTGCATTTGATAAGAGCTTGGATGTGTGAGTCACATATCTTTCTTGGCATTAGAGGATGTTCATCCTCTCTTGTAACATTCTAGACGTCATTCCCTTAGGGTTTGGTCTTTGGAATACATTGCTATGTACTTGATTTTATCATTATGAGAACTAATATTATTTCAGCAGTGGTTCAGTCTTCAAATTGCGTAAATTCCTTCTTGCTCATGTTGTGTGGATTGGAACCTATACAAAAACATTTAAATCGCTTTAAGCAATTGGTCTAGTTCTTGGGCATTTCCAAGGTGCCCATTATAGTGGTATCAGAGCTATAATTCCTACCATCCCATGCAGATCTTAAGCATTCATGTTTGAGCATGCAACAAGGGCTTTATAATTTCCACAATACCAAAGCAAGACAAAGTAAGAGTTCAAACTTACAAAATGAACAGGGTAGTTCATTAGTGCAGAGGGACATACAATCCAATCATACAGACAGAGAGGAGACATTCTTTGAACAAGACAGAAATATGGGTGACTAAGATGATAGGAATACTAGTCCAGATCAAGAAAATGTAATGTTCAAGTTACTAGGTACATTAGAGGAGGGGTAGTGTATGCAATAGGAATAGAATAGGCAAATGGATATGATGCAACAAGAGCAAAATAGGTGAATGGATATAATGCAACAGGAGCAGAATAAGCGAATGGATATGATGTTGCAGCTAATGGCTAGGCAGATGGGCATCAATATTAATCCACGTGATGCCAACAATGGAAACAACAATAATAGGGGTAATGATAATGGAGGCTGAGACAATATTAATGGTAATAATGGACATGACAACAATATAAATGAGACTGATAACTTTAGACATGTTGCACGCCTAGCTCGAGACCTCTTCTACCCACCTTTCCACCCAAAGATCCAAGTCATCTGATTAATGAATAACAAATTGCAGAGTTACAGGATCAATTTAGGAGGGATTGAGAGATGAGTGGACCGGAGTTTCAGGCGGACATTTCTCTCAAAGATTACTTGGACTTAAGGATGAGACACATGCCTAGATCAAAAGGATGAAGTCAAAACCTTGAGCTGAGAAAGAAAGTTGGAAAACTTTCTTTACCTTATTATGATGCTTTAGGGAAGATGATCGCACGAGCTTGGGTGCAAAAGATGGATACATACTTGTAGCTAAATCCTATGCCTAAAGAGGAGGCTATAAAGTATGCAGCTATTCACTTGGATGGACTGACACATGAGTGGTCACTCCATGGCATGGTAACCTTGGGACATAATTAGATCACATCTTATGAGGAGTTCACTAAGAAGCTCATAAAGAGATTTGATACTAGGGATCCTAAATTATAGTTTAAGGAGTTTGCACAACTCAAGTAGTGGCGATCAGTTCAGATGTATATCAGTGAGTTTCAGAGGTTAACTATGTTGGTCACAGATATTTTAGAGAGGAGGTTAGTAGTGTTGTTTATGGATGGACTCTCAGAACCCTTGTGAGGTTGGGTCAAGGGGCATGACCCAACTACATTGTAGGAGGCCACTAAAAAGGCTTGCGACTTAGCACCTTCTTTTTTTAGGAGAAGATTTTAGCACAAGGATTCTTATATGAAAAAGAACAAGGAGAAGGACAAAAAACCTTTTCACAAGGATGCTTAGCCCAAAAGAGATAAGTTGGATAATGACACCTTGAATGATTTAAGAAAGAAGAAGTTATGTTTTCATTGCAGAGAGCCTTAGGATTTGTCTCACAAGTGTCCTCTCAAGGCTAAGGCAAATCAAATGGAGTATTTCTCAGTAGAATAGTCACACTCAGAGAGGGAGGATCAGTACTCTGATTTAGATGAGGATAGCACTATAGAGGAAAGCAACATTTCTGAGGATAAGAAGTCATTATCACGATTAACAAGGACTCAGAAGGAAATCATATTTAAGGTCAAAGGTACTATCCAAGGGCAAAAAGTGATCTCACTCATTGACACTGGGGCTACACATAATTTTATAGATGCATAATTGGTAGCCAAGAGAGGTCTGCAAACTGAGGAGCACACTGGATTTAGAGTTATGATAGCTAATGGTGACGAATTATTATGCTCTTGAAAGATATCTAATCTTCACATCAGGTTTGGAGATGGCTATGAGTTGGAAGATGAGTTCTATGTGGTAGACATGGGAGACTATGATGTCATCCTTGGCATGGTATGGATGGCCTCACTTGTAGAGTTCACACTTAACCTAGCAAAATTGGAGATGAAGTTTTAGCATGAGGGAAGAACTATTTTACTTAGAGGACTTTCATATGGGAGTTGCAAAGTAGTTTCCCTAAGGAGAATGCAGATACTTTTTCAGCATAATAACATAAAGTGGATAGCAGAATGTTTCACTATGCCAACTTCACAAGAGCCATAGGTGAAGATTCATCCACCAAATATCTAGGAGATACTTGATAGGCACACTAAGGTATTTGGCGAGATTCCGCATGGGGTTCCTCCTAACAGAGGGATAGAGCATGTTATTGAGCTTGAGGAGGGAGCCAAACCAATCACGATTACTCCCTATCATCATCCTAAGAAACATAAGGATGAGATAAAGAAGGCAATTAAGGATTTGTTAGAAATAGGGCATATCAGGCCTAGTAAGAGCCCCTTTGCTTCAGGAGTAGTGTTGGTAGAGAAGAAGGATGGGACGATGCACATGTGCATCGATTACAAGGCATTAAACGAGGAGAGCATTAAGAACAGATATCTCATCCCATGAATAGATGAGCTAATTGATGAGTTACATGGTGCATGCTTTTTTACAAAGATTGATCTATAGTTAGGGTATCATCATATTAGGATGAGGGAGGAGGACATTGAGAAGATAGCTCTTCGGTGTCACTATGGCCACTTCAAGTTTTTAGTTATGCCATTTGGGCTAACCAATGCCCCTGCTACATTCCAAAGTTGCATGAATCAGGTATTCAGGGAGAAACTTAGGAGATTTGTCTTGATTTTCTTTGATGACATTTTAGTCTTTAGTAAGACTTGGGAGGAGCATTTACAACATCTTGAGATGGTGTTGTCCACTTTGGAGAAAGAGTCACTGTATGCCAAGGAATCTAAGTGTGAGTTTGGGATGACTAAGCTACTATACCTTGGGCATATCATTAGTGCAAATGGATTTCAGGTAGATCCTCAAAAGATTAGGGCTATTATTGATTGGCCTACTCCTATGAATCTTACATAGCTTAAGGGATTCCTTGGTCTTTGCAGATTTTACAGGAGATTTGTTAAGGGATTTTCACATATCACTCCACCCTTGATAGACCTTACTAGGAAAGGGGCCTTCACATGGACAAAGGCATCTCAGAGAAGCTTCGATCATTTCAAGAAGGTGATGTCATCATGTCCAGTACTAGCTCTAATAGATTTCACAAAGCCATTTGAGCTTCATTGTGATGCATCAGAAAATGGGATTGGGGTGATCTTGATGCAGGAGAAGCATCCCACTATTTTTGGGAGCAAGAAGCTCCGTGGAGTGGAGAGGAGCTATTCCATCTATGATCGAGAGATGTTGGTTATAATGCATGCATTGGCTAAGTTTTCATCCTACCTAGTTGGGGGAAAGTTTGTTATCAAAACCAATCACAAAAAAATCAAATACTTCATGAGCCAATGTGATTTGAATGATAGAAAACAAAAGTCGATTACGAAGTTACAGGCCTATGACTTTGACATTGAGTTTGTCAAAGGTAAGAAGAATGTGGTGGCAGATGCTTTATCCAGGAGACCTCATATTTGTGCTCTAGCTGATATTACAAGAAATTGGAGAAATAAGATCATAGAAGAGTATGTGAGGGACACTTGGGCTTTTGGAGTAATTGCGGGCACCATACATGATGATCATTATGTGGTGATGGATGGATTGATTAAGTTCTAGGGTAGGATATATTTGATTCCTTCATCACAGTTTAGGGAAGTAATACTGAAGGCATTCCACGATGCACCTATAGCTAGACATCCAGGGATCTTTAAGACCTACAGGCATATCCGTGAGCAGTTCACATGGAAAGGGCTCAAGGATGATGTTCAGAAGCATGTCAGAGAGTGCGTAGTTTGTTAGCAGAATAAGGGAGAACACACATATCCTGCAAGGTTGTTATAACCTTTTCCCATTCTAGATAGGAAATGGGAGACTTCATCACTAGATTACCATGAGTACAGGGGGAAGATTGCATCTATGTGATAGTTGACTGATTGACAAAGTTTGCTCACTTCTTTGCTATTCCATCCACTTACACAGCAGCACAGGTGGCCGATCTTTTATTTAGAGAGATATTCAGGTTACATGGGCTACCTAGTTTCATTGTCAGTGATCGAGATGGTAAATTTATGAGTACTTTTTGGCAGAATTGTTTAAGTTGTGTGGTGTAGATCTTACACCTAGCACTAGTTATCACCCATAGATAGATGGGCAGACAAAAATTATGAATAAATGGGTGGAAGGATATCTGAGGAACTATGTGACTACACAACAAAAGGCTTGGGTCAAATGGCTACATATGGGAGAGTACTATTATAACACCATTTATCATATGTCCATCAAAATGACTCCATTCATGGCACTATACAATTATGAAGCACCAAGTTTCATGGATCTAGTTTTGGGGGATAGTACAGTGCCCAAAGAAAAACACTTCTTTTAGGATAGTTAGGATATTTTGAGGGTCCTCAAGGAGAATATACAACAAGCCCAAAATCAGCAAAAATTATATGCTGACTAGAACCAGATAGAGTGTAGGTTGGGGATATGATTTACTTGAGGCTACAACCATACAAATAGTCATCACCCAAGAAAAGCAGAGCAGAGAAGTTGAAGCCTAGGTTTTATGGTCCCTACAAAGTGATTCACAAGGTGGGTGAGGTTGCTTACGAGATTGAGCTTCCAGAGGGCAGTTAGGTGCATAATGTGTTTCATGTGTCAAGGCTTAAGAAAGCCATTGGTCAGAGAGTTGTGTCTTCAATAGAATTACCACCATTAGATGAGGAGGGAAAGGTTGTATTAATTCCTAAGGTTATTCTAGATACTAGGGAAAGGACTCTACGAAGCAGGTTGATTAAATAATTTTTAGTCAAATGGAGATATCTGTCAGAGGAAGATGCTACTTGGGAGAGTGAGCAAGTGCTACAACAAACAAGATTGAGATTGCTTGAGGACAAGCAATTTCAAGGAGGGCGAATTGTAATGACCCCATCTTTTAGCCTTCACATTCTCCAAAGGCTAAGTGGAGCATAAGAGGAAATTAAATTAATTTCTTATGAAGTCATTAAATAAATTAAAAATTAAAAGGTGACTTTATATTTAATTAATTTAATTAATTATTGTATTACAAGGGAGAAGCTTCTAGAGTGTGTATTAATTATTGAAAAAGGGGAAACCTCTAGTAATTTAATTTTCTAGAAGCATAATTAATTATTGTATTGCCAGGGAGGAGTTTCTAAAGAACACATTAATTATTGGAAGGGGGAAGCCTCTAGTAAATGCAATTAATTAATGTTTTAGTTCCTTCTAGAAGGGTGAAGGAAAAGGATAAATAGGGGTGAGAGTCTCATTGTTTAGCATCAGATGATTGTGAATTGCATTTGATAAGGGCTTGGATGTGTGAGTCGCATATCTTTCTTGGCATTAGAGGACGTTCATCCTCTCTTGTAACATTCTAAACGTTGTTCCCTTGGGGTTTGGCCTTTGGAATACATTGCTATATACTTGATTTTATCATTATGAGAACTAATATTATTTTAGCTGTGGTTCAGTCTTCAATTTGCATAAATTCCTTCTTGCTCATGTTGTGTGGATTGAAACCTATACAAAGACATTTAAATCACTTTCAGCAATTGGTCTAGTTCTTGGGCATTTCCAGGGTGCCCATTACAAAAATTCAAATACCAAGAATAAATCCACACACATTCAAGGATCAACATTTCCTATCTAATTAACATGCAAAAATAAAGAAAATTGCAATAAAAAATAGAAATATTCAAAAGGCCACAAAGTTTCACTGAGAAAAAATTAAAATAAATCAAGACCCATATAGATCCATAAGTCACTTGTAGAAGTAATGTGTTCTAAGGAACCACACAAAAATTGAAAAAGAAATGTGGATTCCAAAGCGGCTAAGAACAACATCCTAAAGAAAAATATAATTCGGTCTCTAAAATTGTTATTCCTCCATCTAAATGTCTTTCATATTTCAAATCCATTTTGGGTCCTTATGTCCCAAAATCTATGTCCACTCCTCTATAAAATTCCCAAAATCCAAGCTCTACTCTTCTTCAAATCACTTCATTACTCCTCAAGGTGTGTGCCAATTTTTTATCTTTCCCACACTCTAATCCACTAAAAGTGAAGTCTTTTTATACCCCATCAATTTTCCAACACCTATTTCCATCCTTTATCTACCCTATTATAATACCCCAACTGGGTATCATCTCCAAAATCTCAAATGAAATCTCAAAAAATATTGAATAGCAATTGTATGCAATTGAAAACATTCAACAAACAACTAGCAATTCATCCAATATAACAGTTTCTATAACCTCAAGTTTGTTATTGCAATATACATCAGAAATACAATAACTTACTATCATTATCACAATCCAATTTTAAAAATAGTATTATAGTCAAATTGGAAATACTAGACCAAAAAAATAATGCAAGCACAAGTGAGACACCTGAAATAATGCCTCCACCACGATGGAATTTTTCCACCATCTTCCCGATTACGGGGTTTCATCCTCCAAGTGGTCTGAAGTTGAAGCTTCCAATTGACTCTCCTATATAGATCAATACTCAAATAAAAAATCAAGTAAATATCCAAGCATGAAGAAATGAGTTTCTCCTCTGCCTTTTAAAGACCCAACCTATGACTCTTTAGCTTTTGTATTCTTGTCCCTGTCCCTCATGCATGCCAACTCATCTCTTATTCACTCTCATTTAATTAAAATTGACTTAATAATTTTGTATTAAATCCTCAAAGGTCATATATTGGATTGGCCTATCAGTTTGTAGTGTTCTGGAAAAAATGGGACATTATAGTCCTCCCCCCTTAAGATTGTTTGCCCTCAAACAATTGCATGCATGTGATCATGATACCTGGGTTCCATATCAAACTCATGAATAATGCTCTAACAATCCATTGCACTACTATGATATGAGAAAAGGACTGAGAACTAAAAAGCCACTCACTGGCTTCCCATAATAACAATACATTAAATGTGTTAATGCCAGGACCTCAAATTATGTTTTCATGACCATCAAATATGATGAGCTAGAAATGTATCAAGGAGCTATGTATATCACAGTAGATTGTGATGACCTAACCTAAACTGTTGATGTAAGAAACAAGTTGCTGAATAGCTGAAATCAACACCATAGGCACATAAAATACCATATTGTCATCATCAATCTAGAGACCCCCTAAGTACATAGGTGTTATGAGTAAATGAAGATGAAAAACCATCCACTATGATCAAAACATAACTCTCATCAATCCTCCACCAAGATCTATTCAAAACTTGATGTATGAAATCCATCCCACTCATATAATATAGGTTGGAATCTAGGACCATGTATGGTTTGATCAAAGGGTGAGCGACCATAATCAATTCACCACACCAATTCTATGACCAAGATTCACTACTAGGAATTGTATCTGGATCCAAAAAATGTAAGTCAAGATCATCCTCTTCATGACAATCAAGAAGAGCTCCCTCATTTATCTCAAAAAGGGGATTTTTAGAAGTCCAATTAGCATCTACTTCAAACAAGAGGTTGTTTACAAGCTGAATGTGATCTGAAAATTTGGTACTTGGCCTTTTGGGACAACTATCAAAGTCATAAATTTGTTGAATTCTATCAAGTTCATTAATTGCTTCATGAAAAAAATCCTACCTCTCTTTACTCGCATGCTCCCTAGTCTGATTTGTGACCCTAACTTGATTTTTTACTTCATAAAGAGCAATTGATGTATCATCCAATGCCTCATGAGCATACTTAAGACCCCTGTTGAGATCCATAATCTCATTCTTTCCTTTACTCAACCGATTAACATATATTCTAGCAACCTTAAGAATATAATCCCTATTGAAAAGAAAACATAAATAATGTGATTTCATAGATTCAAAGGTTGTTTTGACTACCTACAAATCAGCATCAAGCAAATCTCTTTCCACTCCCTTTTGAGCCTTCCTATGGAGATCCTCAACCATCCTATGAGTGTTGTCATAACATACCAAAGATGCCACAACCATGTCTTCACTGACCTTTAGTTGTTTTTTTAAGACATGCATCTCATTATTGCCATGTTGATAAAACTCATTGTCTTGTAGAATAATCTTGGACTGTTCCTCAAAGTTAATATCTTGCGTATAAGAAACACATGGTTCATCACACCTCTCAAAAATATAATAATAGGCCTCAATTTCCTTGTTCCTTTGATTTGCATGCAAAGGCAAAAGTGTTGCTATGTTTTTATTTTTATGCAAAAGCTCATCATACAAAGACTCCAACATGCTAATACTTTGAACACAACCAACTTCATCAACATGTTTTTCAAGGCTAACCTCCAAATCACTAACATAGAAACTTGTATGTTCCTTATCCACAACCAAAATCATTTTATCTACATTTTTCCCAACATTGGTTTGAATTTCTTTAGCCTCCTCTTCATTATTATGATTTCCACAAACATGATGAGGTGTACTAGTGTCCTCGCATGTCAAGCAAATTTGTTCCTACCTCATAGGGGTTCTTTTAACTTGTAAACTCATCGAGATCAACTCACTATCCATCATGAGATCTTGAAATCTGTTGATTCTATGCTTAATTGCTTCCTCCACAAGCTTGAAGGTTGCATATGAGATCGTCAACTTAAACATGCCCTTTCAATATCTACATTCCCTCCTCCAAAAAGCTAACAAGGTTGACTACAACCTCTTGTGAATTTCAACATCCACATCAAGAATTGAAGATAGAATATTGTGCATGAAAGTCTTTACAGTTCCTGAATGGTAGCTCCTAATTTCGAAGAAGAAGCATTCTAACAGCTGAAGAATTAAATCATTGCATTCAAACTCAACCATAATATAAAACAATCTCATCTATGCCATAATATCAAAAATCTAAACCCTCTTGTCAAAAGTAGGGTCTTTGTCATCATGTAATCCCTCCAAGTTCTTTACTATCAGCTACAAAATTTTCTTTAACACCACATTATTGTAGGTTGTTGTAGGAGATGTTATTCGTATAACTTCATTGAGACAAGAGGCGACTACAAGCCTCACATCTTTATGTGGATGTTCCATAAACTTGGGTTGAACCAAGGTAACCATTGATGGTTGTAAATCCTAATTCGTGATTCTACAATCTGCCTGCTCTACATTGGTCAATTATGTTTCTATCTCTTCCAATTTGGAAATAACATCATTTGAGAATTCCATGTGTTCTAGTTGCAACCCGAGCACATATAGCCAACCCAATTATTTTTTTTTCCTACAAGTTTCTTAGTTGAGGGCCATTGAGTGTATTGTTGGATTCCTTTGAAAAAACATTGCTTTTCAGATCCTCCATGGTTTTTAACTACTTTCATTATCACCAAATCTGAAGTGCTCAAAACTTTAGAAGACTCTAAGAAATAGTTAAATACCTTGCAAGATAGAAAAGGAATGTTGTAAGTGCTCCAGACCATGTCCCCCACTTCTTATGCTGATTCATGCAATTGCTCTGATCTTGATGACTGACAGAGAAAATCCTGGAAATATTATTTGCAACCTGATAGGCTTTCTTCCATTCTAATATAGTCTATGACAACTTCCATAACATACATGAAATTGTCCAGTTATGTTGGGATTGCAATCAGTGTCTTCCAAGGGTCTTGAATGTCTTGAAATAATGCCCAAGTAGCCTAGATGTATTCAACTCAGAACTAAGATGCCTCAATCTTCCACATGTCTGTCCAATCAACAAATACAGAAGTGTATGTCAGAAAACCTAGAAATCGTTGCCTCTCAGTTACTCTATTTGTTGCCACTCTAATACAACCAGTAACCTAAGCTTGGGGTTGTCACTTAATTGTAAGAATATACCACCACCCCAATTTAACTCGCAACAAGCACCTAGCAGAATTCCTTCATAATCACCAAAATTGGCACCCTCAAAGAATATTTATGGTCCCAGTCACCATAAGTTTTTTTCATCGACAGCTATTTCTAACTCCTGTTGTGGTAACATACAAGTAAGATGTTATTGTGTCAACTGGAGATGATTCTGCAAATAAAGGATTTATTCACCTGCCAGCATATTCATCCAATTTGTTATTAATTTCAACAATTCTTCTCTTCCAGTTAATACCATCCCTATATTTTGTGTGTATGTTCACACTGCTATATTTCTTCCACTATTTGGCTACTTAGCTGTTATATCTATGAATATTAATCGCACCAAGTAAAATTTCCCGGTTCCACATACTGTTTGGTGTTGGTACAAAGTAACGGTTCACCCAAAACAAATGTTACAGAATGCAACGACACTCCCATTTATTATATATGCAACTGACGGCTTGTGCGATGTTGATTGTGATAGTGGTAGTTCACAATTATGGAAAAACGAAGAGACGTGGTTCAAGAAAATCATTAGATTCTTGACTCTCGCTGTAAAATGCCCTCCTCTAATATTTTTCCCATGTAATGTTTATAGGAACCTCAGTTTATGCAAAACAAAAAATTTGCAAGAACATCTCCAAATACGATATGACCTCCAATAATCAAATTCACAAGTTACAATTAAATGAAGGCATGTTAATTTTAATAAGGCCTTCAAAAATATTTCATCTGAGTGCTTCTTAATTTTGTCGATCACATTACATTAAATTATCAGTCTCTACAAACTTGTCTCACAGCAAACCAAATATGTCTGTCTATTCAAGTTCCTTTATAATTGTAACACCACAATCTTGCACCCAATGCTCAGTCATTACTCAAGCTCTATCATTCACAACTGAATGATTCACCCATTTGCTCAATTCAAATAGTAGGAGTTGGTTACAAGAAACAACGTGTGCTCCAGATTCTTTTTGTTTTACGATGATTAGCTTCTTGTTAATGCCAGAATAGTCAGAACTCCCACACAAACAAGGGATCTCGATGATGCTTTGTTAGCAAGTCAACAGAACCTTGTGATTTTACCATTAATCTCCGTGAGTTCAACTTTGTCATTGAAAACTCTTAAACTAGGCAAATCTTTCCCATGAATCATTGAAATAAAAGCAGACACACAAAAATCCCTCTCTGTTAACATGTTTCTTCTGGATCGTAAAAATCCATTTATTTATTGGCTCCCATCGTATTATAATTTCCAAACCTCTGTGGGTAATATCAATCATTGAAAATTAATGGGAAATTTTACTTCAATAAAATCAATCTGCCTTGTTATTGGAGTAAAATATCATTTGCGTGAATTGATATTGGCTTCAAAACATTAAAATCTTGAACACAATTAAGTTTGTTATTGCATTATACATCAACAATACAATAACTTATTATTATCATCATAATCCAATCTTAAAAATAATATTACAGTCAGATGGAAATACTAGACCAAAAAAATAATGCAAGCAAAAGTGAGATACTTGAAATGATGCCTCCACCACGATGGGTTTTTGTTCACGTCTTCCGGTTTGTGGGGTTTCATCCTCCAAGCATAATGAAGTTGAAGCTTCCAATTGACTCTCCTAGAGAGATCAATAATTAGATCAAAAACCAAATAAATATCCAAGCATGAAGAAATGAGCCTTCTCCTCCACCTTTTAAAGACCCAACCTTTGACTCTTCAACTTCTGTATTCTTGTCCCTGTCCCTCATACCAACTCATCTCTTATTCACTCTCATTTAATTAAAATTGACTTAATAATTCTGTATTAAGTCCTTGAAGGTCGTATATTGTATTGGCCTATTAGTTTTTAATGTCCTTGAAAAAAGAGGACATTACTCCTAATGATCCTTTGCATAAATCCTTAGCCCCTTTATCATCATCCTATAAATGTCTTTGAGCATACCATCAATATCTATGGTTCATTATAGCACATCTTTCAAGGAAATTGGTCAGAAGAACAAAACACTTGAGCCCACCCTCCATATCATATCATGCATCCATTATCTTCCAAAAAATATCACAAAGTCAAAATGAAAATGGAAACAAATGAGGAAAAAAAATAGTAGAGAGAAATAATTAGTCCACAAGTGAAAACCTAACTTTGGGAAAGCACTACAGTGAAAACCTAACAAACAAGTGTCACGTGCAATACATCATCCTATTGCCTTGCACACTTGGCAATGACTTTCATATGCATCATCTTATCATATCCTACCTATCACATCATCCATTACTCTTCATCCCTCCTATCCATTGCCCTATGTACATCTATTTTCTAGTTTCCATCTTTGATCTTGACAAGACCAAAAATATGCATAAGTATATTGTATCACATATGCGTCAAGTTATCCACATCCCTTTGCTCCATATTTTCCTACCTTATCATCCTTTCAATCCAAATTCCTTATCTTATCCACTTTTGATCTTGCTTAGCCTATACATATTCTATCTCTATCATATACATATCATCCCTTGACCTAGATATAAAATAAGGACATAAGATGTAAAACGTGTTTTTAAATCCTTCTTGACATGTCCAATCTTATGGACCACATGTCATTCACCCCACCATGTCATTGCCTTATCTTTTTATATACAATCCCTTAGCTTGGAAAAACTTCTTGTCTAATCATGAGAATGTCCTTGGAAAATAGAGAAATTCCAATGCCATATAAATGACCTTTGTGATGCATTCATCCACCTTCATCCATACATAATGTCCCTACCTTGCTAGATATTGGGGCTGAATAAATGCATCTTACTTGAACATTATTATGCTAGCAAAATACTTAAACATCATAAAAAGTCATTAAAATCAGAAGATGTCCTTAAAAATCCTTAAAAATTCAAAACTATCCTTGAAAAAATTCATTAAATATCCAGAAGAAATTTAAAAACATCGTTAAACAAAAACTCAAAAAATAATTAGTGCATGCATGAATGTGTAAAGACACAAAAGACTATGCTTAACAAATCAAGCATCAATTGTCTTTAACAGGGTGTAGTATACTTGGAAAAAGATTATATCTGTCTTAGACAAGGTGCTTAATTCCAGAAACCAAACATCATGATCCTCCTACCACAAACAATCTACTTTGACAACAAGGTCAAAATAATTGTTGGCTCGCTTGGTCTAGCGAACCTTATCTTTCATTGATTTATGTTGTCACATTTCTGTAATACTCATAGATATCCATAAGGGATAAGCGTGGTCTAGATAGTTGTTGGTCTTTTGGTTGTCTTCCATCTATGGGGGTATATTGATGAAGTTCTAGGGCATATATTTTGTCTTTATATTAACACATTCACTTGTGACTACCACACATAACTTGACCCTTAAATACAAATATTTTCAAGATGGATAAGAACTTCATTTGCGTACAATGCATCTTTTTTCTTAGCACTAACACCCTTGTTTTCTATGCAATGTTACAACATATTTGTTTTTTAGATCAATAAAGCTCTATAATGATAAAGTGTGATTTATTCGTATAGGTTTTCTTATAATAGTCCTTGCAAACATTTTCGAAAAATTGGCCTCATGTCAAAACTTGTTGCCTAATTTTTTTAACGGTCAGATGCTACATCATTTGATTCACTAGGGCATAAAATATTACTTTTCCTTTGAAACAAATCCATAATTGCATGGTCTCAAAAGAGGCAAAATATAGACACTAAAAACTGCTTAGGCTTGCATCATCATTTCTCATTAACTTTTTGTCTAAAACTATTTAAATAATTAGGAATGATTTTATTCTTCTAATCCCTCATAATTAAATAATTATGACTCCTAAAATCTTTAATTAAAAAAATTGTAGATTATTTAATTAAAATCCATTATGCATTCTTAATCAATCAATTTCCATCATTCTTCTACGATTAAATAGTTATCCTAATTTCTTGACTTCAACCTTCCATAAAACTTGGCTTCAACCTTTCATTAAATAAAATAAAAAAGTATACCTAACCAATCAATCCCTCTAATTGTCCTTCCATGATTAAATAATTATTTTTTATTAATTCCTCTCTTAATCCAAAATCCTCTTAATTAAATAAACTCTAAATTTATTTAATTAGCTATCAAATATGGATGATATATATATATATATATATATATATATATATATATTTATTTATTTATTTATTTATTTATTTATTTATTTTCAACCTCATTTAATTGTTCACTTTCTAATCTTCTTCTCCACTTCATCTTCTTTCTATTTTCCCTTCACTTCTAGAACATTTCCACTTGATAATTTATCTCCCAACTTAACTCTTCTCTCTTTCTATTCTAACTCATCTTTCCCCACTGAAGCAGATACATTTGATACCAGATGCAAATTCGCAAAGCTTGACCAATCCATTGTGCAATCTAAACAAGTCTAAACTAGTTGCCTTCCACGATATTGAATTAAGGATTTTCTAATTCCATCTCATCAGTAAACTATGCAAGTGAAATAGGAAAGTTGGATCTCATTTCTATGAGCCCATGCAAAGTGGAATCATAGTGTAGAAGACTTGGTGCATGAACAAGAAGAACAAGAAATTTGATGTCTTTGATGGTCCAAACATATGTCATTTTATAGTTTAATGCCTTTACTTTCAAGGTAAGAGTTGTAAGCAATTCTGAGACCAAGGCTCATTGCTTACATTTAGCTTGAGTGCTAAGTGTTCCATTTATTCTCATGAGAGATGGATTCATGTTGAATCACTACTCATAAAACATGAGTCAATGAGTTTGACTCAAAATCACACAGTTAAATCTTGATAGCAATATCACAATTTGACTTGCTGTTAAAATTATCTCCTACTTATCAATTGATGAGATTAAGGGGTTTTCTAATGAATGGTTCATAAGGCACAACACTTGGTGAAGATTTTGTAAATGGGGTTGCAAGCTTTGGGTTTAACCATGGAGGAAACTTCGTAGTTAAGCACGCTAGCTGGAGTGGTACTCGCATGGATGACCTCCCGAGAAGCCCTGGTGCTTCACCATTGTGAGCATCACCTAGATCCAATGAGTGCTAAGTGTTCCATTTATTCTAATGAGAGATTGATTCATGCTGAATCACTACTCATGAAACATGGGTCAATGAGTTTGACTCAAAATCACACAGTTAAATCTTGATAGCAATATCACAATTTGACTTGCTGTGGAAATTATCTCCTACTTATCAAATGATGTCATTAATTAAAAAAAATTTAAAATGTTTTATATCACCCATCCAAAATTCCCTTCAAGTTTGAAGATAATTTGAATGTGTTGAGGTCGGTTTTGTACCACTACATAACATATAGCAATTGAACACCTGATATGGAATATTAAATCCTCAATTCCTCTCTCGAAAAGTTACTACTCATGAAGACATAAGAAAAACTCCAATGTTCCTTACACCTATGGACACTAACTCAGTATATTGATGTGAATTTATAGTAGTCACGTAAGCAGCCTTAGGCTATTTATTTGAGGACAGCTTGGACTTTTGGTGGGATGATGGTGACAATGGTTTTGTATGAGTTCCAGATGATGTTGATAGAGACGGTGATGGTGATGGAGGGTGAATGTTCTAATGACTTATGCCTTCCTAACCATCTTCTTCAAAACTCCAAATACTATACTACTTGCTATTCTACTCCTACTCCTATGAATGGAAAGATTAGCAAATGGACAAGGATCGAATCTGATGAAAGTTAACCAACGGCTATACCTTCATAGATGCAATGATTCAAGGGAAAGGAACTAGTTTACCACACAAAGTTTCCCAACAAGTCGCTGGGATGCTAGTAGCCTAGTTATAGATCCCTATCAAACATCCACTAATACTACCATGCAACTATCCATCTACTTTTCTCTCTACTTAACAAACTTCTTGAAATGAAATCTACTTTAGCAACTTCAAAGAAAATCTTATTCTAACTATTGGAAGTAGAAACCATGCAACACCACCAAAAGTTCTTAATCATCATGCAAGTCACAAGAATGAGAAAGAAAAGCGATTTTGGCATTATCTTAGCAACAATTTTCTTCAACCCTTTACAAATGAGAGCAAATGGCCTTATATAGAGGCCAAAATTACAACCAGTGGTAGAGATTAAGAGGCAAAACCAACGATCTAGATTGGATCCTAGAAACCCTAATTAGGGTTGCCACCCCATCCACCAATGAAAAAAAAGAAAAGTGGAAACCAATGAGAAGGCACCAAAATGGTACCCAATCAGAATCAGACACCTATCCTACCCAAGAAGAAGGAGAATTTGTCACTTGGGCTTACATCAAATGATCTTCTAATATAGTTCTACCATTTTCTTTCATCTTTTTAGCCAAAGTAATGAACTTGGCTAGCTTTTTATTAACTTCCTTCATGGGAGGGCAATGTGTATGTTTCATCTTGAGCTCAGTTGAATTCATCATACTGCTTGTTGCTTGTGTTGGAAATATTCAAGACTATGCTAGGTTACTGAGAGGGGAGGGGTGAATCAATAACCTTTAAAAACTTTATCAATTATAGATCTTAATTGCAGTAATCCAATTACCATTTAGTTTATCATATTTGATCTAATTGCATACATGACAAATTGGAAACATAAAACATTCATAACACTTGAACATGATGATTTGGTGACCCAAAAACCTTTCAAATAGAAAGTAAAACTAGGGTGGGGATGATACCCACAAAACTTCAATACCACAGCATAAAGTTAGCCTATTAAGGCTTACATTGATCACTTCTAATGATCTACCCTGTCAGGAGCAATTAGGACTATTAAGTCCACCTTGTTAGAGGTTTTAAAAACACACAATGAAGTATGCACTATATTAAGAGATTTAAGAAAGACTATTAAGTCTACCTTGTGAAAGGATTTTTACTGGTTCACCTGTTAGGATGAAACAGTAGATATCTGACTTACAACTGGATTGCTGATAGAGATTCATTGATTGTACTGATCACCTTTCTGTGATAAATTTGTCACTGCTGCTCCTTATGCTGATATGGCCTTCATAAATCTTTATCTACTACTTACATTCACATTCTTGCACTTGCATTACATTTTCATTGCATTCCATACTCTTTGATATGATACAATACATCACACACACACACACACACATATATCAAACCAATTTGCAAAATTACAAAGTCAGTCATCATATAGGTTAACACATATATCACAAAGTCGGCCCAAATGAAGACACTCGGGTTCTAAAGACTGACTTGGTGATGTTCAGATACTCGACATCCACTATCATTACTCGACATCATCATGCACTCGGTAGACATAGAGGCTCGGTCCATACTAATCACTTCAAAGTAGTCTTGAACTCGGTCTGCACAGGTGACTCAGTAGATACTATGTAACTTTGCATAAACTGAATCACTTGGTAAACACATAAGCTCGGATTACACTAGCTTCACATTACATGAACTGTGAACTCTATAGAAACTGTAATGCTCGGTAACCACTAAAATGCTCGGGTTGAACTGCTAGTCTGAATTTGCTCAGTTTAAACTGATGGGCTTGACACCAACTGAATACACTTGGTAACCACTGAAATGCTCGATAGTTACTGGAATTAGTCTAGAAAACTCGGTAGCAACTGTAGAGCTCGGTGGCTACTGAATTAAATGGCAAACACTATACAAAATCTAAATAAGTGTGTGTCACTAATAACAAACTTGACTGATATGTCAACAATATCCCTATTTGGCATTAGTGACAAAAACACTTATCATCCAAAATCTTATATACATCACCATGTGATACTAGCTCAGTAGAATATACTGTTTTGAGATTTTTCAAAATTTATCTTTGTGAGGTATACTATACATCATTTATCATATGCATTCTCCTCATAGCATGTTTCTCCCTCATACTATGTGTCTCTCCATATATAGTATACCATGTGTCTCAATAATAATATCCCCCTTTTTGACAATAATGCCAAGGATATATTTAGAAATTATCTACATGGAGACACCAAAATGAGATTAAAAAAATTCAGAATGTACCTTAAGAATAAGTGCCAGGGTTTTATCTCAATTTTCTTGCAAAATTTTGCATGTATGTAGAGCAATTTGCACTTCTGCAAAGAGTTCTATCATGCAATCTGCAATAGAGAAGTTGTTGTCATAGATCAAGGTTTTTGAGTAAACAATATGTTTCTGCATTGTATCCATGATAGGAAGGATCATATTTTGAATATCAATTATTGTTGACCAGATCCTTGCTTCTTCTCTTAACAACTATGCCTGCATGGCTAACAAAAATCTGATCTTCATGTAATGTGCTAAGCTTGAACTGTGGTCAAGTTGCAACTGATGAGCACCGGCTTTCATATCCTCATCAATTTTTGACAGTTTGCCCTTTATTTCCTTAGTGAACTTGGAAACATCACACAACTTCCCAAAAAGTGATGTCACATTGGTGCAGGAGGTCTCAAGATTGATCAAAATTGATGAAAACTCAACTTGATGAATAGAAATTTGCTGAGCAATGTGCTCCAACACTTTACTATCAAATTTCTTTTTAGCTTTCTCAATAAGCTTGTCTCGTCCACTTGTGTCCTCATTGAACTTTTGGACTGCTTCTGCTAATTGTAAAAAAATAGGTTGAGGGGTATCAACCTCAATTCCTATAGCCTCAGACAAAATATTTTTCGCATCATCTATAATTTTATACTTTATCTCTTTCTTCTCTTAATTTTTGTTGCTTTTCCTTATTCGGAAGAATTTCACCAAACTCATGCATTTTATCTACAGAAAGATTATGAATATCCCATTTGGGGATTTCTATTTCCTCATCTAAGTTTATGTCATCCTCTATGTCCTTTCCTTTACTCAAAAATTTTGTACTCGATTGAGCCTTAAGTTCAATTGTCCTTGTACTTAATGCTCTTGTGTCCATAATGGAAACAATAGTTGATATACTAGGACATGTAGTGAAAATTGATATAGTACTAACTGATGGAATATTAACAGGAATGCTTGTTGAATCCAAAACTGAAGAAGTCATAACTGAAGTATTCAAAACTAAAGTAGACAAAACTGTAGTATCCAAAATTGATGTACTTACTGCTGAAGAACTCAAAACTGTAGAAGACACTATTTTTATGACTGATGACATCAACTTGGTAGCTAAAGAAGAGAGAGGTTGTAGCTTGATAGATGAAGTGGAAGTCACTTCTATTAATGATACATTGAACTGAGTGGGGGCGAAGAGTGATTGGACATTTGAAGTTTATGTGGTTGTCATAATCAAACTTGTTGAAGTTGTCTCCGAGCTTGATATAGCTATTGGTTTGCTTGGAGAGTGAGGAAGTGAGGCAATGATTGTAGCTACTATCTTCATTGGGTTAGTCTCCTCATCATCTTCCTTATCTGCCTCTTTATCTTCTTCATCTTCCTCATTGTCAAAATGTGTAGGCTCAATATAAGTTTCATCATTATCACTGTCATCATCATCATCTTTTACATCTACTAAGAAGTCACTTGGTTTATGCAAATGATAAACATTCTTCCACATGTTTGTAGCATTCTTAACTACATGTTGTATATCTTTGATCAAAATTAAACATGTATTGAACCTAAGAGTCATTTTATCTTCATTTTTCTTCAAAGACTCTTTTACCTCAGCATCTATCATGCTCGGTAGTAACTGCCTCAGGGTTTGTGCATAAATGTATTTTGTTGTTTGCATTGCAAAGTCCCATCTTCGCTTTATTTTCTCTAACAATTCATTGAAGATTTGGAAGGCAATTTGATCTAGTGAATGCTTCCATTTGCCCATTTTGGTCAACACTAGTTCTTCCACCTATTTTTGCTTTGCCTCTATCCTCGTTTCATACTTCAAAGATTTGAAGTTTGTTATACCTGCACCTTCTTCCATTTGTTTCAACTTTTCTTGGAAGGTGGGAGGAGGTTTGCTAAGGACAATATCACTTCCTTTCTTCCTAGACCTTGTGAAGACTACAGTGGATGGCTTAGGTGGCTTGGTGATGATCACCTTGCCTTTCTTCTTCATAGTTCTTCCTTTTTTGATTCCTCTTCATCCTCTGCCTCTTCTACATCTTCTCCTTTTCCTTCAGTTAACATGAGAGGTGTGCTAGTTTGCAATCTAGCTATCCTCCTCTTTCTTTTGTTAACTGCCTAAGGGATTTTTATCTCTAGCTCTATCCTTGTCTTGGCTTCATCACAGGTTCCAAAGTATGGTGCCTTTGGATCAACAGGTTCATCAATTAGAGGTCCACCTTGTTAGAGGTTTTACAAACACACAATGAAGTATGCACTCTATTAAGAGATTTAAGAAAGATTGTTAAGTCTACCTTGTGAAAAGATTTTGACTAGTACACCTATTAGGATGAAACAGCAGATCTTTGACTTACAACTAGATTGCTCATAAAGATTCCTTGATTGTACTGATCACCTTTCTATGATAGATTTGTCACTGCTGCTCCTTATGCTAATATGGCCTTCATAAATCTTTATCTATTGCTTAACTTGGTATGCACTGGTGACTCGGTAGATAGTGTGTAACTTGGCATAAACTGAATCACTCGGTAAACACATAAGCTCAGTTTACACTAGCTTCACATTACATAAACTGCAAACTCGGTAGAAATTGCAATGCTCGATAACCACTAAAATGCTCGAGTTGAACTGCTAGACTGAATCTACTCGGTTTAAACTATTGGGCTTCACACCAACTGAATACACTTGGCAACCACTAAAATACTCAGTAGCTATTAGAATTAGTCCAAAAAACTCGATAGCGACTATAGAGCTTGGTGGCTATTGAATTACATGGCAAATACTATAGATTGTTCAATGAGCTCGATAACCATACAAAATCTAAATAAGTATGTGTCACTAATAAGAAACTTGACTGATATGTCAACATCGTGTAGTGTCTTCACATGGTCCTCATACTCTTTTGCATATCCGATAAAGGCATTGAGGGAGGCAAGGGTGCCCAAATGTTTCTTCTTGATGGCAACCTTCCCCAACTCATCCAATCTTGATCCAAATTCTATCTCATTGATGTTCTCCTCTTTGATATCTTCAAAATCAAGAGTGGCCCCAACATCACTCATCATAGTTGAAATGGAAGTGTCAACACCTAGGCTATGTTGTGCAATCTCATTTTGTACCTCTTCAAGTATTCTCAATCTGATAGTCAAGGCAATAAACCAAGACTCTACCATACTCGATCCTCCTCCATCTACAAACTTGGCTCTTTCCAAATATTTCTCTAATAGCTCAACAAATGCCTATAGCCTGGGAATGGCTAAGTCCTTGACTGGAAGGAAATCCTTCCATTCACCTTCAAATGTTATGAATTTGTCTCTAATAGCCACTAATGACCTGAATGTCAAGACAAAGGAAGGCAAGAAATTTTGCCCATCTTGGATCGTATCATGGATCCAATTCTTGACTTCATGCAATTGAGCCGATATCTCTTCCATGTTGCTCTTGCTGTCTTGAGGAAGGCCTGTCTGGTTCAACTGTTGGATAGGCTAGAAATCTCTCCAATACTTGTTCTCAACTTCCAACTTTACGATCCTTTCATTTTCCTTCCTCAACCTTAATCTGATTGAAACGATGCCTTCTTGGATCTCCTCACATTCCATGTCGTTCGTGATTCCTCCCAACTTATGTTCCACTATCTCATATTCCTGAGCCACAATCTCATTCAATGCCTTCTTAACCATTGGTATAACAATCTGAACTTTTTGGCGACCATCATTGTCATTCCTAATTACATTTGCCACCATTTTTGCAATTTGTTTCTTGTTCTCACTATCACCCTTATCTACTAATCCTTGGATATCTTCAACTGTTTGGATAATCACTACCTCGCCTCTTGGTATAAGCATTTGCCTTAACCATAGTGGTGCAATGCATCTCCCCAAATCTGGATTCAGTTCGACTAGCAAAGCATCACCAACAGCCTCGGGCGCCTGGCTCATTTCCTCAATATCAATTGGTCGATCCTCTTCTCCACTAGTGACTGCCACATCTTCTCCATGTTGGTTCTCTGAGAGAGGAGAGTACTCAGTGCTGTCACTATAACCGCTTGATTCTAAATCAAAGCTCACCTCTACCGCGGCCCTTTGTCCACTTGTATTATCCTCTTGGCTTCTAGCCTCAATTATGCTCTCCCTTGATGATGTTGCATTCTATTTCTTTGTTGGAGGTTCCTAATGTTCTTTACTTTTCTCAACCTCCAAATATCTCTTCTTGCTCTTGATTATTCCTTGTTGCCGGCTACTTCTTTCACCCTTTTGTCCGACTAACTCTATTGGACCTTCCTTTGGTTTCATTTTTTCATAAGGTGTACCTTTTGACTTTGTAATTTCTTCAACTTCCCATTGTACCACAACTCGGTGTGCAAATCAACTGCCCTTGTAACTGCTTCCAAGTAAGGATCCTGATGATCATTCCAATCCAATGGAGTCAACTCTATTCCCTCCACTGTATTATAATCTTCTCTCAACACACTTTCATCATCCTCTAGTTGATCGAGAATATCAAGGCCACTCCATCTGATTGCCCTCATGATGTTCACTAACAATCTTGAGAAAGCTAGCTTTCTCACGTGAATGTCATCCCGTGCATTGGCCCAAAAATCTTCTATAGTATGAACATGTTTGAATGTATTTCCATGAGATGCCTTGATAAGACCATTAGGATCAAATCCGTGCCTTACTCCAGACCATGCTAGATGATACCATTCCAATTCTTTCTCCGCAACTACAAAGGTGACAGGATTGGGACAACTATCATTACCAATTCCAAATGAGAAGGTAATGCCTATCTCACCTTTGAGTTTCATAATGCTCAAGTTGCCTAGCCAATTCCATCAAAACTACCTTGTCAATTGGGTACCTTGGAAGTCTCTTTGGACATACTATGCTTTCGGGTACTCTAATATAAGTGAATTGTGGAAATCGAATGAACCAACTCCCATACTTCTTGACCTTTGCTTCAGCTTCTAATAAAAGCCTCTTAGCAGGTGTCCCTTGTAATGTCCTTAATGTCTTCATGGCAAAGGTGTGACAAAACATCTTATAGTCTTTGTTGTTGTGCAACTGAAGCTGTGGATAGCATTCGTGCACCAAACATTGCCCCGACCCATTGCCAATTACTCTTAAGGCCTTAAGTCTAGATTTTCGTACAACCTCATAATCAAATAGAACAGATGGGACGCCATATAGAATTGCTTTTGAGTTTGTACAATCCTAAGTTGCAATTCTAGATTCTTGCTTATGATCCTAGCCCGATTAAATCTTCTTTTTCCTTTTCCAATTTCATTAATAAAAAAGTACATCTAGTTTTCGAATTGCATACCTTGAGCTAGACCCATGATCTGGCTAAGAAGCACAATAAGATCGCCATACTCTGATTTGAAATCTGATATGATGAGCCTTGATGATTTGGTAACTCCCCTTCTTGCCCTCGTGTAGCCAATTCTACTCTAGATGAATGAAATATGCCTCCTAGTTGTCCTAGAAAAACTTAGCCGCTTGATCCATCGTTACCACTATCATGCTTTTGTACTGGAGGATATTGAATGCTTCTTCAATCACTTATCCACCAATGTTGGCTAACACTATCTTCCCTTCATAAAAAAAAATGGACTTACTAACCAAATCAAACCAGGATGCACATTTCATTACCAATTCTAGACAAGGCAAGGTAGGAGGGAAGGTCGTTGCGTGTACAATTCCACTTCTATAAATCTTCTTTGCCATAGGGGATTGTCCTTCCTTCAGTCTATCCTTTAATTGTACCATGTTTACTATGCCGATATTGACATCACTTATTCACCTCGCTTTTGAGAAGAATGTTCTCTTAGGCATCATGTCTTCCTTGTCTTTTTTGGTGTTTGTTCCCTTTGGGTTCTTGTTTGCATTAACATCTACCATCCTAAACACTTATTTTTGCCCCTTCATTCTAAGTGATATGGTCTACCCTTATCGATCTCTAACCTTCTTTCTATCAATGGATTCTAACTTATTTTTACCTCGCTAAGTCCTATCACTACACTTATCAATCTCCAATCTTCAACCTAAGGGTGGGACTACCACTTATTTTTGTCTTTTCGTTACCTTAGGATGGACTACACTTATATCTCCCAACTTCAATCTAGGGTGGTCTAACTTATTCCTGCCTCGCCAATTGTCATATCATGAAATCTACACTTATCTCTCCAATCTTCAACCTATAGATGGGATGATGAAGTGGTGGATAACGAATGCAAGAAGAACATAAGGGAAACAAAATCAAACAAGAACAAATAGTAAAATATGCTTTTAAACCACTCTTTAGCTCTAAAATGAATTGAATTTTACCTTAATTTTACCTTTATCAATAGTCGGTCCCTCTTTGAATTCAAATCAAACCTTAAAAAATTCAAGCCTCCATGCAAAAAATCAAGATTTCAATCTCATTGAAACTGCCCATATTTGTCCAAAAATTAGACCTTCGATCATGCATCCTCTACCAAATAAAAATTTCCTAAATCTAAAATTGAAATCATAGTTCTTTGCAAGAAAATCATACTCCTTTCTAATCGCCAAGCAAGAGGAATATATTACGATTTGCCCCTCAAATTTTCTAGGGCTGAAATCACAGCCCTAGTTGGAAGAAGAAAATATGGTGCCAAGCACAAATTCTGCCTCAAGAAAGTTATAAAATTTTTTTTTAAAAATTAAAATTAAAATTTTTAAAAAAACGCCAAGGTCTAAAATTCTTCTCCTTTGCAAAAAAATTGCCAAGCACATGAAATCTGCTCCTTGTAAAATCGCCAAGTAGAAGGCTACTACTTGCAAAATCGCCAAATGAGAGAGGAAGGTTGTGATGGAATGAAGAAATGGGATAGGGGGAGCCCTCTTATACCACACTCCCTTCACTCCTCCAAGCTGGCCGACTAGCCCTATAAGAGAAGAAAATTAAATTAGTGTCCCATTAATGGTCCCAATTTAAATGCCAAGCCAAAATTGATTTTGTCTATAGTGAAATTTGCACATTTAATTGTCAATTAGGACCAAAATTTACAAAATAAAATTAAGAAAGCCTTGGAGATGTTAAAAAAATTTCATTTAATAACATTTTGGTAGTTAAGATATTAAAATCAACTTTAGCAAGCCACAATCAATTTTCAATTTTAATTTACCAATTTCTTTCAACATTAAAAATCTTCTAGGCAATTTTAACCAATTTAATGCAAAATTTTGCAATTTAATCCATTTTCGATTTTGCAATGCAATTTCAATTTTTTACCAAAAATAAACCATTTTTCTAGCATTCAAAATCAATTTTTTCAATTTAATTTCACTATCACAAAATTCTTTTTCATTGAAAAAATTCAAGAATTTCCAAAACAATTAAATCTAAAAATTTTCATTTTGAAAATGTTCAAGTCTATACAATTGGTTCCAATTTCCAATATCCGTCTAAGTCCAAAAATTTGTAAATTTATCCTATCGTGTATTGTTCTAACCATAAAAAAATATGTTGTCTTTGAAATTTGCTTGGCAAAATTAAAACTATCCAAAGCATAAAATCTCCAAATTAAAACTTTTGGACAACTCCAAAAAAAAATTCGCTAAGGCAATCTAGAAAAAAAGGGGGTCGCCAAAATTTTGGGGCAATGATGTGAGAACCTCACAACATCTGGTAACTCCATAGGTGAAATGTTTCTGAACATTTCAAGAATAAAATAACTTAGAGCAAAAATCTCAGGATGGCTTATCTGCAAATTTACTTAAGGACAAGCACTCAATAAGGGAAAGAACTCTCAAGTTGATCCTAAGCACCCTGACCATAAGTTACTCACATGTGTGCAAATGATTTATTCCCCACTCGACAAGAACTTGATAATCTCTCAAATCCATTAAACTTAGCTATTATAAATATCCTTACTTCAAAAGCAACCTGGATAGAGCCCCGTTGCCAGTTAGGCGTCTATAGCCCCGATAGAGTTATCACTATAGCACCACAATCATTGTTCTACCTTTAGTGATTATTTTTATAGCATTGGTAGAGATGATTGCACACCCTTGAACCAAATTTCATCTTTATTTTCTGTGGTCTTTCCTTTGCATAAATTCTCACTTCGTTTTTTCTCTTAATATTCCTCTCTCTTTTTTTCAATCTTTTGTTTAGCTTGCAGGCAATGAATCTTATGGAAGGTTTGGAAGACCACAGTGGCATTGAAGCAAGTGTAAGATTTTCACTAAGTCCAGCTTCACTTCAAGACACCAAGAACTCAGAGCAATTAAGTGAGAAGAAAGTTGTAACCATGTCAAAGATAACTTAAGAACCTCTATCGAGTCCAACCCAAGTTTAGTACAAGTTGTACCATAAACTAATGACTAAGCACATCCTTTAATCTTTGAACCTTGCCAAATGCATTTGAGAAATGAACAAGAAAGACTATGTTTTGTCACCAAAAATGTAAAATCTACACACCTCGCCCATGAGTGATAACATGGACCCCCTTTGCACTTGCAAAGACCCAAAACCAAAATTGCTTTCTGACTGAGGGAAGCTAAAAGATCCCAAGTCAAATGACTTGATGCAAATCATACTCACTCACAACACCTAAACTAAACAATTGAAAGAAATCTATTCTAACCAACTGAAAGAAATCTACTCTAACCTTTGGGCCAAGCTGTCCAAAACAAACTCTACTCTAAAGAATGGAAAAAAAACTAAACTACTAACCGAAAGAAAACCTAAACTAACTATGTACAAAAAGGGCTCCAGACAAAGTCCTAGGCTTGGAAATAATACTTGAGGAATTGCCCATTGACAGGCAATAGGACATCCTCACCAGTGAGTGTCTTAAGTCTAAATGTACTATCCACAATAATCTCTAAAATCTAGAAAGGACCCTTCCAAAGCTTGTCAAATTTATCATGTTGCCCTTTCCTTTCATGGGTTTTGTCCCAATATAAGACGAAGTCAGAGATCCTGAAGGCCTTGTTTTGCACTTTTTTGTCAAACCAACATTTTACTAGCCCTTGATGTTTTGCAAATTTTTCTAAGGCTTCATCTCTTTTTCATCTAACTACATCAATTGAGCCAACCTAACTTGGACTTTGTCTTCATTCTCATCATAGTATTCCTGTATGAACCTTAAAGTTGAAATTTTCAACTAAATCAGGAATACAAGGTCTTGTCCATAAACCAAATGATAAGGAGTGACTCCTATGGACTCTTTAACTCTTGTTCTATCAGCTCACAAAGCGTATCTTAGATGTGTGTGCCAATCTCTTGGGTACCTATCTAAAAGTTTTCCAATCACGGTCAAAAGGTTCTTGTTTTGTGGATTCCGCTAGGCCATTCCCCTAGGGATAGTAACCTAATGAAAATTTTAAAATGATCCCATGGTCAAATGCCCACGCATGAAATTTCAAAGAAATGAAAGTAGAACCATTATCACATACAAAAGCAAGACACCCAAACCTGGTAGTGATTCTTTCCTCTAAAACTTTGATGACAATCTCAACAATGCAATTCTTGAAAGCTTGAGCTTCTGACCACCTAGTACAGTAGTCAGTTGCGGTTAGAATATACCTGTGTTGCACTAAGGAAGGTGGATTGATAGGACCAATAAAGTCAAGTCCCCACATCGCGGAAGGTCTCAGCTCAATAATCAACCACAAAGGCATTACTGGATTCCTTTCTCTCTTTGTCGTTGTTTGGCAAACATGACAAGTCTTTACGTGCTCATGAGTGTCTTTGAAGAAGGTTGGCCACTAGTATCCGGCTCTTAGTATCCAATGTGTCGTAGCTAAATCTAATCTATGTTCTATTCCCCATTTATCATGAAAATGTTCCAAAATGTTTCTAGCTTCTTTTCCAAATGATTCTGCTTGTATAACACTACTCCTTGCAACATGTATATTTTTCTCTTGAATCTCAGCGCTCGCTTTTGTACTGGATTTGAATGCGAAGGGCATCGGTGATTTAACAAATAATTGATTATGTCTTGATACCATTCATCCAGGTGCACATCCTCCAATTTGTAAACTTGTTGCACAAGTCCAGGACCCTCTAATGCCATGCTCTGTGCCAATTGTTGTCATCTAACCAATTTCATCGGTTGAAATTCTATGTCATATTCCTGGATAGTGGTGACCCACTTACCTCTTCTTTCTCCAAGTTTGTTTTGCATTGAAAGAATTTTCACTACTATGTCTAGCACAATTGTGTATACTTTGCTTCTCAAGATGTAATGCCTAAACTTCTTCATTGCCTTCACCAAGGCATATGCTTGTTTCTCCACATTTGGATAATTCAATTCAGCCTCCCTGAAAGGTGCACTCATGAATGCTATTGGATGCTCTTCATCTACCTCATTCTTCTGTGTCAAAATGGTTGCACATGCATGATCAGAGGTGAAAGAATATATATTGAATAATCTCTCATAATTTGGACTTACTAGAACTGGTGCGTTGACGATAGCCTGCTTTATTTCTTCAAATGCCTTCTTTGCTGTTGGAGTCCAATCCATCTTTGCATCTTTCTTTAACATTGCATTCATTGGCTTTACAATCTTAGCGAATGTGGATATGAACTTTCTCATGAAGTTGATCTTTCCGAAGAATGATTTAAGCTCTTTCTTGCTAGCTGGCGCACCAAGTTTGGAAATTGCTTCGACTCTCTCTAGATCTATCATCATACCCTTTTCTGAAATTACATGTCCCAAAAGTTTTACCTCGGTGACTCCAAACATACATTTCTTTGGATTCAAAGAAACTCCAAACCTCCTACATCTCAAGAAAACTTTCCTCAAATCCAGAATGTGATCTTCTCTATTCTTTGAAAATATTGTTATGTCATCCATGTAAATGATAATGCACTTGTCTTTCAAGTCTTTGAAAGCATAATCCATGGCCCTTTGAAATGTTGCACCTACGTTGATCAGCCCAAAAGGCATCCTCCTATATGCAAATGTTCCCCACTTCATGGTGAAAGTTGTGTTCAATCTATCTTCTTCTTCAACAATCACTTGATTGTACCCTGAATATCCATCCATAAATGACATCATCTGTGCTCCATTTACAACTTGCAAAACCTCATCTAGTGATGGCAATGGAAAATTATCCTTTTCTGATGCTCTGTTCAAATTCTTGAAATCGACACAATCTTATTTCTTTGTTTTTCTTCCTAACTGGGATGAGATTGGCGACCCACGTTGAATGCCTCACTAGGAAGATGATTCACACATTTAGCAACTTCTTTACTTCTTGGAATATCAATGGTTCTAACAAAGGATTGATTGGCCTTTGTCGCTGTCTGAATGGCTTACTTCCTTCCTTCAGTGGAATTGTATGTGTGATGATGGAAGGATCATATGTTTTCAAATCTTCACATCCCCAAGCAATTTCATCTAGGAATACCTTCATCAAACTCAATATATCTGCCTTCTCCTTAGGTGTACAAACTTTCCCAATATGAACTATTTTGGGACAATCCTTTGTTCCCAAATTTACCTCTTCGCATTCATCACCCCTTGTGGGTTGATATGGCACTTTGTTGAATTGCTCCATGTTGAATATTCTTTCTAACTCTATCATTCCCTTTGGACTAGTATTTGTCTTCAAACTCATAATTCCTTCTAAATCAATCTCCGCTTCTTCATCCACTTCACTGTCAATGATTTGTGCTATGAAGACATCTGAATTGGTCAAGAATTTGAGGATATGTCTATCATCTTCAAATACTTGGAAGTTCTTGACATTATCTGGTACTGATGGGACCGATGCTAACTCAACTCTAAATTTCTTCAAGCCTTCCAATTTAATTGGTGCTAGTGAGGTTGCGGCTTGTGCGAGGGCATTAGCCACCTGATTGTTTGCTCTATAGCTAAACTTGATATTGAAGGCATCGAAGTCCTCTATCAAATCCCAAACTCTGTTTCTATATCTCTTCAATCTCTTGTCATGGCAAGCAAACTTTTGTTTTATCTATTCAATTACTAAATATGAATCTCCAAGTACGTGAAGGATCTTGGCACCTTTATTGATAACACACAACAAGCCTAAAATCAAAGCTTCATATTTTGTCATATTGTTGATGCATGGTAATTGCAATATATGTGCCTCCAAATATTTTTCCCTTGTTAGGCTAACTAATTCAAATCTAGCTCCAGCTCCTCGCTTAGTCTCGAAACCATTGAACCTTAGAGTCCATACTCCATCACTTTCTTGATAATCCTTTTGGGAACCTTTGGACTTGTCTATTTCATCACTTTTCTTCATTTCCAACTTAGGGGATGTAGTTTGGTTCTTTGTTTCACCCATCATGCTACTTTTTGCTTCATCAACTTGTAAAGTTTCAACCTTCTATTTGCCATGTTGATCATCTTGTTTTAGTGTTCTTGGGATTCTCTTCTCTACTTGTTCTAAGGCAATTGTACACAAGGACCAAGATAATTTTGAATGGAAAGCATTGCGGATTCTGCACCAGTTGGGCAATAATAAGTCTCTTACTGATGTTCAGTTACCCAACTCTACTGCTTGATGTACAGTTCTAATCACAAAGTTTTTAAAATTCACAAACATGCCTTCACCATCTTCGGATGAAGTATCTAGATCTGACTCGATCAGGATCTTCGTAGAATCCCTTCCTTCGCTTATGATATTCATTGTCAACACTTCTGTCTTCTTTGGTCTATAGGTGTTCATATTTGTTTCTACAAACAATATTTCATTTGGTTCCCCATATTCAGTAATTGTCAATCTCAACCTTGGGATGCTATCAATCCTAATTTGGTTGGCAAGTCCTCTCCAAGGGAGCCACATGTGAGAAAAGTCAGTTTTCATGTATCCATTCAACCTTCTGACCCAATCCCTACCTAGGATCTATCCATAGGTATTGGCCACATCTACCACTGAAATATCTACCATGTGTTCCATCCTTGGATCAGATGCCAACTACATGTGTATGTTGTGTAGCTCACCTACCACCAGTACTTCTGTCTTATCCAATTGGGTAACCTTTCTATTTGATCTCAAAGGCATGATTCCCAAGCTTCTACAAATATTTGAAGGCATGACATTACTCGATGCTCTTGAATCTATCAAAAAATTATGGAGAAGCTTCCCAAATATCCTCACTGATAACAGGAATGGGGCTGGCTCATCTTTCCCTTGATAATATACCACTAGCGTCTTATGTACTTGCTTCGACTTCACTCCGAAATCTGTTAGTTGAACTACTCTTCCTTCTTCACCATTTCCTTATTGTTTACTAGGTCTTGACTCCTTTGAGTATGTGGTTCTGTCGGTGTTGATCCTTGAGCTACATAAACTGGTTGAGGTCTTGGTTGTCTGTTGAAACTGTTAATGTCTCCATATGCAATCTCTTGTGGAGAGTTCTCTATCTCTTCGTATGAAATCTCTTGAGATGAATTCATCGTGTTCCCTCCTAGAATGTCTTGGATCACATGCACTGAGTTAGGAGGCCTCCCTTGAGTATGCGTTATTGCACTTTGAGTGTGAAACCCTTGTGATTTGTTATCCTTCAAATTGTTAAGGAATGTATCTCTAATCTATGTTATCTTTAACAATTCAAACAAAGGGAGATTGATTTTGATCTTCTTCATCTCCTATGTTACATTCTATCCTAATCTTTTCAACTTGTCATTGCTCACGACATTGTTTCCTGCTCTTCCTCTATTTGCTTCTTGTGTTGACTAGACACTCTGTGATCCTTGAACATCTTGATTGTTCTATTGCATACTTTGTTGAGAACTTTGTGTTCCACTTACATTGTTATGGCTACCATGTCTGTACTTGGGTGCATCCCTTGAAGAATTTGGTACGTTACTTGCGTTGGGATGTGGAATATTGAAATTGTTTAGAGGTGAGAAGGATATGAAAGGTCCATCATTCCTCTTATTGTTTCTCTAATAAAACCTTGCATTGCTAGCTGGCTGTTGAAATGTTTGGTTCCCATCTATCGCTTGAACTAGAACAGCGTTACTCAAAGGTGGGAAAGAATCCAACCCATTGTTATATCCATTTTGATCTATTACCTCGCTAACTGGCCCATTGGCTGACTCGAGAGGAAATCTCCCCTGGTGTTCTTCGTATGCTTCAAATTCTGGTGGAAATGAAATCTCCTCAAAAGTTGGGCACTAATCATATCTCGAGGATGGGACAATTTCATACTCCGTGACCTTAATATCTTCCTAATAGTTCGACTCATCTATTATGTTTTGAAATAGGTTAGATGCCCTCTTGAACTCAGCACATCCTAACTTTGAATGTTGATCAGTCTCATGGAATCTACAATATTTAGACATGGTGGACTCAGCCAGAAATATTCTATCCATTGGCCTACTATCCATTGAGGCTTGATTATCCAATGGCGACACCACATTTCCATTGTTTGGGCATGTGTTCCATGTCCTCTTTTGGTTAGACTAATTGTTATATCCTTGATCTTGTGGTTGGTTGTTACCTTGATGATTATTATTTTGATAGTTCCTTTGATAATCACCACCTTGGTTGTTTCTTTGATAGTCTATGTCCTGATAGTTTCTTTGGTATCCACCTTCTTGATGATTTCTTTGATACCCTCCTTGATAACTTCCACCATGATTTTGATAATTGTTTCCTTGATTACCTCCTTAGTTGTTCCTCTTGAAGGATTGGAGTTGATTGTTTTGATTTCTCAAATAAGTAACTTCTGTAGGCAGTTTCTTGACTTGATCGATCAATTCCTTCACTTCATCCTTTTCTTCTTGCATTCTTGTGGATGAACTTGCACTTTGCAAAAAAACTGAAATTGATGGCGGTGCCTGAGACAACGGAGGTCTTGGATGTACCACCAACTGATTTGTAGGTGACTGGTATGTAAGTTGCAGCATTGGAATGTTTGGATTCCTAGCATTTGGGGATTCCATTCCTTGTTGGCCCAATTGCTTCCCCATTTCAATTGCTTTAGTGTAAGGTTCATTCAACGTTGTGGGAGCAGGATTTGCCATCCTTGTAAACATAGCTATCTGACTATCCAAGGCACTGTAATATGCCTCCAAAGCACTTACCTTTGTCATTGTGTAAGGGGCTTGCAATCTCGTGTAGGCTTTGTGGAAACGATTGTTGAAGGAACTTATTGACTCTTTATCATGTCTCCTAATGTCCACAAACATCCTAATGTAACTCTAATGGTGTGGTGGGCATGCCAAATTTTGCAATAAAAGCTTCTCTGAGCTAAACCCATCCTGTTATAGATGACACTGGCAAATTGACAAACTCATAGTAAGGGTCTTCCCCCAATGAATAAGGGAAAAGCCTGCACGCTACATCCTCATGTTGAATCCTTCTATTGCACAATGCATCTTCGAACACTTTGATATGCTCCTCTGTTGTACAATTAGGGTCATTAACAAAGAACTTGGAGTAGAATACCACTAGAGTCTTTGGCAAGTCATGATATTGTTGGAATGAAATGGATGAGGCATTGTTTTGAATCCATGGTGGTTCAGCCATCGTTGCTTGATTGACTTGAGCTTGAACTGGCTGACTTGAGGGGCTAGCCAAATTTGAAGTATTAGCTACCCAACGATTCCTTGATTTCTTTTGAAATTCTAACACAAGTAAATATTCTTCTTGGTGTGGTGTGGATCTCAGTATCCTTTGCCTCCTATCAGATTGCAGTTTCTCGAACCTTTCAGGGGAAAAAGACCCAATTCTTCTATCCAGCTTGACTATAGTTCAAACCTAATTGATTTTCCTAATTTGAATTTTCCTCAAGAGCGGCCTGAGCTTGTCTTCATGCTTTCCTTTCTCTTTCAAGCTTCCTTTCTAGTTCTCTTTGATGTTCCAGCCTCTTTTGAATTCTCCTTTCAATGGCTTGTGCTTTCCTTTCTTCTTGGTTCAATATGTCAATGGTGTCCAGATACTCTCTAGTATTCTCACTTTCCACCCAAGCAGTTGAACACAAACTTGCTACAATATGATCTTGGAGTGTTCCCCAAGTTGCTTTAGGTTGATTTGATCTGGGAAGCACCATTCTTCTTCATAATTGAATACTGACAAATCCTTAAACAAAACACTTTCAAGCCCTCCTTTTAGGCCCAGATAATGTTGAGGTTAGTTTTGTACCACTACATAACATATAGCAATTGAACACCTGATATGGAATATCAAATCCTCAATTCCTCTCTTGAAAATTTAATACTCGTGAAGACATAAGAAAAACTCCAATGTTCCTTACACCTATGGATACTAATTCAATATATTGATGTGATTTGTTGGTAATTGCGTAGGTGGCTTTACGCTATTTGTTTGAGGACAGCTTGGACTTTTGGTGGGATGATGGTGACGATGGTTTTGTATGAGTTCTAGATAATGTTGATAGAGATGATGATGGTGATGGAGGGTGAATGTTCTAATGACTTATGCCTTCCTAACCTTCTTTAAAAATCCAAATACTATACTACTTGCTATTCTACTCCTACTCCTATGAATGGAAAGATTAGCAAATGGACGGGGATCGAATCTGATGAAAGTTAACCAATGGCTCTAGCTTCATAGATGCAATGATTCAAGAGAAAGGAACTAGGTTACCACACAAGGCTTCCCAACAAGCTGCTAGGATGCTAGTGGCCTAGTTATAGATCCCTATCAAACATCCACTAATACTACTATGCAACTATCCATCTACTTTTCTCTCTACTTAACAACCTTCTTGAAATGAAATCTACTTTAGCAACTTCAAAGAAAATCTTATTTACAACTATTGAAAGTAGAAACCATGCAACAACACCAAAAGTTCTTAATCACCATGCAAGTTACAACAATGAGAAAGAAAAGTGATTTTGGCATTATCTTAGCAACAAATTTCTTCAACCCTTTACAAATGAGAGCAAATGGCCTTATATAGAGGCCAAAATTACAACCAACGGTAAAGATTAAGATCCAAAACATCATTCCAAATTGGATCCTAGAAACCCTAATTAGGGTTGCCACCCCATCAGCCAATGAGAAGATGCCACCTCATTAATGGATCAATGAAAAAAGGGGAAAGTGGCAACTGATGAGAAGACACCAAAATGGTAGCCAATCAGAATCAAACACCTATCCTACCCAAGAAGGAGAATTTTCCACTTGGGCTTACATCAAATGATCTTCTAATATAGTTCTACCCTTTTCTTTCATCTTTTTAGCCGAAGTAATGAACTTGGCTATCTTGTCATTGACTTCCTTCATGGGAGGGCAAGGTGTATGTTTCATATTGAGCTCAGTTGAATTCGTCATACTGCTTGCTACTTGCAGTGTCTTCTTATGGTTATTCTCATACTCTATTGCATATCAAATAGAGGCACTGAGGGAGGCAAGGGTGCCCAAATGTTTCTTCTTGATGGCAACCTTCCCCAACTCATCCAAACTTGATCCAATTCTGTCTCATTGATGTTCTCCTCTTTGATATCTTTAAAATCAAGTGCGGCCCCAACATCGCTCATCATAGTTGAAATAAGTGTCAACGCCTGGGCTGTGCTATACAATCTCATTCTGTACCTCTTCAAGTATTCTCAACCTGATAGTCAAGGCAACAAACCAAGACTCTATCATACTCAATCCTCCATCTACCAACTTGGCTCTTTCCAAATATTTCTCTGGTAGCTCAACGAATGCCTATAGCCTAGGAATGGCTAAGTCCTTGACTGGAAGAAAATCCTTCCATTCACCTTCAAATGTTCTAGATTTATCTCTAATAGCCACTAATGACCTAAATGTCGAGACAAAGGAAGGTAAGAAATTTCGCCCATCTTGGATCATATCATGGATCCAATCCTTGACTTCATGCAGCTGAGCCGATATCTCTTCTGTGTTGCTCCTGTTGTCTTGAGGAAGGGCTGCCTGGTGCAACTGTTGGATAGGTTGGCAATCTCTCCAATACTTGACCTCAGCCTCCAACTTTACGATCCTTTCGTTTGTCTTCCTCAACCTTTCTTTGATTGAAACAATGCCTTCCTAGATCTCCTCACATGCCATGTCATCAGTGATTCTTCCCAAGTTATGTTCCACTATCTCATATTCCTGAGCCACAATCTCATCCAATGCCTTATTAACCACTGGTATAGCAATCTGAACTCTTTGGTGACCATCATTGTCGTTCTTGATTACCTTTGCCACCGCTTTTGCAATTTGTTTCTGGTTCTCGCTATCACCCTTTTCTATTAATCATTGGATGCTTCAACTGTTTGGACAATCACTACCTCGCCTCTTAGCATAAGCATTTTCCTTAACCATAGTGGTGCAGTGCATCTCCCCAAATCTAGATTTGGTTCAACTAGCCTCGAGCGCCTGGCTCATTTCCTCAATATTAAGTGATTGATCCTCTTCTCCACTAGTGACTGTCACATCTTCTCCATGCTGGTTCTCTGAGAAAGGAGAGTACTTGGTGATGTCACTATAACTGCTTGATTCTAAATCAGAGCTCACCTCTACTACAACCCTTTGTCCACTTGTATTATCCTCTTGGCTTGTAGCCTCAATTATGCTCTTCGTTGATGGTGTTGCATTTTGTTTCTTTGTTTGAGGTTCTTGATGTTCTTTACTTTTCTTAACCTCCAAACATCTCTTCTTGCTCTTAACTATTCCTTGTTGCTTCATTCCTTCACCCTTCTATCCGACTGACTCCACTAGACCTTCCTTTGGTTTCATTTTTTCATTAGTAAGCTGTACCTTTTGACTTTGTAATTTCTTCAACTTCCCATTGTACCATGACTTGGTGTGCAAATCAACTGCCCTTGTAACTGCCTCCAAGGAAGGATCCTGATGATCATTCCAATCCATTGGATTCAACTCTGTTCCCTCCATTATAATATAATCTTCTCTCAACACATTTTCATCATCCTCTAGTTGATCGAGAATATCAAGGCCTCTCCATCTTATTGCCCTCATCATGTTCACTAACAATCTTGAGAAAGCTAGCTTTCTCATGTGAAAGTCATCCCATGCATTGGCCCAAAAATATTCTATAGTAGGAACATTTTTTAATGTATTTCCATGAGATGCCTTGATAAGACAATTAGGATCAAACCTTTGCCTTGTTCTATACCATGCTAGATGATACCATTTCAATTCTTTCTCCACAGCTGCAAAGGCTACAGGATTGGGACAACTATCATTGCCAAATCCAAATGAGAAGGTAATGCCTATCTCACCTTTGAGTTTCATCATTCTGTCATAATGCTCAAGTTGCCTAGCCAATTCCATAAAGACTACCTTGTTGGGTGGGTATCTTGGAAGTCTCTTGGGACATACCATGCTTTCCGCTACTCTAATATAAGTGAATTGTAGAAATTGGATGAACCAACTCCCATACTTCTTGACTTTTGCTTCTGCTTTTGATGAAAGCCTATTAGCAAGTATATATCCTTACTATCTTCATGGAAAAGGCGTCACAAAACATCTTATAGTTTTTGTTGTTTTGCAAGAGAAGTTGTGGATAACATTCATGCCCCAGCCCATTGCCAATTACTCCTAAGGCCTTAAATCTTTGATTTTCGTACAACCTCGCAATCAGATAGAACATATATGATGCCATATAGAATTGCTTTTGATTTTGTACGGTCCTAAGTTGCAATTCTAGATTCTTGCTTATGATCCTAGCCCAATCAAATCTTCTTTTTCCTTTTTCAATTTCATCAATAAAATACATCCAGTTTTTGAATTGCATACCTTGAGCTAGGCCCATGATCTGATTGAGAAGCACAATGAGATCGCCATACTCTGATTTGAAATTTGATACTGTGAGCCTTGATGATCTGGTAACTCCCCTTCTTGCCCTCTTGTAGTCAATTCTACTTTAGATGAATGAAATATGCCTCCTGGTTGTCCTGGAAAAACTTAGCTGCCTGATCCAACATTACCACTGTCATGCTTTTGTACTGGGGAATATTGAATGCTTCTTCGATCACTTATCCACCGATGTTGGCTAACACTATCTTCCCTTCATAAAAAATGATGGACTTACTAACCAAATCAAACTGGGATGCACATTCCATTACCAATTCTAAACAAGGCAAGGTAGGAGGGAAGTCCGTCGCGTGTACAATTCTACTTCTGTAAATATTCTTTGCCATGGGGGATTGTCCTTCCTTCAGTCTGTCCTTTAACTGTATCATGTTTATTGTGCTGACATTGGTATCACTTATTTGCCTCACTTTCGAGAAGAAGGTGGTCTTAGGCATCATGTCTTCCTTGTTTTTTTTGGTGTTTGTTCCCTTTGGGTTCTTGCTTGCACTAACATCTACCATCCTAAACACTTATTTCTACCCCTTCGTTATAAGTGATATGGTTTACTCTTATCGATCTCCAACCTTCTTTATATCAATGGATTCTAACTTATTTCTACCTTGCTAAGTCCTATCACTTCACTTATCAATCTCCAATCTTCAACTTAGGGGTGGGACTACCACTTATTTCTGCCTTTTCGTTACCTTAGGATGGATTACACTTATATCTCCCAACTTTAACCTAAGGTGGTCTAGCTTATTTTTACCTCGCCAAGTGTCCTATCATGAAATCTACACTTATCTCTCCAATCTTCAACCTATAAATGAGATGATGAAGTGGTGGATGATGAATGCGAAAACATAAGAGAAACGAAACCAAGCAAGAACAAGGAGTAAAATCCATTTTTAAACCAATCTTCAGCTCTAAAATGAATTGAATTTTACCTTAAATTTAACTTTACCAATAGTGGGGCCCTCTTTGAATTCGGATCAAACCTTAAAAAATTCAAGCCTCCGTGCAAAAAATTAGGATTTCGATCTCATTGAAACTACCCATATTTGCCCAAAAATCAAACCTTCAATCATGCATCCTCTACCAAATAAAAATTGCCTCGATCTAAAATTGAAATCACAGCTCTTTGCAAGAAAATCAAACTCCTTTCTAATAGCCAAGCAAGAGGAAGATATTCTGATTTGCCCCTCAAATCGTCTAGGGCTGAAATTGCAGCCCTAGTTGGAAGAAGAAAATATGGTGCAAAGCTCAAAATCTGCCTCAAGAAAAAAAGAAAAAAAAAAAAAGCCAAGGTTTGAAATTGTTCTCCTTTGCAAAAAATCGCCAACCATAGCAAGCTGCTCCTCTAACAAAATCACCAAACAAGTGAGCTGTTCCAGAAATCGCCAAGCACATGAAATCTGCTCCTTGTAAAATCACTATGTAGAAGGCTGCTGCTTGCAAAATCACCAAACAAGAGAGGAAAGTTGTGATGGAATGAAGAAATGGGAGAGGGGGAGCCCTCTTATACCATACTCCCTTCACTTCTCCAAGCTGGCCAACTAGCCCTATAAGAGAAGAAAATTAAATTAGTGTCTCATTAATGATCCCAATTTAAATGTCAAGTCAAAATTAATTTTGCCTATAGTGAAATTTGCACGTTTAATTGCCGGTTAGGATCAAAATTTACAAAATAAAATTAAAAAAGCCTTGGAGATGTTAAAAAAAATTCATTTAATAACATTTTGGTAATTAAGATATTAAAATCAACTCTAGCAAGCCACAATCAATTTTCAATTTTTATTTACCAATTTCTTTCAACATTAAAAATCTTCTAGGTAATTTTATCCAATTTAATGCAAAATTTTGCAATTTAATCCATTTTCGATTTTGCAATGCAATTTCAATTTTTACTAAAAATAAACCATTTTTCTAGCATTCAAAATCGATTTTTCCAATTTAATTTCACACTCACAAAAAAAAAAATTCACCGAAAAAATTCAAGATTTTCCAAAACAATTAAATCTAAAAAATTTCATTTTGAAAATGTTCAAGTCTATACAATTGTTTCCAATTTCCAAAATTTGTTTAAAAACGTTTAAATTTATATTGCTGGGTATTGTTCTAACCATCGAAAAATATGTTGTCTTTGAAATTTGCTTGGCCTAAGGATAAAATTACAAGTTCCAGAAAATCAAGTTAAGATTGAGTGAAGAAAGAAATCCGACCACATCCCCCCTGGCCCAAAAGCATCCAATGCGTAAAATCTCCAAATCAAAACTTTTGGACAACTCCGAAAAAAATTTCAGTAAGGTGATCCAGAAAAAAGGGGGTCCCCAAAATTTTGGGGCAATGATGTGAGAACCTCACAACAGAATGTCAAATCTGAAATGCAATCTCTATTCTGAAACATTGAATTGAAGAAAGTGGAAATTCATACCTCCAGTTTACTCAAGTTTTCTCGGGTTTGCAAAGTTGAGTTTATCTAAGTTTTCTCAGGTTTTCGAAGTTGACTTTATCTAAGTTTTCTCAGCTTTGCAAAGTTGAGTTTATCTTCCATGATCATATTGAGAAAGTCCACAGTTGGGATGGACAGAAGCTATAATGGACAATGGGAAGCAAAAAAATGTCAATAGCATTCAAATTTTGCATTGTGATAGGTAACTGACTTGAGTTAATGCTTATGCCATGTTTTCCTGTTGGTTAATAAGGTTAGTTGATTGGTTAGTTCAAAGCAGTTTGTGTTAAGGTAGTGTATCTTTCCCAGTCCCACTACCTAGGGGGGATATAAAGCTCACATATGAGGATCTTTGAACCACTGGCATGAAATCAAAGCCTTGTAACTTTGTAAACTTCAATCAGTAAGAAGTAACTTTTTAAGCTATGAACACGAACACCTGCAGGTTTATATGCCTTGATGGATTTCTTTCTTTTGCCTTGGGCAGTTTCTCTGTGCTGTGTCCATCAAGTCGGTTCGTTAAAAATCATCTCCATCCAAAATTCTCTACTCTAATCTGGTGAAGTATTATAGCATGCAAGCTCAACATCATAAAATTTGAGACTTGAAGATTCTGTTTTGCATTAATTGATAAAAATTTTCACTGTAATATATGTAAATTTCATTACAGTACATTACTCACTGGGTGCTAAAGGTTACTCACCTACAATATTAACCAATTTGTGTTCACAAATGTTACAGGATAACATGTTTCCTATTAAATGCTTGGATCTTCACTTCTCTATGGAAGATATGTTTGCTATAATGTCCCCATTTTTGCATCTTCTTAGTGCTGATGTTTCTAGTAGGATTGGCCTACCATCCAGGTTCTCGTAGGCTAGTGTACTGCATAGGGAGCCCACCCAAGGGTCGCAGATTCACAAAGGACATCTGCTGACTGCATTTTGGGAGCTTTTTTGACATCGCCAGGGGTCAAAGACAGTCTCCTAATTTTAAGGAGGGGTAACTCTTTTATAAGAGGGAGCCAAATTTTGAGGAGACTAGCAGAAGGCTCTGTGAACCATTTGGGATGGTCTCCTAGATTTTAGGAGGGGTCCCTATTTTTTAGGGATTGACTAGGAGTTCGCTGGGATGTATCAGATGGTTGTGATGTATCAGAAGGCCTTTGGGATCAGTCTCAAGACTTTGGATGCAGTTCCTATATTTTAGGGAAGTTCTGTAAATTTTAGGAGTGTCAGTTGGGTCACAGTTGTCATTCATCATCCGTACAGTGGTGCTAGTAGTCATTCATCGTCAGCAGGCTGGTGCTAGTAATCAGAGTACAATTTGGAGTCCAGATGGTGAATTAGAAATAAATCTGAAATAATTGAAGTTTTTACTTTAATATTTAATTATTAATAAGTCATAATGGTGACAGGGAAATATAATAAAGTAATAACAAAATGTCACCTTGGGCACAATTTCCTAGGCAAAATTTTGTAGTTGCAAATTAAAAGGTTGTCTTAATATTCTAATGAGCAAATAACCCTCGGGGTTTGATTAATGAGGGAACCAGAATATACTATTTCAAATTTTTAATAAAGTTCAATGTAAATTAATAAAAGAATGCCCTAGTTTGAACTCTTGGAGGGAAAGGGCAAATGGCATAAAAGAAGTTTTGGAAGCCATTATCCAGGTTTATTTTCTTATTGTGCAATTTGGTGGGGGAGCTCTGTGAAAGGTTTCTACAGCAGTGGATCTTTCAGGAACAAAATCTTCTAGAGAAAATTTGAAGTTGGTCATAGCCCCAGGCTCTCAAGGCAACAAGATATAGCATAGAATAGCATTAGTTTCATATTGGGATCAACTTGGTTGAGGGAAGTTTCTAGATCAATCATTGTTGAGGACAGATTTGTGGTATCAGAATTCATATTCGAGTTTGTGTGGTTGAATTATCTCATTCCAGTCAATTCCAACTTCACCGTTTGGCCATTGCAATTGTTTCCAGTTTGGCCATTAGGCAAGAAGAGGTAGAAACCAGAATACTAGACATCTGAATTGGGTCCATTCATATTTTACAATATGACAGGATATAGATCAGACATTAGCAGCAAGGCAAAAATACCAATTACTCCCAGCCATATCATCCAATATTTCCCATCTTCGGTGTTGAGCGGGCAGTGAAATTAGTGCACAGAACTTAGAAATTTGGGCATTTTCAGTGTTTAACAAACTGCGGAAGTTATACCCGGAGCTGCCAGAAAGGAAACAATCAGATTTGTAGCTTTCCAGTCCAAATTTGGAACTCCAAAGCCTTCTTAATCAGACAGCATTCTACAGCAGCAAGCCAACATCAATAAATTCTGAGTTATTTTAACCTATTGTGGCTTTGGTGTAAGAGAAATCAGGAATATGGACCAGATACCATCCCTTGTGCAGTCCAAGATATCAGATCTGTGTACAGATTAGACCTGCTATGGTTAGATCAAAATTTACAAATAAATAAAAAATCAGATTTGGTTCATAATTTGGTTCTTGTTTCTGATGTTAAGATAAATTCTTGAGGTTAGCAATTTTCAGCATTGTTCATTTACAAGCACTCTCCAAATTACTATCAAAAACACAATAAAACAATTAAATCAGAAGAAAGAAAAAAACATCTGACTTTACCAGAAATCAGAATTTGCAAAAATGTATTCTGGGGGTGGCTATAACAGGAGTGTCAGAGCAGAGTATCTTACCATCCTGTTGGGGAGTGATCAATTGTTGCTTTTCATCAGCTGTATAACAGAGTACAAAATGACCATTGGTGATAAATCAATAGTTGAGTTGATGCAAGAACTTTCTAAGTTAATGATAGACCATGATTTAAAGCATATTTTAAGTCAATGGTAAGACATAAACAAGATGACTATTAGACCAAGGCACATGTTACCACTGTGGATACACATGCATCTACAGAGGGATAAGGTTTTGCATGAAGACGACAACATTACAACAGCCTTGAGCATACCCTTACAGCCCTTCAATGACATTATTGGCATCAGTACAAAGGTTATTGCAGATAAGATCGTCATTAGTTCACCTTCAAAAGATGGGCTTGTTAAAGGAAAAGAGGATGAAAATCTCTAAACAGCTAACCATGATGACTCATCATCTCATTATCATGATGAAGTTGATTTTATCTTTGAGAACGCATCTGATTCATCTTTGCAGCTAACTGGCTTTGAGTAGAAGTCTAGTGACCCTTCTGATTTGGACTCATAGTATACCACTGGAAATGATAGTAAGGATGCTTGAGAGAGCTTGGATATCTATGGAATCACTGATGACCAGTACGATGCTTCTGATTTTGGTAATTACCATTACAGCAGTTCACTTCCTTTACAAATCAGTTCGTGGTATCCTTGAATAACCCCTTGTATGCGATGGTTATTGAGAAGATAATCAACAATCCTCTCTTTGAGTTGGAGGGGTGAATCAGTTGCTTCTAAAACATAAAAATCTAAACCCTCAAATCACAAATCCTCTTGATGCTTAAAACCTTAATTCTGATTACTGAACTGTAAAGCATGTAAATATCAGTGTTAACCTGGTGTAGGGGTGCGGCGGTGCGGGGGGACATCGGGACGAGTTTTGGGTGGGGGAAAAAAGTGGCCTCAATTTGGGGATGGTGGGGGGACGGCGGGGGTGCGGAGTGGGGGGGAGGGGGAGGTGGTTGCATAATATATAATATATATGACTGAAAATGTTAATTATGAAATGATACTTCAATATATTATATAACATACCAAATATAGTTGAATAGAGAAAATTGAAATGTGATTCACAAACCATAAGTCCAAACTTCAAACTTCATAACCATTACCAATGACCACTACCAATGACCATTTAACAAATTAATTTAGTTCAAGATGCAAGATTCAAAATTCATTGTTCAAATATGAATATCATCTATGATATATCATAAAGATGCTCATGATGACAATGAGCTAAGTAGCATGAAACAGTGAAATGAATTAATGTATCGTAGTCATATCAAAGTGAGTACAATCAACAAAATGACAAAATGTCAATAATGAGAATGGAATCATCCCAAATGCTGTCTAAGCATGCATGAAAAACAAATTAAAAAAGAAAAGAAAAAAATATTTTTTTTAAAACTATTTGGCCATTTAGCCGGCCGCACCCCGCAAGCACCCTGAGAGCAACCCTGCACCCAAGCACCCGTGACACACCCGAGCACCCACGAACCACTCGAGTTCTTGACCGGTGCAGCTGAGGTGCGGCGGTGCATTTTCGGCCAGTGGGGGTACTCGGGTGTGTGACGCTCCCACACCGGGTGCTTCAGGTTTTTGACCTGGGTGTGCACACCCGAGTTACACTGGTAAATATAAAATAGAAAACATCAACACACATTAACACATAATTTTATTGTGGAAACCCAAATTAAATTAGGGTAAAACCACGGAGGGGCCAATACCTACAATAAACTACTAACTTGTTAAAAGTATAGATTATTACAACATGGGGAATGTGCATGCATTCAGGCACACTTCCTAGAGTCCACTGCTCAATTTTTCCTTGGGCTCCAACCCTAAGGAAGTCACTGAATTACATACACCTTAGACTACAATCTGATAAGTTTGGTGAACTGTGTAGTACTCGCATCTACTCATGCCTTGATCAGGTCCATTATGGTACATACAAATAAACTATTGCAACATTATTTTGCAATCTCCCAAATACAAACTCAACAATACAATTGCTCCTATGGCAATCCCTTGGTGTTTGTGATTACTTCTCCACCTATGCATCACACAAACACAACAATTCAAGACCTAATTCATCTCCTTTTATCAGCAAATAGGTCAATGAAAACCTTCCAAACCCTAAGTTGTGCATGCCAAAATCAACCATTAGGATCGCTGCATGCAAGCCAAAAATGACTTGGATCCATCTCAAATACCTAGAGATCATCTTAACAATAAAAGTTTACCGATCTCTTATAATCTATTTTATAATCTTCTTTTATCATGTCAACCTAAAACAAAAAGATATAACATTTAGCTAGGTAGATCTGCCATCTTTGATTACCTCGATCAATGTAAACCGTCAAATCATTTGACACATAATCTTAGATCATTCTAAAGCATCATTAAGCTTAATCAAATAGTTATATCCATCACATTCATTGGATCTTTCAGCGTATTATGCTTAACCCAAAAACACTATCACCCCCAAACAAAATAATAATAGCTGCCTCCCATATTATCAGAATTACAAACCATTTGAATGGTAGATACATAACCAAGTCATTAACCTATTCCCAGCTGCCCTATTAATGATATCATCATGCCTTCCTGCATGAAACAAATCTTTCCAACTGTGTCAACTCTATTATACTGGAAAAGTAGTAACATAACTAGTCTTGATCTGTGCCACTATAACTTGACCAAATCATCATGTCAGAATCTGTAACTTTACACGAACAATGTAGACAACCTCTACATCATTCCCTGAACTGTGTTGCACTTCAAACAAAATATTCTTCCTATTTCCACCATCTGAGCATCCTTTAACACTGGAAGACTACATCTCCGAAATGCAAACTGTGTAATAAACAGTTGCCAAGTACACCATCCGAACACAAACATATTAGTAACATGTTGACATTAATGACAAAACATACAATTTGCTGATAATCTCCCCCTTTGGCATTAATGGAAACATGTGATGGGACAAGCAAGTAATGAAATCAGAAAACAACAGTACAAATTGAACAATATCTAAAATATATCTTTGTTGTTCAAAGCCTTGCTAACTCAGTTCTGCAACTACTCCCCCTTGCATTACTTCCCCCTAGGGATAAAAAGATAAGTCTGATTACATTATCTTCTTACCATCCATCAACCCCATCAGCAGTACTCTTCTGGATGTAGGCTGCTCCTTTGCTAGGAACTTTCTTATTTGCAAGTATGAACTTGCACTTCCTTCTGCTCATTTGAATCATCTGAAAGCTTTCTTATGTGCAAGTATATGAACTTTCTCTTCCTTTTCTCCTCTTTATCTGAAAGCTTTCCTACAGCTCATCTGCAAGTTTGGTTCTACTTTTGTCTTTGCTTCTTGGCTAGTTTTCTTCTCACAAAGTTCTTTTTATCCATTTTGTAGCCTTCTTTCACATCTAGTAGCTCACTAGCTACTTGATATGACATTTGCTGACTTGTTTTTCACATCTGCTTCTCTCCCCCTTTGACGTCAATGAAAAAGGTGTCAGCCGACTGGATTGTCGTCGGTGTTTCCGTAGCTGACAGAATGATTGTCGTCAATGTTTTTGTAGCCGACGGGATGATTGTCATCAGTGTTTCTGTAGCTGACAGGTTGATTGTCGTCGGTGTTTTTGTATTCTATAGCCGACGGGTAAATAGTTTGTAGCGGACATAATGTTTGTGGCCAATGGACTCCTTCGGGAAGGTTCGGGGATAGTATTTATATCCCGTCTAGGATCATTGTAATTCATCTTCTATCATTCATCTTATGAAGTATAATGTAATGTTCTGGCATATGCGAATAATAATAAGGAATTCTGCTATTCTGTTCATTGTCTGTGTGCATTTCTTAATTAACCTATGCGGTAAACATTTGGCGCCGTTGCCTTATGAATCTGGAAGGTGGGAGGAATGAAGATTAATGCCAAATCAGCTTAACAAGGATCGAAATAAGGTCAAGGGAAAAGATGGAATCCGTACTGCACAAGAACATTTAATTCTGGCACAGCAGGTAGACCGTCAAAGGAGATTCCAGAAGATTGCCGACGGAAACAGGAGTGCGGAGGCATTGTTGGAGGAGACTCGATAATGGGTGGAATTGGTGGAAAAAGCACGGGAGGAGTTTTTGAATTTGTGTTCGCCGAGGGAAGAGAATCCAGACGGAAGAGCATCGACTCGCACGGCTCGGAGTGCCGATGGAGCAAGAGCGTGGAGTGAACTCTTCGTCCAAGATATACTTCCGCAGGGGACAACTTCAAAACACCCTTCATCACCAAGGTTGTTGAGTTTGACGGTGTGGGAGACCAGTCCACCGGTGTGGGAGGGCAGTCCGTCGGTGTGGGAGTGCAGACCGCCGGTGTGGGAGAACAGACCGCCAGTGTGGGAGAACAGTCCGCCGGTGTGGGAGAACAGTGTTCTGGTGCGGGAGTGCAAACCGCCGGTGTGGGAGAATAGTCCGTCGGTGCGGGAGTGCAGACCGCCGGTGTGGGAGCACAATCCGTTGATGCGGGAGTGCAGTCTGCCGGTGTGGGATTGCAGATCGCCGGTGTGGGAGTGAACAGCACCAGTGTTGCAGGAGCGAGCAACGCTTGTTTACAAAAACCAATTGTGATGGCAAGACCAAAAGAGAAACTGCCGAAGTTCGATGGTGATGGTACGGCCGATCCCATTCGACACTGCAAGACATGTGAAACGATCTGGAGGGAAAATGGCATAACTAATGAAGACAACTGGATGAGACAATTTCTAGCAACCCTACGAGGTGTAGCAATTGACTAGTTTACTAGTATAGATCCACAGAAGCTAGACAGTTGGAATAACATTAAAAAGGAGTTTCTGGCAGAGTTTCAACTGTTGCGCGATGATAATGAAATTGTTGGCGAGATCTTCAATACCAAGCAGGGGAAGAATGAAACTGTCCGTGTCTACGCCAAGAAATTAAAAGATTTGATAAATAAAATGGAGAATAAGCCGGCGGATGGACTTCAGAAAAGGTGGTTCGTGGAAGGTCTACGCTCTAACCTAAGGAAAAAAATGAAAATTGTGCCGCCATCGTCATACACGGAAGCCTGTAACAGAGCATTGAATCTTGAAAGTGAGCACAAGACAAAGAAGAAGAAGAAGACTAGTTCCTCTGATTCTGATGACGACGACCCTTCTGGCGAAGATAGCAGCGACGATGAAGGCAGTAGCAAGAAGGTCCGCGCCCTATAGAAGGACATGATCCGCATGATGAAGGAGTTTAAAAACATGCAGAAGGAACCAAAAAGCAGTGAGCTATGGTGCACGGAGTGTAAGACCGACGGCCACACTAAAGGATCCTGTCCAAAGAACCAATTCTGTGACATTTGTCAGATCATGGGCCATTCGACAAAGGAGTGCCCTTTTAACATGAAAACCAGAGGATCTCCATAGGTGCTTCTTACACAGGCAGCTTCCACGTCAGGAGGGAACGGAAATGCAAACATTGATGGTGTCACTCCGGGGGGTACAGGAATAATAGCAAAGGGCAAAATAACATCAACAATGTGAACAATAACAATAATAATGGCAATCGAAGTCGAATCCACTATGATGCAAACGGACGGCCGATCGTGCAATACCGAACATGTAATTTGTGGGGTCAGTTTGCGCAGGATTGTACAATGACAAACACACCAAAATTATTATGCAGATGGTGCGGACCCGACGACCATGAAGATGCTAAATGTCCAAAGTCTGGAGTAAACTTAATCACTATCGGCACGGATGAAGAGGAGGTTTTGGCAATTACGCGGAGGCAAGCAAAACTGCCAACGCAGGGAAAAAAAATTGGGGGAAGCGCAGGCGAAAATTGGAAAGGCATCGTCGGCAGGGACATCTCAGTTGAAGGACATCACCAGCACCTTGGCAAGGAACTTCGCAGAACAAAACATTGTACGGAAGATCTTACAAACAGAGATACTGGTCAAGATAAGTGACCTTCTCACAATGCCCCAGTTACAGACGGCCATTCTGAATCATACACCATTTCCGAAAGCAACGGAGGACACAGGAAGGGACAGTAGTCCAACGACGGCAACAGTCCCAATGTTGCTGGCACTCACATCCGGATGGCATCCGACGGTCGTCAAGATGGGGATTTTGGAAAATGTTCTGACAGACACAATTGTCGACGGAGGGTCCAGCGTGAATGTGTTGCCGGAGGATACTTGGAAGAAGTTGGGAAAGCTGACGCTATGGCCACCTACATTCCAATTGCTCACGACAGACCAGCACGAGATCAAACTGTTGGGAACCTTAAGGGTGCAACCGGTAACTATTGGAACACAGCCATTTTTATTGGACTTTGTGGTCATTCCATTGAAAAGAAAAGGATATGATGCTATTCTCTGACGGACTTGGTTGCTGCAAGCAAAAGTAAAACATGATTGGAAAGGAAATACCCTATCAATGGAGCACAGAGGCAAAAGAGTTATAATTGACCTGCACAAACAAATGGTAGGTGAGGAGGCAGCATCTTCAGACTCAGAAGGTGAAGGCGATAGTGACGACGAAAGAAATGATGATGAAGGAAAGAGGAGAATGGAACCGGACGATGGAGTATTGACACTGGGAGGATCGAATGACGATGACCTAGACTCGATGAATGACCTTTACCATTGACAAATAGAAGACTACGAACTCTTTCCGAGTTGTAATATGTTAAGGGTTAATGAAGGTGAGAAAACAGAGGAAAATAAATGTCCGAAGGAATATAGAGAAGCGGATGAAGCAAAGGAGGTTACGGCCGAAGAAGGGAAGGACATACAATACAAACCCAGAAAAAAGAAAAATTCCACCGTCCGGTACACGGTGAATGGACCACATAGGAAAAAAAGAATGCATCCCACCATAAAATTACTTGAAGGGTGCCGACAACAAGGAAATAAGCTAGATGCCCGATGACCATAGGCACAGTGGGTGATGGAGGGGACACAGAACAGACATAAGGGGTGGCATGACAAACTCAACAGGTTTCAGCCGAAGCAGTTGGTACTCAAGTATGACGGTCGGAATGAAATCAAACCGAAAAAGTTTAAGGCTAGATGGGTTGGACCATATCAGATCCGGGAGGTCAGCGACAAGGGAGAGATAAAGTTGGGAATGTTGAATGGGCAAGAGGTACCTCATGCAGTGAACGGATCCGAATTGAAAATATACGGTGCCAAGAAGACTCCGTTGCTGTCGCAGAATGGCCAGTTGACTCCCTCGTCGTTGCAGAATGGCGACGCCTGGAGGCAAAATTGAGGTGTTGTTTATTTGTTTTATAAATGAAAAAAAAAAAAAAAAAGAGTGCCGAGGGCACTTGTTCGCGGAAGATGTTCTGTGGGAGGTTCTCCACAGGCACCTGTCCACGGAAGATGTTCCGTGGGAGGTTCTCCGCGAGCACCTGTCCGCGGGAGGTGCTCCGCGGGCATTTGTCTGCGGGCACCTGTCCGCGGAAGATGTTTTGGGGGAGGTTCTCCGCGGGCACCTGTTCGCGGGAGGTGCTCCGTGGGCACCTGTCCACGGAAGATGTTCCGCAGGAGATGCTCCGCGAGCACCTATCCATTTTTATCTTCCGCAATAATCAACATCCGCGGGCTGGTATTCGATTTCGTGGGAAGGGCAACAGTAGTGCCAATTCAGCTCGACATCACCTGGCATTGCTTGGCTTGGGTGAAATTGGAGGACGGATCCACGGAAGCTATTCCACAGGGTCTTTTTTTTCCTGCGATGGTGTGTCTGCGGGGTCTCCGTCAATGATTTCTTCCAGATGTCAAAGACTCTTTCACGGATGTAACACTGTATTCCTGCGACATCCTCTCATTAACCACGGCATTTGTTCGTTCCATGTGTAAACCGATTCAAGTGTCATCTTTGAGGGGTTTCCGTAGCTTGAAGAAGCAGATTTAAGAGCTTGTTGCCGATACTGCACTTGCAGGTCATAGGTTTTGATTTGAGACGGACAGACAGAATATCATTGGGTTCGTGCAAGGCAGAGGAAGGATCGATACCAAATTTAAAAAAAAAAACGTCGACAAATCAAGCATGCCTAGAATGAGTAACGAAGGATACCAAAGGGAAGGGGAAGTCTTAGTGATTGTCCAAAAGAGTGTAGAATCGACAGAAAATGACAGAAATGGTGTTGCCCCCTGGACCCCCAGTCGTTGCAGATATCAGTCGTAAAGTGTGACCAGTTGAGAAGACTTGAAGCTACTGCAGGCATGGAGTGTCTATGTACCAGAGGCACTGGGAGTAGGTGTTGGCCGAGAGGCTGTCTTGGTGGATGCATAGAGAGCTCGAGAGGAGTGGGTCATCTAGAAGGCAGTACAGCGACACTTAGCTCAGTGGACCCAGTGTTGGAAGTAGAGAAAGCAGCACAGGTGGCTATCAAGGTCAGCTTGAGGAGACACTATTGTGTTAGCAGAGGCTGCAGATGTAACGGGATGAATGTAGAAGTGATGTGACAGAAGCAGATTTTTCTTGTTGTAGTCACTCTGTTAATGTATTTTGTTTGTTAATTTGTTTCAGATATTTTGTAATTGTCGTCCAGAGACGACTTTTCTTTTTGGGGGGGATGGTGTCAGCTGACTGGATTGTCGTCGGTGTTTCCATAGCCGACGGAGTGATTGTCGTCGGTGTTTCTGTAGCCGACGGGATGATTGTCGTCTGTGTTTTTGTATTCTATAGCTAATGGCTAAATAGTTTGTAACGGACATAATGTTTGTGGCCGACGGACTCCTTCGAGAAGGTTTAGGGATAGTATTTATATCCCGTCTGGGATCATTGTAATTCATCTTCTATCATTAATCTTATGAAGAATAATGTAATGTTCTGGCATATGCGAATAATAATAAAGAATTCTGCTATTTTGTTCATTGTCTGTGTGCATTTCTTAATTAACCTATGCGGTAAACAAAAGGTGTCATCTTTTTCATCAGCTTGTCATCTTGCATGAATGTTTGCTTCCTTTTCCTTTTGCACTTGTTTTCAGCTACCAAGTACTTTAATGTCTGCTCCCTTTTCCTTTCTTGTTAGTTCTCTTCATCAATGTCCGCTTCCTTTGAAATATCCCAAGTGGATATTTACTCTGCTGCTGCTATAAATTTTATTTAAATAATTATGTTCTCCTGTAGGTGTTTTAATTATCTTGCAAAACTAGACGGAAGTTGCAGAAGGAATGATTTTATTTGATATTTTCACAATAACTTGGTACATTGTAAAGGTAGTAACCGCAGCAAACAGATAACAATAACAAGAGCTCGATACAAGCGTATGAAATTCTAGAAATGCTTTTATCTGTGCCAATAAGTTTGATATCAAAATCAGCGTCTAAAATAAGAAGTTGCTAACAACTACAATCTTCAATAATTATGCCCACAAAATCCAATGCCCACCTGGTATAGAACTGCTGCACAAATCTGCTCACAATGATCAACGCCCAGAATGATGCAATCTGCAAAATGCTACAAAGATAGTCTTCACTTTCCCACGCCAATGATATGAACTGCTGTAGGAACTCCACCAATGTCGAAACCTTGTGCAAGAATCAGCAAATCCAATCTAGTTGAGAGCTACATCCCAACTCAATCAACTCTCAACCTAGGGTTTGACATCCTAGTGAGGGAATGCTCAAATCAAAGCCAAACGCCAAATTATGTTTTCCAAACTATTCAAGATACTTTTCCTTTCCTTGCATTGGCCTTATATCATCTTCTCATGTAATTAGAACACTGAAAGGAACCCTAAAAGTAATACTTGAGAACTTTATAATATAAAGTTATATTCTTTAATAATTAGCGCCCAAGTGCTTGAAAATCATTATTTCACCAATAAGAATAGTTTCAAGTGTCAAATAGGTCCCTGAAGATGATGATTAAATAAAAGAGGCCGAGCTCTTTGCAACGGACTATCACGTGATGGAAAAACTCACTAGATGGAGCCAAAAAACTCCTTATTACTCCCTAGTGGCTAAAAACTTAGCCTTATTTAAATTATTAAAATGCTAACTTAGGAGAATATTTAAATATATTAAAATATTTCCCAAATAGCGAACTCATAGCCAAAACACCTCTACAAGGTGAAACTGAACTCGTCACCACCTATGACTAATGCCGGATAATTTGAAATAACTGACAGTCTCATCCCTCAAAAATAGAGATACTCCTAAAAAATGGGAACATCTCTGAATCTCTTGAAAACTTAAACCATAGAATGATCTTGCAGAGACTCAAGACTATAACCCATTGCCACCTCCTAAAATGTAGGAAACTCCTACAATTAAGGAACTGCTCTCAACTGCCCTCCTACTGTCTGAAACTCCAAATCCGAACACTATATACTCTGACTGAGTCTCTAAACACCACTGCCAGCCTACGAGACCCCATAATAGGCTAACTCTCATGTCACTGCTAGACAAAGCTAAAGAGGGGACACGACAATCCTTCCCTCTTAGAGATGCTTGCCCACAAGCAACTACAGAGCTGGATATTGTAAAATAGTCTCACCCTCCCAAGTGGTGTCCTCTATAGGAAGACCTCTCCAACAAATCAGATACTCTCAAATCACCCGCTTCATAGTTGGCGTTCCCTCTCTTCCAAGATCTCCTCAGGAACCAATGTCAACTTATCTTCCTCAACCAATGGAGGTAGAACTGGAGATGGTATAATATGTTGTCCCAGTGTCTTTTTCAGACATGACACGTAGAACACATTATGAATCCTACTGCCAAATGGTAACTCAATCTCATACACAACCTCTCCAACATGTCTAATAATCCTATATGGTCCATAAAAATGAGGCTTGAGCTTCTCAGCTCCACCCCTTTTAAGGGTGCTCTGTCAGTAAGGCTACAGTCGTAGGTAAACCATATCCCCCACCTCAAATATCCTTTCAATGTTGTGTCGATCAGCATAGACCTTTTGCTGATTTTGTGCCTACTGAAGATTCTCCTTGAGAGATCTCATGATGTCTTGGTTCTCCTACACCCAATCCTGTGCCAAAGGAACCTTGTTGTCACTAACCGGAAAATCAACAAAAGATAGAGCATCATAACCGGCTCTAAATGGAGTCATACAATCAACATATGGTACGTAGTATTATAACAATACTGGCCCAAGTGCAACCAACACACCCATGTCCTTTGCTGCCCTGACACATAACTGCATAAATACCCTTCAACCCATTTATTAACAATCTCAATCTGCCCATTTGATTGTGGGTGGTGGCTGGTACTAGGTGTCAATTCCGTACTTGTGAGCCTAAAAAGTTCTTGCCAAAAAGAACTCATGAACCTGCTTCCCTATCACTCACTATGATCTTGGGAAGACCATGTAGCCTAAACACGTCTCTTAAAAATAACTTTGCTACCTGAGATGCTGTGAAGTCAACTACAATAGAAAAAAAGTGGGCGTATTTAGTCAACTTGTCAACTACCACATATATGCAGTCTTTCATGAAATCCATAGAGATTCCTGTCCACTTTTGTTCTAGTATGGGTAAGGGCTGCAATAAACCAATAGAGTGAGTATGCTCAGACTTATTCTACTGGCAAGTCATACACTCTCGAACATGATGTAGAATGTCATCCTTGAGACCCTTCGAAGAGAATCTCTCCCGAACTGCCCTATAAGTCTTACTATACCCTGGGTGCCCTACTGAAGGAGTATCATGGTAGGCTTGTAGAATCTGTTCCTTCAACTGAGAACTTGGAACAAGGAAGACTTTGCCTTTGTAATAGATAACATCATCTACTACACTGTAGCTATCATCTGAAACTAATCCATCCATGACCTCACAAGCATGCTGATCTTTGGAGTACTCAACTAAAAGTTGAGCCTTCCAATCTGTTGAAATCTCACTTAATGAACATAGGGTGGCGACTGACAGTTTCCTGGAAAGTGCATCAGCAACGGTATTGTTTTTGCTCGTAGTGAACTCAATGTCAAAGTCATAAGCCTAGATCTTGCTCACCCATTTTTGTTGTCTATCATTGAGTTCTGCTTGATCAAGGAAGTATTTCAAATTGTTGTGGTTCGTTCTTACCACAAATTTACTGCTAAGAATATATTGTCTGAACTTGGCTAATAGATGCATGATAGCCAACATTTCCTTGCCATATGTGGAATACAAGCTCTCATTATCCCGCAACTTCCTACACTCATAGGCGATGGGGTGCCTATTCTGCATCAAAACGGCTCCTATGCCCACGCCTGAAGCGTCACACTCTAGCACAAATGGCTATGAGAAACGAGAAGCACCAAAACTGCACAAGTACTCATAACCTCCTTGAGTCTGTCAAAGACCCCCTGTGCTTGTTTTGTCCATCTAAAAGCTCCTTTCTTTGTGAGGTTTGTCAATGGTGCTGCCAACTGAGAGAAACCCCCAACAAATATCCTATAATAAGCACACAAACCAAGGAATCCATGCAACTCAGTAATGTTCTAAGGGCAGGGCCAGTTACAAATCACCTGAATTTTCTCCTCATGCACCTACACTCCATCAGCATTGATCACATGTCCCAAATATAAAACCTCTCTAAGTCCAAACTCACATTTAGATAACTTAGCAAATAGAGACTGACTCTCCATGATGCTAAGTACCTCCTCCACATGTTTGAGATGGTCCTCCCAAGTACGGCTATAAATCAAATTATCATCAAAGAATACCAATACTGATTCCCTAAACTGCTTGTTGAAGATGTGGTTCATGCATGATTGGAAGGTGGCCGGTGCATTAGTAAGGCCAAAAGGCATCATCAAGAACTCATAATGTTCGTAGTGGCAGTGGAAAGCAGTCTTGTGTACATCCTTTGATTGTACACGAATCTTATGATAACCTAGATCAATCTAAGAGAAGTAGATAGCCCCATGAAGCTCATCTAACAACTCATCAATGCATGGGATCGGATATCTGTTCTTGATTGTCTTTTTGTTTAGTGCTCTATAATCTATACACATTCACAAGGTCAAGGTCCCATCCTCCTTCTTGACAAGTACCACAAAAGAAACAAAGGGGCAAGAGCTAGGGCGTATGAAGTCGATGTCCAACAACTCATGAATGGTCTTCTCAATCTCATCCTTGTATGCCCTAGGATGATGATATGAAGTGGTGATCACTGGTTTAGCTCCATCCTCCATTTCTATCCCATGCTCAAACCCTCTATTTGGAGGTACACCAAGAGGTATGTTACCAAAAACTCTACCATGTCGGTCCATTACTGACTCAATATCAATATGAAATGTTTTGGCATCCTGAGGAGCAGGTATTTTGGACTTCACAAAAAAACGTGTAGCCCAAATCATATCATCATGTCGAATAATAGACTCCATCCTGTGAGAAGTCACCCCCTTAGGTCCACCGTATGAAGCTACTCTCAAGATCACTTTCTTCCCCCCAGAAAGAAACTCTAACTGCATGTGGTGGTGATCAATAATATACCTTCCGATACCCTGTAGCCACTGCATACCCAAAATAACATCATAATCCTCCAACAATAGAATATAGAAGTCATTTGTCAAAGTAAAATCTCCCATCTGAATACTAAGATGTGAGATCCTCCTAGTGCAGCCCAAAATTGCACCATCTGCAACCTTTACTCCAAAACCCTCAAATATCTCAAATTGTAGCCCATGTTTCTCAACCAATTTCTAATCAATAAAGTTATGTGTAGCTCCTGTATCGACCAAGCTCATGATTCGCTAGCCCTATAATGTACCTTTCAGTTGAAAGGCATGGAATCTGGGATAACTAGATAAGGTAGCCATAGTTACTTTGGTTGCCGCCAATGACTCTGGCATGTCCAATTCCAACTGAGATTGCTCCAGATGAGCCTCCTCGGGACTGTCCTCAGTGTCAGTGTCAGGTATCTCCTCATCATCAAACTCAGATGTCACCTCAATCAAATGAACGTTGTCTTTCCCCATGCAACAGTGCTCGGGTTCCCAAGGTTCTTTGCATGAGAAGCATAGTTTCTTCCTCAAATCATTTCGTGTCTCTAGGTCCATCCTAGGAGGTCTAGCTAACTGAGCATCCCTAAGCTGTGAGGTGTTGGCCTTCTGTGGAGGCTGTGAATCTCTGAATGGCCTTTTATCCAATGGATAAGTGGGAGTGGTGTCCAGTCTCAATGTCACATCAATAGCATCCTTAAGAGTGATCGGCTGGAAAGCATGAACCAAACCCTTAAGCCTATCCTGCAAGCCCTCAATGAATAGCATCACACTATGCTTCTAGGGCATATCAGGTACCATAATTGCAATGCGTTGGAACTCATTAACATACGCCTCTACATGTCCAGCCTATCTAAGATGCGCCAACTCCCTATAGTAGAGTTCGGTGTGCTTTCAGTCAAACCGAGTAATTAGCCACTAAGTGAACTCAGAATAGGAGTGAATCAAGGCATGATCCTAGGTAACCAAACCATGGTGCCACTAGTCATAGGCAACCCCATCTAAATGCAATATGGCAAACTGTATAGCCTCTCTCTCTAGCATGTGTCATAAGGATAAATAAATGTCTAGCTTGTGAACCCAAGCTCGTGCACTTGAATTACTAGTGCCATCATAAGTAGCCAATGAAATCTTCCCAGTAGCTCTACTAAGATCATTGTTCTGTTTTGGCCTATTACCTCTATCTCCTTTGAACCTGGCAGTATCCCTGCATCGTGAACAATACTAAGGAAGAGGGAAAACATCCCTAACCTCTGGGGGTAGAGCTCTCCACTCAACTGTGGCTACCATGACGGATTCCTGGAATCCCATCTCAGGTGGATCAACCTGTGCTAGCCGCTCACCAGGTAAAAACTATGGAAGCAAGCGTCTATTCGTAGTAGGTATACGAGGACGTTCCTATCTCTAGGAGTGAAGGGAGCTCCCAACCGACGTATGGGATCTATGACTTCCAACAACTGACATAGATCTGTCGTGTCCTTGCCTGCCTATTCGCCTATCCAACTTCATCCGCTCCAAATTTTCCTATAGCCTCTCAAGCGTCTGGACTATTATAGGTTGAGTATTGATGAGAGTCCTCAATAATTCTTTTTCATCCTCATCAGTGGTGTTTTGTTTGTTTCCTCTCTATTCATCTGCCATAGTATTTCCCTATTCAATTCCAAAACCTTGCTCAAGTTGAGCTCTCCTACGCATATATAATCTATGTATCTTAGCTCTTGGATGCACAGATTTGTAATCAAATCCACAGGCTAGCAAGATTAGGCTCTGATACCACTGAAATATCTGAAGTGGATATTTACTCTGTTGTTGCTATAAATTTTATTTAAATAATTATGTTCTCCTATAAGTGTTTTAATTATCTTGCAAAACTAGATGGAAGTTGCAGAAGGAATGATTTTATTTGATATTTTCACAATAACTTGGTACATTGTAAAGGTAGTAACAGCAACAAACAGATAACAATAACAATAGCTTGATACAAGCATATGAAATTCTGGAAATGCTTTTATCTGTGCCAATAAGTTTGATATCAAAACTAATAAAGTTTGGTACCTCAAATACAATCAGCGTCTGAATTAAGAAGCTGCTAACAGCTGCAATCTTCAATAATTATACCCACAAAATCCAACACCCAGCTGGTATAGAATTGCTGCACAAATCTGCTCACAATGATCAATGCCCAGAATGGTGCAATTTGCGGAATGCTGCAAAGATAGTCTTCACTTTCCCACGCCAATGATATGAATTGTTGTAGGAACTCCACCAATGTCGAAACCTTGTGCAAGAATCAGCAAATCCAATCCAGTTGAGGGCTATGTCCCAACTCAATCAACTCTCAGCCTAGGGTTTGACGTCCTAGTGAGGGAATGCTCAAATCAGAGTCAAAAGCCAAATTATGTTTTCCAAAATGTTCAAAGATACTTTTCCTTTCCTTGCATTGGCCTTATATCATCTTCTCATGTAATTCGAAGCCTAAAAGTAATACTTGAGAACTTTATAATATAAAGTTATATTCTTTAATAATTGGCGCCAAGTGCCTGAAAATCATTATTTCACCAATAAGAATAGTTCCAAGTGTCAAACAAGTCCCTAAAGATGATAATTAAATAAAAGAGGCCGAGCTCTTTCCAACAAACTATAACATGATGGCAAAACTCACTAGATGGAGTCGGAAAACTCCTTATTACTCCTTAGTGGCTAAAACCTTAGCCTTATTTAAATTATTAAAATGCTAACTTAGGAGAATATTTAAATATATTAAAATATTTCCCAAATAGCAAATTGATAGCCAAAACACATCTACAAGGTGAAACTGAACTCATCACCTCCTGTGACTCATGCCAGATCATCTGAAATAACTGACAGTCCCATCCCTGAAAAAGAGGAATACTCATAAAAAATAGGAACATCTTTGAATCTCCCGAAACTAAAACCATAGAATGATCTCGTAGAGACTCAAGACTATAACCCATCTCCACCTCCTAAAATGTAGGAAGCTCCTCCTACTATTAAGGAACTGCTCTCAACTGCCCTCCTACTATCTGAAACTCCAGATCCGAACACTGTATACCGTGACTGAGTCTCTAAACACCACTACCAACCTACGAGACCCCATAATAGGCTAACTCTCATGTCACTGCTAGACAAAGTTAAAGAGGGGACATGACATTACTACCATGTCTCTTTTGTTCTTCTCATTTGTCTCACAGCTCTGAGACACTTGTTCCAACCAAGAGTTTTACTAGTCAATCTTATCCATTCCTTAATTTTCTTCCCTTAGTTACGAGCCACCATAGATATTCAACTACTTGCCAAAACGCACAAAAGTTAAGGTGGAAGAAAGTCTTAAGAATCCAACAAGGAATAGTGAGTGTGATGGCCAAAGGATTGGTGAGTATTACTTTTTCACATGATAGACATTTGGAGGTAGCTAGGCTTTCCTTAACGCACCTTGCGGATTATGAGGATCACTAGAATATAATGACAATGCAGCTTACCTTAAGCTACTTTTAGTTTTTGACCATGGCTCCAACTTACCACCCATGTTTTCTTCAAATCCCAACATGCTATTGACAGTTGTTTGTTTGAGTCAAAGGTCAAGCCTAGGCTCTACAATGTGATTTGTAGTTTATTGGTGTCAGTCCCTGCCATACTAGCGATACTGAGTAGATGGACTTAGTACCCATGGCTTTCAGATAGAGTTCAGAATTAGGCGGAGTTCTATTGATAGCATTGGAAGGGTGATGCAACAGATGCTTGTTGTGCATCTAGGATCAGTTTTGGATATAGTATGGGTCAGTGTGTTTAGGCTCACTATAGGGCTGATTTGTAAAATGGCTTGTGGGCATGCCTACCAATTGGACATTGGGAATGAGGTAGGTTCCTTTGGTTTGCATTGGTATGCTGAAACCTTGGTACCCCCCTTTCTATTGGCTGAGGTCGTAACAACGGTATCAGGAGACTATATGTTGACTTACTGGTGTGTGAGAGCTCATTACATCCCCCCGTTGGTGTTTCTCCATGGATGGTTGTTTCAAAATGAGGTCATGGATACTAGATATGGAGATATGGTGGGTTGGCATGATGATATTTTTGTTATGATCAAAGTCACACAACAACAGTGTGGTGGTTTCTTGAAAGGAATGATTTGGGACTCTGGGATCACTCTTGATTTCAATTTGGATCACCTTGTCAATTGGAGGTTGTATTGGCATTGCTTGAGGATAAGTAATCTTTGAAAAGGGAAAACTGTAATGTCCCATTTGTGTGCCTTCCTTAGTGCAAGTGTTTCTAGCAAGAGTGGCATTTATTTAGGTTCACATAAGACAATGTATTGGATAGGGAGCCCACTCCAGGGGTTGCAGATTCACACATCTTCAGATTGCATTTCGAGTGTTTATCAAATGTCACTAGGTGTCAGAGATAGTATCCTTCATTATATAAACACTCAATATATAGTTAGAAGATGTCATCGAATATCACCATATGTGTTATCCACTATAATGGACTATGGTAACTACTATTATGGCATGTTGTGAGATATCACCCCATGTGTTACCCACCATAATAGATTTAAAGAATTACCTTTATGACATATCGTCAAATATCACCATATGTGATATTGCTATCAAGATTTAACTATGTGATTTTTGAGTCAAACTCATTGACCCATGTTTCATGAGTAGTGATTCAACATGAATCCATCTCTCATGAGAATAAATGGAACACTTAGCACTCATTGGATCTAGGTGATGCTCATAGGGGTGAAGCACCAGGACTTCTCGGGAGGTCACCCATCCCAATACTACTCCAGCCTGAGCACGCTTAACTACGGAGTTTCCTCCATGGTTAAACCCAAAGCTTGCAACCCCATTTGCAAAACCTTCACCAAGTGTTGTGCCTTATGAACCATTCATTAGAAAGCCCCTTAAGCTTATCAATTGATATGTAGGAGCTAATTTCCACAGCAAGTCAAATTGTGATATTGCTATCAGGATTTAACTGTGTGATTTTTGAGTCAAACTCATTGACCCATGTTTCATGAGTAGTGATTCAACATGAATCCATCTCTCATGAGAATAAATGGAACACTTAGCACTCATTAGATCTAGGTGATGCTCACAGGGGTGAAGCACCAGGACTTCCCGAGAGGTCACCCATCCCAGTACTACTCTAGCTTGAGCACGCTTAACTATGGAGTTTCCTCCATGGTTAAACCCAAAGCTTTCAACCCCATTTGCGCAACCTTCACCAAGTGTTGTGCTTTATGAATCATTCATTAGAAAGCCCCTTAAGCTCATCAATTGATAAGTAGGAGATAATTGCCACAACAAGTTTATTCTCATGAGAGATGGATTCATGTTGAATCACTACTCATGAAACATGGGTCAACGAGTTTGACTCAAAAATCACAAAGTTAAATCCCAATAGCAATATCACAATTTGACTTGCTGTGGAAATTATCTCCTACTTATCAATTGATGAGCTTAAGGGGCTTTCTAATGAATGGTTCATAAGGCACAACACTTGGTGAAGGTTTTGCAAATGGGGTTGCAAGCTTTGGGTTTAACCATGGAGGAAACTCCGTAGTTAAGCATGCTCAGGTTGGAGTAGTACTGGGATGGGTGACCTCTCGGGAAGTCTCAATGCTTCACCCCTGTGAGCATCACCTAGATCCAATGAGTGCTAAGTGTTCCATTTATTCTCATGAGAGATGGATTCATGTTAAATCACTACTCATGAAACATGGGTCAATGAGTTTGACTCAAAAATCACATAGTTAAATCCTGATAGCAATATCACAATTTGAATTGCTATGGAAATTATCTCCTACTTATCAATCACCATATGTGTTATCCACCATAAAGGATTTAGAGATCCCACCATTATAGCATGTCGTCAGATATCACCATATATGCTATCAACTATAATGGATTAGGGTAACTACTACTATGGCATGTCATCAAGTATCAACACGTGTGTTACCCACCATAATAGATTTAAAGAATTACCTTTAGGCATGTTGTCAAATATCATCATTAAGGATTTAAGATATTTACATAAGTAATAAAAATTGTTTTAAGAGACCTGAACCTTCATTGTGAGATCGTCACTGTCATCGGTATAAATTGTGTAGCCGACAAGTTGATGTCGTCGGTAGATACTGTGTAGTCGACAGGTTCATGTCATTGGTAAAGATTTTGTAGCCGACAAGTAGATTAGTATTGTTATGTAGCCGATGGACCCCTTCAGGAAGGTTCGATGGAAAGTATTTATACCCCGTCTAGGTTCATTGTAAATCATATTATCTGATGAAGCATAATGTAATCTCTTGGCATATCTAAATAAAGGAGTATTGTTGTTTCTATTCATGTTCATTATCTATGTGCATTACTTAATTAATCTATGCAGAAAACATTTGGCGTCGTTGCCCGATGGACCTGGAACAAAGGCTGGAATGAAGACTAATGCCAAATCAACTGAATAAAAACAAGAACATGCTGAAGGACAAAGATGAAATTCGCACAGCTCAAGGAAATTTAATTTTGGCACAACAAGCCAAGCGCCGAAGGAGATTTCAGAAGATTGCCGACGGAAACAAGAGTGTTGAGGAATTGTTGGAGACTCGCCAACAGGTGGAATTGGTGGAAGAAGCAAGAGAAGAATTTTTGAACTTGTATTCCCCGAGGGAAGAGAATCCAGATGCAAGGGAATCGACTCGCACGGCTCGAAGTGCCGGGGGAGCACAAGCGTGGAGTGAACTCTTAGTCCGAGATACACTTTCGGAGGGGGCAACTTCAAAAGATCCTTCTTCACCAAGGTTCGCAGCTGTTGAGACCGTCGGTGTGGGCGAGCAGAACGCCGGTGTGGGAGTGCAGATCGCCGCTGTTGGAGTACAGATCACCGATGTGGGACTGCAGACCTCTAGTGTGGGAGTGCAAAGCCACGGTGTGGGAGTGAATAGTGCCACTATTGCAGGACCGAGCAACGCCTATTTACAAAATCCAGTCGTGCTGGTGGGACCAAAAGAAAAGCTGCCAAAGTTTGATGGCGATGGTACGGCCGACCCCATCCGACACTGTAAAACATGTGAAACGATATGGAGGGCAAATGGCATAACAGATGCAAACGAATGGGTGAGGCAATTTCCAGCAACCCTACGAGGTGCAGCAATTGATTGGTTTACTGATACAAATCCACAAAAGCTAAACAATTGGGATAACATTAAAAAGGAGTTTTTCGCAGAATTTCAACTGTTGCGTGATGATAACGAAATTGTAGCAGAGATATTCAATACTAAACAGGGGAAGAATGAAACTGTTCGAGTCTATGCTAGGAAATTAAAAGATCTAATAAGTAAAATGGAAAATAAGTCGGCAGACGAACTGCAGAAAAGATGGTTTGTGGAAGGCCTACGCCCAAAGTTGCGGAAGAAGATGAAAATTGTGCTGTCATTGTCATACATAGAAGCATATAACAAAGAAATGAACTTGGAAAGTGAGCAGAAGACAAAAAAGAAAAAGAAAAATAGTTCATCCGACTCAAATGACGAAGCGTTCTTTGAAGAAGATAGTAGTGATAATGAAACCAATAGCAAGAAGGTCCGCACTCTATAGAAGGACATGATCCGTATGATGAAGGAATTTAAAAACATGCAGAAGGAGACAAAGGGAAGCGAGCTATGGTGCACGGAATGTAAGACGGAAGGTCATACTAAAGGGTCCTATCCAAAGAACCAATTCTGCGACATCTGTCAGATCATGGGACATTCCACAAAAGAATGCCCCTTCAATATGAAAACCAGAGGACATCAACAAGTGCTCCTAACACAGGCAGCTTCCGCATCAGGAGGGAACGAAAATGCAAACATTGATGGTGCCACTTCAGGTGGGTACAGAAATAATAACAGAGGGCAAAACAATAATAACAATGCGAACAATAGCAATAACAATGGCAACCGAAGTCGAATTCAGTATGATGCAAATGGATGGCCAATTGTTCAATGCTAAGCATGTAATTTGTGGGGTCATTTTGCACGGGATTGTACAACGGCAAACACACTGAAATTATTATGCGGATGGTGCGGACCCGATGACCATGAAGATGCCAAGTGCCCAAAATCCAAAGTAAATTGGATCACTGTCAGGACGGACGAAGAGGAGGTTCTGACAATTACACAGAGGCAAGCAAAGGTGTACCCAAACCCGGCGGAAGAAAAAAGGAAACTGGGGGAAGTGCGGGCAGAAATTGAAAAGGCATCGCAGGTGGAGACATCTCAGTTGAAAGAGACCACCGGCACCTCAACAAGGAATTGCGCCGAGCAAAACATAATAAAGCAGGTGATGCAAATGGAAGTCCCAATCAAATTAAGTGACCTCACAATGCCCCAGTTACAGACGGCCATTCTGAATTCTACGCTGCTTCCAAAAGCAACGGAGGAAACAGGAAGGGACAGTAGTGGAACAATGGCAACATAACCAATGCTTCTGGCACTCACAATGGGAAGTATCCGACGGTCGTTGAGATAGGGATTTTGGGAAATGTTCTGACAGACACAATTGTCGACGAAGGGTCCAACGTGAATGTGTTACCGGAGGATACCTGGAAGAAGTTGGGAAAGCCAATGTTGTGGCCACCAACATTCCAGTTGCTCACGGCAGACCAACACGGGATCAAACCATTGGGAACCTTGAGGGTGCAAACAATAACTATTGGAACGCAGCCATTTTTATTGGACTTCGTGATCATTCCATTGAAAAGAAAAGGATATGATGCTATTCTGCGACGGAATTGGTTAGTGCAAGCAAAAGTAAAACATGATGCTATTCTGAAACAAAATACCCTATCAATGGAACACGGAGGCAAAAGATTCATAATTGACCTACACACACAAATGGTAGGTGAGGAGGTAGCATCATCAGATTCAGAAGGTGAAGGCGAAAGTGACAACGAAGGAAAGAGGAGAATGGAACCGGAAGGAGTATTGAGACTAGAAGGAGGATCGAATGATGACGACCTAGACTCGGTGAATGGCCTTTTCCATTGGCAGATAGAAGACTACAAACTGTTTCTGAGTTGTAATATGTTAAGGGTCGATGAAGGTGAGAAAACAAAGGAAAATGAATGTCCGAAGAACTATAGAGAAGCGAAAGAAGAAAAGGCAGTTACGGCTGAAGCTGAGGGGAATAACATACAGTCCGAACCCAAAAAAAAAAAGATTCTGGTACATGCTGAACGGACTACACAGAAAGAAAAGAATACACCGCACCATAAAATTAGTTGAATGGTGCCGACAGCAAAGAAATACTCTAGATGAACGATGACTGCACGCACAATGGGCCACAGAGATGACAGAGAACAGACGCAAAGCGTGGCATGATAAGCATCTAGAACTGAACAGGTTTCATCCAGAGCAGTTGGTGCTGAAGTATGACCGACGGAATGAAATTAAACCAGGAAAGTTTAAGGTTAGATGGGTCGGACCATACCAGATTTAGGAGGTAGGCGACAATGGAGCAATAAAATTGTGGACCTTGGATGGGCAAGAAGTGCCTCGAGCAGTCAACGGGTCAAAGCTGAAGATGTACCATGCATGGAAGAGTTCGTCATTGTCGCAAAAATGCCAAGTCGGAACGTCTCCCTCGTCATCGCAGTTTGGCAAGGTTTGGAGGGAAAATTGAGCAATTCTATTTTTTGAAAATTTTTTAAAAAAATTAGAAAAAAAAGAAAAAGAAAGAAAAGAAAAGAAAGAAGAAGACTCAGCATGGAGGCTGGCCATAGGCAAGGGTTTCCGCGAATGACTTTCCCGCAGATAGCATGGTTTGTTTCCAGCGGCTAAACTATTCCCACGGTGTGTTGGTTTATCCGCAACTTTTCTCTCTTTTTGCAGATCCTCTTGTTTCCTCCGCGGACTAGGCTTTCTCTCGTGTGTGTTTTTTGGCCGTGGTTTGAAGACTGTATTATCCGCGGGCATTATGCTCTCCACGGTATAGCTCATCCTCCGCGGTGTGTTCTTCCACAGATATACCCTTTTCCTTCACGATGGTTCTGTTCCCCCGCGGATATCTTCTTCCTTGAGTTGCGATTTCATCCGCAGATGGTTGGCACTATTCTTCACGTCGGGTTCACTTGGAGGTCCCTGCGGTTTGTCTTTGTGCCCGCCCTCATGGCAGTTCATCAAAATTTTCGTGGAAATCCTTGCATCTTCAACTTTCGAGAATGACAGCCCTAATGGTTGCCATGATATTGTAGTTGGGTTCGGGGCGCAGCAAGATAACAAATTTGGTAATATAGGGAATGCATCATCCTGGCATTGCATTAAATCCATTAGTTCTCCCGTAGAGGTGTTGGTGAGTTCGGAGGGTTCCAACACTTTCAGCTACAGGAATATTTTTCTTGCAACAATTGGAGTCATTGTCATGCACCAAATTCATCATCAGGAGAACACAGAGGAGTTAATCTCAATTCCATTGTTGTAAGGGAACCATTCGGAAAGAAGCAAGTAATGGTGAAATATATATTTTGAGGCATATTATCTGCGAGAAGGAAAAAGGCAAAAGCATCAGAGCAGTAGGGAGTGATAGAGAGGCAGAACAGATGTAAGAGGCACAGCAGCCGACAAGCTAAATTAATAAAAAAAAAAAAACGACGACAGATTGAAATAGTTCAGAATGAGTAACGCATGATGCCAAGGGGAAGGGAAAGACATAAATAGGTGGAAAATGCAAACAATTGCCAAAAAGAGTGGGATCGAAAGAAAATCATGAAAATGGTGTTTTGTGTGGCTTCGAAAGTGCTAATTTGGTCTTGGCGGTGAGAAGCACTACCCCTCGACCCCACCCTATATTGCGATAGGGAGCGCACCTGGGGCGCTGTCCCTCAACCCCACTGGGGGCGTTGCCCCCTAAACCCCCAGTCGTTACGGTTATCAATCGTAGGAAGTGTGACCAGTTGATGAGACTTGGAGTTGCTGCAAGCATGGAGAGTTTGTGTACCAGAGGCACTTGGAGTAGGTGTTGGATGTGAGCCTATCTTGGTGGATGCATAGAGAACTCGGGAGGAGCTAATCATCCAGTTGGAGGCAGTATAGTGACACTTGGCTTTGGGTACCCAGAAGTTGGAAGCAGAAAAAGCAACACGGGTGGCTATCAAGGTCAGTTTGATTAAGGAGACAGTATTGTGTTAGCAAAGGCTACAGATGCATAATGAGTTGGAGACCAGTTTGTTGCAGACATGGGACGAAGGTGAAAGTGATGTGATAGAAAACAGATCTATCTTGTGTAGTTAGTCAGCTAATGAACTTTGTTGGATAATTTGTCTCAGATATTTTGTAATTGTCATCCGGAGACGACTTTTTCTTTTGGGGGGGATGATGTCGTTGGTATAAATTGTGTAGCCGACGGGTTGATGTCGTCGGTAGATACTGTGTAGTCGACGGGTTCATGTCATCGGTAAAGATTTTGTAGCCGACAGGTAGATTAGTATTGTTATGTACCCAATGGACCCCTTCAAGAAGGTTCGGCGGAAAGTATTTATACCCCGTCTAGGTTCATTGTAAATCATCTAATCCGATGAATCATAATGTAATCTCTTGGCATATGCAAATAAAGGAGTACTGTTGTTGTTGTTCGTGTTCATTATCTATGTGCGTTAATTAATCTATGCAGAAAACAGTCACCTCACAATGAAGATAATAATATAAAAGTGTCATATCATTGTTAGATCATCACCTCACAAGGATATTCATATCACAAGTATAAGGAAATCACCACAGACTCTCTCACGTGGTGTTTGTCATGGCATCACACACATGACATCCACCATAAACCATATCAAAGCGTGAATCAAGGGCTTTCACCTCAAACTTCTCTCTTGTAGAGAAGAATGCATCACGGAGAATTACACCTCAAACTTCTCCCTCAAAAAGAAGAACTCATTAAAGAGGAATTACACCTCAAACTTCTTCATTATGAAGAACTCATTAATGAGGGATTGCACCTCAAACTTCTTCCTTACAAAGAACTCAAATAACAACCTTTGAGCTCCTCGTTCAACGTTGCCTTTGATGAACTGCCAAAATCCCTCTGAATCTGATATCAAGCTTCTAAGCTTCTAGTCCAAGGTTGCCTTTGTAGGTTAGTCAAACTCCCTCTAAATGATAATTCCTCTCTTTCAAAGAAACTGATCACAATTTGTATAGACTCTTCCTCTTTGATAGATGTCTCATTAAGAACAACATGAACAACTCTCTATCCATCAGACACTGTGACAATTGAAATTTCATCTGTAAGAGATGCTTCCATAAATCGTGATCATAACAATGTGACTAGCTTTGGCAAGGCTAACTTCTGCTTTTCTCCGGCAAGGACCATTTGCATGCCCACATCTTCAACACATTCAAGCGATCATAGGTTCCTTCTATAAAATTTTGATTTTGACTGATATTGCAGACCTGAAAATTCAGTCAATAATAACTTGGTGCACAACTCTATATACATTATCACTATAGAGAACTTCACCAACTTCATCATATCAGCTAGGCAATACTTAAGAGATCATGTGCAACCAGACTGCTAATACCTCCAATAAATTTATGAATTGTCCCCAATACTGCAGAGCATTGATTCGCATTAGCAACATTGATATATCATTCAGATCCTCTGAGATTGAGTACATTGACATTGTGCATGTATTAATCCGATTCAATACCACTCGTACATTATACAATTTATAATAGATAGTTATTGATAAGATTTGTAAAATTCCCAACTAGGACTGTCTATCTATTATGAGCATGTTTATATTGTCTCATGATGGAATTCAAATATACTGACAGATACATATAGTCAGATTACTTATTCGTAGTGCTTATATTGCTCCATATTTCAAATGGTCACCCTGATATAATCTCCTTCATATTAGAGTATCAATTCCATTGATGTGTATAAGACCCTTTGAAGGTCAATAGATACCTGTTTCATACTATCTAATCTTGCATGCATCCTATTTGATGTTTCCCAATTGTTTAATCTTCCCTGGTAAGTATTCTAAATTTCTAATATCAATAATCTTTAATAATGATCCATGGTGATAATAGTATCAATTGTATATGACTGAATTAGTTTCCCAATATCCACCTGCATATAGTTTACTGTTGTTGCTAGATTCTTGATCTTGGTATATTCTTTATTGTCTTTAATATTTATCGCTATTTGTTCTATTAGATAATTCTTATACGCATGATGCCATGGAAAAAAAATTTGTGTGCCAATACTGGTGATGCTGTGGTAAGGAGAAAGCTTGAATCAGGATGTTTTCTCCAGCCAATGCCACATGCATTTCTCATTCCAGAATACTTATTTCTGAATCTGGAGACTTTGTATTTCCTTTCCTGTATCAAGGTACATCACAACAATAACCAGCAACAACCAATATTAAAGTTTGAACCTTCAAAGCAAATGAATAACTCATTCTCTGGAGATGCAATCTATCCCTAACATTAGCACAGTGCTAAGAACAGAGGCCTTCAGTTTTATCTTCCATTTTTAGCGAAACTGCACAAGTATTGGTTTTGGCTCCAAATTATTCACCACAGCTCTAAATATTATTCACCTTACTATTATTTTATCAAAGTCGCCAATTCCATATATAGGACTTCATGTGTTGCATCAGCTCATTTAGTAATATTGAAGATGTTAATCGAAAGATTAATATACCACAGGGATACATTTTATCCATGAATAATTATAGTCTCCCAGAATAAATAGAATATTCAGAATAGAATACCTTTATTTCCTGTGGACTATGAATGATTTTATTACACTTGCAAAAAGATGAGTTTCATTTGAATATAAATTGGTAAGCCGCAAAGTGTTCCTCTTTATTGTTACTATTTTTTTTTTACCAACAAACATCAATTCCATGCTTTTCTATTGTTGACATTTACCACATACTGGTTATATATTGTACAGACCATACATGATTCTAATTTTGTCTTTATTCATATTCAGCAGCTTTTCCTTTGACTGATCCCTTAGTCATCGAGCTTTAATCTCTGTTAATTTTCTAATGACATCACATGGACACAATCTACGTAATTGCTGACGTATGATTTCTTGGACCATATCATCGCTGTGGTAGGATCGCTGCTATATAATGAATCGCTGATATTGCTTAGCATGATTCCCTGCATATTTAGTATGAGCGGTCACTTAAATTAAATGCTGAAAGCTCATATAGTCGCTGCTATACTATTGTTGTCAATATAGTTGCTGAATGATAAATAATCCTAATGTTACTTCTGTGATGGCTAAGAATCCACAATTTCCTTAGCATATGAAGAGGCTTCCACAAAACATAAGTTGTTTGTATTATATGTTGATGTGCAATGTCTGTCGTGTCTTGCTTGCGCTTACGCCAACTTAGCTGTGCACTGCTTTGTATAAATCTGACTTAGGTTGCAGCCTATTTTATTCATGAACAAGTTTGTCTTTGCTGGCATTTTGTTTTTGTCTTGGATCGCTTCAGTATATTAGCACTGTTCATTATTGAGTTCAGGAAACCTCACAGGCTGGTAGGGAACCTGCTCTAATACCATGTCATTTGCTATAAGTATTATATAATTTATATAGTTTTCTTCAATATTTTTTAAAGATGAATAGTCAATTCTTTCTTTTATACTTATCATTGGTGACCCTTCGACAAGGGTCACCACTTTTCCCTTAATATATAAGCAATTATATTATTATTAAAATATAATAACTTTATCATATTATATTAAATTATATCATATTATATTAATTATATTATCACAATAATATATTTATATTATAACACCATTTATGTTATCTATGTCACCCAAAAGGAATCCGATAAAATAACATCAACAACTTCAACTAAAACTTAATTGAAATTACAAAGATGGTGGTTCTCTTAATCAATTCCTCTTTTTTAAGAAATGATTTGCATGCAACTACTTTCTAACTTAACAAAAAGTGCCTTATTGTTACGATAATACTAGTGACTCTAGAATTGACATTAGAACAATATCAAGGGTAGCAAATTTACTTTCTATATTTTGTGAAACAAATACAAGAACCCGAAGTCTCTTGTGCTTGTCTCAAATGAAGATTCAAGTAGGATAACCAATAAGGCACAAAGTATCTTATTGGATACTTTCAAATTTAATAAAAACACTTAAAATTGAAGCCCAAAGCCTTCAGTTCTCAGTAACTGAAGCTACTACTATCTATCACAATTTGTCCTTCTATAGCACAAAGTCTCCAAAAGTTCAAATTTGTTTTGAATGCAACAAGCAACTCAAAGTTTGCACAATTGAATCCAAATCCCTTTTGAATCAAAGCATTCAAGAAAATGTCGGCATAAAACAGCTTGAATTGGCACAAAGTATCAAAACAATCTGCCTCCTTTAATGAAAGCAAACTGATTTACATCCAAGCACAAAGCCTTAAGATGCACATACAAACTAGCAGAAGTTTCTTGCCTTGCCAAAAGATGATTAGTTACAATGAACTCCCTTCTTTATATAGGAAAAGAAAAGAAAGAAAGGAGATAAAAGGGGAAACTTTCAACCACCTTGACTTATTCAAAAACAAACTCCTAACTTTGACTTTTTCAAAGTTGCATGCCTAATGCAGTTGCCATTTGATTACATGTTACAACTTTGCACATGATACTATCACATGCAATTACATTTTTCTTTTCCATTAAATATATGATGAAAATATTCTAGGTGTTTGACAAGACATGACTTCTATTACATCATGCTTTATTGGTCTTCATACTACTACAAGATGCTCGAAGTTTTACAGTTGTTGTGCTCAAGTTTGGTGGAAGCATCTTGAACCAAAATATGAAAATGCATCCTTGATTGTTTCATTGAGTGTTCATTGACCATTTTTGTCTTGAAAGCATTCTATGCTTGTAATCATTCTTCCATCTCCTTGAAGGCTCCATTATGTGATCATGTTTGCTTTGTGTCCCTCTTTCTTCTTTGCCTATATAGAGTTATGCATGTTGGATATATTGGATGACTTTTAAGCAACAAAGGGTGAAGGCTTTAAGGCAAAACAAAAAAACTCAAAATGGGTTTTTTTGGGAGCATTGCATATTGAGTATGGCTGGAAACTTTTGGGACAGTGAAAGGATGTATGCGTTTGAGCTCAAAATGTCTGCTTATATGGTGGGAAAATCCAAAAAAAGGTTTTTGGAGGGCAATGGCACATGCGGATAGAAAGCTTTATGCGTGGAAAATGCATGAGAAACGAGTAGCATAGCATCTACTTATAATTAATTATTGTGTTTTCATCATAAGCAAGTGCACAAGCAACCACTATCATGAGTTGTAGTCACATGGCAGCAATACAACAAGTGCAAATGAAGTGTATGCAAATGTAAAATTGGGATTTTTTGATGCAAAAGCATGTTGTAAAGTAAGCTTGCTTTCCTTGGTAGTTTCTTTCAAGAACAATGTTTTTAATCCCAACTGCACATACAAATAAGGTGAAGTATATGCATGTGCAACTTGGAGAATTTAGATGGAAGATGGAAGGAGCACATCATATACATTATGCAAATCTGAAAATTGAAATTAAATGACTTGCATAAACAAAAGAACAAGTATTACAACAAAGCCTTATGAGATTGGCAAAGAATCTAACCTTTTTTCCTCAAGAAACAAAGGAAAAAGTCTCGTTAGTCTCTTATGAAAAATCTGAAAATGAATCCAATGAGATCTTCAGATTTAGAAAGGTTGCATGAATGAAAGTTATATAGACTTCGAATCTTGACTCAATCCTTGTAAAATAAATGCATTCTTGAGTCAAAATTCATAGCTTGCCAAGTCTAGGGAGTTGGAGATTAAAAATACATAATAATTGCAATTGTATTGACTAAATCAAATGCAATGTGCAATGACAATTAAAAATGGCATCTAGGGCATCAAATGCAACTTAAAAAGAGTGATAGACGAGTTGCAAATAATAAACAATACCCAAGAACTCACCTTGGAAACAAAATCTTTGAATTTGAAGAAGAAAAATGGTTAGAAATGGGCCATTTTTGGGCAAAAATGTGCCTTATATGGGTTGTTTGTGACCAAATCTTTTCAAATCTGCAATTTTGATGAGCCAAAATTGGTCCTTGAGAGATTTAATGTGAAAAGAACCCTAATGAAGGAAAAAATCATTGAGTTTTGATCATGAATCTTGTGATTCTTTGCTCCAAAATCCTGTTTTTGTCAAAAATGCCCAAAATAAATGGGTTTTTGCAAGTCAAAAACACGTGCATTCCTCTCAAAAATCGTCTTTCTTGCTTGTTTGATCAAAATTGTATGCAAAATAGAGTAATGACTACCTTTTCAACTTCCAAAAAACATGTTTTTGAACCCAAATTTGTCACTTTACCAAAACGCATGCAAGAGGGAATAAAGACGTGGTTTTAGTAGTGAAAAGCATGTGCTTTTCAAGAAAAAATTGTCACCCTTGCCTTCAACGGTTATAAGATGAGCATAGACACACTTTTTGGTGCTTAAAACATGTGCTTTTGGATCTAAATTCGACTCTTATAGGAGGATTTGATCCAAAATGTCTTCATAGTGAGTAATGATGTGAATTTTGAACCCAAAAGCACGTGCTTTTGTATTTAAAATCGGCACTCATATGCTCTGCTAATGTAAACATAAGTAATGATGTGCCTTTTAAAGGGAAAAGCATGCATTTTGCACTTCAAAAAGTCCACCACATGCATTAACATGTCAAAAAGCCTCTATTGAAGAAGTATAGACATATTTTTGAGATGCAAAAATACATGTAATTTAAAATACATATGCTTTTGGGTTAAAATTCCCCACCATTACACATTTAAATCATAACTCAAGTCAAAAAAACACATTAATGGACTTTTAAAGTGCAATAACATGTGCTTTTGGGTTCAAATTCCCCACTTGTAAGCATTTACGTGATATAAAGATGTGTTATTACATATGAAAAGTCCACCTATGTATTTAGGGCTTGTATTTTATTGGCAGTGGGTTTTAAAAGGTGATTTGCATGTTGATGATATGCAATGAGTGATAAGAACCCCACCTTTAGGCAATTAAAGTGTCTCATGTCATTAATTTTAATAAATAACTATAGTTTCCAATAAAGTAACATAAAAATAGACTAGAAAAGACCATCTTCATCAAAACATTAAAAACTATGGTCAAATCCATAGTTTAAAATTTTGGTTTCAGCAATATCTCAGCCAACCCAAAATTCTTGAAAATTTTGGAATTGGCAAAATCTCGATAAAAAAATCGGCAATAAATCGACACTTTTATCAAAAATTTGAAAATATACAATTTCTTAAAATATTCTTAAAAATGCACACATACACACCAAATTTGTAGAACATATAATGATTTGAGATATCCATCATATATTAATCAAAGTTTTGAGTTAATTAGTAATTCCAACTAAAACTTAGTACATTAACATAGTGATAGAATCATTTACCAAAAACCAAGTACATGTGAATATAAATAAGTTCAATACATATAGAAGTCAAACTCCATGAAACTACAACTTCTGAATACATATTAAGTTTAAGATTCAATATCAATGAAAACTAAAAGTAGCAATCATAAATTGTGGCTACAAGTAAAGCTCAAAAGAGATCGTCATTGTTGGGTGGTTGGTGTTGAAGTAGTTGATATGGCAACATCATCAACAAGTACCTGAATAAGTGCCTCGGGCTCAATAGAAGCCTTAGATGGATGACCAAGCTCATGTTCCTCCTCGCGCTGTCTCATCTGCCTCCATCTCAAACTCAACTAGTTGCTCATTTGTCAATAAAGGATCACCCACATCCGCATCTACATCCTCACCATCAAGAGGATCAATCCAATCTGTTGAATATGGATCAATGTCATCTAAGTCAAGTGCTTCATATGAAGCTTGCCCTTCCACCTTCTCATGCAAGCGAAGGTTGTACCTCATATAAACCAAGTCATTCAAGCATTTTTGAGTCAACCTATTGCGTTTCTTTGTATGTTCTGAAAAGTACTCCAATTTCTCTCATAGCCAGAAGCACAAAGTTGTGATAAAATTTGGATGGCAAGCTTTTGAAGATTAGGCATTGTGGAACCATAATCTTCCCACCACAAATCTACAAAGATTAAACAAGACCTATGTTCCCCCAAGTTTTCAATACGCGTACGGCGGGGGACGGCAGGACGGGTTTCTGGGACGGCAAATTTTTTTGGCGATTTTGGGGACGGGGGGGGATGGGGACGGCTATATATATAGGAAAATTTTAAAATATAGTATATACATTGAAATTTGTAAATATACATGTCATTCATATGAAACTAAGCACAAAGCATGTCATTTAAACATTATAGAACCATAACATACAACATTTGAATGCCATCTATGAAATAATATCCGATTTTAGTATTTTACTATTTAGTATTTTACTATTTAGTATTTTAGTATCCAATTCTCAAAATGCATATCAATACAATATCAGAGAACACTGAACAATGAATATTAAGTTATTAACCATTGTCAATATCATAAGACTCATAATGATAAGCATGATAAATCATAAATCTGAAAATCAAAATCAAAATATGCCCAAAGCTATAGGCTGCCATAAAGTAATAAGTATCATATAATCAATGTATCATAATCATGTTCATGTTCAACATAAAAAGCAAAACATAGAAAATGAAGCAGACTGTTGCTCCTATTCTGCCTCTACTAATCCATGGCATCAAAATCAGAATCCTCCTCACTGTCATCCTCCACAGGAAGCATAGTCTCATCTAATGGAACCCCAACCAATCCTAGTGCTATGTCATCCTCATCTATCTAGGCCACATTCTCAGGCTCAACATCCCATCGCAAAGCTGGTGTCTGCCTATACTCTGAAGTCTGGTGATCGGCAAGTCGAAGAGCATGATGCACTGTCACTAGCTTCTCCGCTCTTTTAGAGGTAACTCTATTCCTCTTGATAGAGTGGATATATGAATATGTGGACCAGTTCTTCTCTACAGCTGAAGAACTAGTAACATGTGAAAGGAGGCGACTGGCAAGTATCTTTAACTCAGGTGTATCTCTCCCATGCCAAGTCCACCATCCAATAGGATCCCTCTATGCCAAAAAAACTCTATCCAACCTTGCTTGTGGCTTACCCAAGTTTGGGCCACGAAGGTTGGTGAAGTCAAGGAACTATGCACGAAGAGTAGAGGCATCTTGAGCTGAATACATCTTATCAATTGCTTTTGTGAAGCCATCCAAAACCTCAGGATCATCACATGGGAGGCCCCTTCCACCCAACTGTGCATACCATTTGGGATTTAAAGCAAATGTTGCCATATGAAGTGGGGTATTCATTATGTTCCACCTCTGCGTCACAATAGGCCTAATATGCTCCTCATAAAAGCCCAATGTAGGATCCTTTGCCGCAACAATTCTCTTCATCTTACCCAACATGCTGTCAATAGTCTCATAGATCTCTCCTAAACTAGAAGCATCAGTATCAGCATATCTAATGACATCAACAATGGGTGCTATGACAGAGTAAATGTATCTGCAAGATCAAAATGCCAACAAAAAAAAAAAATCAGAATTAGAATTTTAAGAATTTTAAGATTATTAGTAGGAAAATCAGCAAGTAAAAGACTAATAGTAAATTTAAAAACCAACAACTTACTTCATTGTGGACCACCAACTCTCATCAAGGATCATTTGCCTCACCGCTTTTCCTTCAGTGGACTTAGAATGAGACCATCGTCCCCACTCTGGATTCACCACCATCAATTTGAAGGACCTCATACACCTCAATCATCCTCTCCATCAAAATGAAATATGTGCAATACCTATAGCAACAATTAAAAATTAAAAATTTAAACTTAAACATTAATGATTAAAATTTAAAACAAAAAGCATCACATGTAAGTAAACTTATAAATAATTTTTTTAAATAACTTAAAGTTAAAACAAACTAAAAGTAAACTATAATTATAATTGACATACCTTGTCTCGGTTGGTTTGAGGAACTCCTTCTTAGAGAAGGACTTGATAGAGCAAGTTAAGTGTGGTGGTTGCAAATAAACATTTGCACTTCTCTAGCTTCTAGCACCATTTGCTTCACCCATTCAATCTTCCCTATGTCCTTAAATGCATTGTTCAAGGAATGAACACAACAAGGGGTCTAAAATATGTGCCTATAAGCACCCTCTATCATCAAACCTGCTGATTTGCACACAGGTGCAGAATCTGTGATAATCTCTACAACATTAGAGGGCCCAATCTCCTCTATGGCATCTCGCAAAATGGTGAACTGAAAATCTGCATCCTTCTTCTTTCCTGAGCAATCTATGGCTCTCAAAAAATAAGAGCCAGCAGGGGATGTGACAATGATATTGATGAGTGGCCGATGTCTAACATCGGTCCACCCATCTATCACAATAGAGCAGCCTGTCCTAACCCAAGTGCGTCTCATATCCTCAAATAATAAAGCAACCTTTGAGTACTCTTCATCTAGGATAGTGGTTCGTAGCTTATGCTCACCGGGGGGCACAAATGAGGAATTCATGCTCATAATATCTTTCACCATTTGTTTATAATAAGTGGAACAGGCTGCATTATATGGGATACTATTAGCAACAAAGAATCTACCAATGGATGCCTTACACTTCTCCTTTGCCTGTGCATTAAACATACTTTCCACCGAGCCCTTCTCACTTCTACTTATCTTTCTCTTCCCTCTAGACCCACTAGGGCTGCCACTAGTACCAATGGCGGATGAAATATGCCTAGATGATTGTGAGGGAATGGATGGTGATGTCACTGTCAAATTTTGCCCCTCCATTTCAGCCTCTAAGTGCAATCTTTGACATTCTAATTTTTGTTCATCGGTTAGGTTAGGACAAGCTTTGACTCCTTGGCATGTAACACCTAAAAAATGTGACTTCACTCTTGTATAGCTGCCCCTAAAATCATCAAGACAAACATGACAATCCCACACCCTAGTCCCTTCCGAATTCTTTTTATCTTTTGGCCTAGGTGTGACATATTGGAGAAGAGGTTTTTTCCTATTGAAAAGACCCTTTGCAAAATTCTTCATAATGTCGGAAGGGCATTTAAACAAATCAGCTTTAGGATTGGGTTTTTGCCTAGTGTCACTACTAACAAGATCAACCTCTACATTTTCTTCTTCACTACTACTACTTGTACTCCCACTGCTGCTCATTGTGTTTAAATATGCAATTGAATAGATATATGAGCTGAAACAATGAAAAAAAATCAGACTTTGCAAGCTACAAATTTATTAAAAAAACGATAGATGAAAGCACAAAGAGTTTTATACTTACTTGGTGGACAAAATAGAAGATCAAACTCTTGGTCAAGCTCTTGGAAGCAAAACTATTACCTCCTCTACATGCAAAATGAAAACTTCAGCCGGCTGCAACATAAAATGAAAACCAAAGAATGGTTAAAACAATTTAAATGTGTTGAGTTATATACATTTTAAGGTTTTTGGAGGAGTGGGGCCCACTAGCCGACCAAAAAAGACATAACAAATGTTTTTTTTTTTTTTTTTTTTTTAATGTTTTGAGCTTGCAAAAAAGGGGGACAACCGGCCGTACCCGGTACGGTCGGGGGACGGCTAGACGTCCCCTTTCCATACCGGCCGTCCCCCTTTTGTCCCCCCACGTCCCCAAGTTTCGGGGATGTCCCCTGCAAAAAAAGGGAATTTGGGGACGGCTGGGGGATGTCCCATACCCGTCCCCCTGTCCCCGGGACGTCCCCGTCCCGAAACGGGGGGTTTTAGGCCGGGTACGCGTCCCCGGGGAACATAGAACAAAACCATTTATGATGTGGTAAAGCTTCCAATAAACTTCATGAGCAAAATAAATGGTATGATAAAAGTTTAAAACTAAGTGTTAGAAATAGATAATACTGGGGGGGGGGGGTGAATCAGTATTTTCGATCTTTTTACCCACAATTGAATATTATTAATTACTTTACCACATCTAGAAGAAAGTAAACGAATAGTGCTGAACAGTATAAACAACCATACAAAAAGAGAGATCATAACACCATATTTTGTTAACTAGGGAAACCCTAGCCAAGGGAAAACCCCGGTGGGGATGAAACCCACTAGATGATTCACTATATAAAGAATCTGGTTAAGGATATTGACCCTGTTAGGAGTCTATGAAGCATGTATAGTGTCTCGAGTCCCTATTAGGAGACTAGGCCTTGTTAGAAGCCTCAACCCTGTTAGGAGTTGGTGGATCATATACAAATGTGTGCAAGAAGAGCCGACTGCCCTAACATGCAACTATACAATAAGTTCTTCAAGAAATAAGTATACATACAATACTGAGTTATTTGTTGTACTTCGCAAATCTTCTGACTGATGATTCTTCACACAAGAGCAACTGCGCAGATATTAATCTACAACATATCTTCGCATCATATAGAAAAGTATCGCATTCACTTGTTACTCGCATTTCACAAGATCTTAACAACTTCGCAATTATTGATCAATAAATCATCATCCACTTTTTCACTTCCACACCTTAACTTCGCAAATAAAATTTTTTACTTATACAAAACATTTTAGTAAATTCTTCCTTAGTCAACTCATATAACATCATTAGAGTCGGCTATAACTTGAAACATTAAATCAAATTGTTAAACACATCTTGCTAATATGCTATGTTTTGCGCTATGTCATCACTGCATCACTAATTCCCTCATAACTCAAACTCGATTTACTGTACGAACATGCGCACTAATATATGTCACCATTATGACGTCATGCATCTTTGGTCAACTGCACAAGAGAATATTCCAAGGGAATATTCTGTTATCATCAAAACTATCCTGCTGTTGTAACACTATCGGATACTTAGACAATTTTTCCTTCACAAGTGAACATGACTAATCTACAAAACAAATATGTTGCCATAAATGACAACCATAACTTACCTTATCTGATTGATTGGACATATTGCCAACACTAAGTACATGTTCTTTTTCACCTAGCTGCAAGGTGTATCTCCTACGTTTACAACCAGGAGAAGAAAACAATGGCCTCTCTTCCCTCTTGTAGCTCTGCAACTCATCAAGTATGAGGTCTCAGAGGTTCAAATCAACAACCAATCTTCGAATACATGTATCCAAGCCAATTTGAGCCTCTGCATCTACTCTAAGGGTCCGTTTGGTTGTTGGAATATGATTTGAGGATTGGTATTCAGAATCTTGGATTTGGGATTCGGGAACTTGGAATCCAGATTATGGTTTTGGGAATTTAGATTGGAACTGTTTGGTTCAAAAGAATAAATATTTGATATTATGAATTTGGTATTCTAGACCTATTTGGTTCAAACACATATTCTAAAGAAAGAAGAACAGTCTAGGAATGGTTTTTATGTCTAAGTCAGAGATCAATGCATTCAACCATAGCTTTGAATGAAATAAATTCAACCATGAAAACTCATATCCCCACATCAACACAAACCCCTCCCTCCAAGAAACACTTGAAATTTTTTTATTTTAGATCCCCATTGCCTGATTACCATATTTCCACATGGACTAGCTCAAAAATATAAAGGATATAGCAAATATAAGAATTCCAACCACCACCACAACAGGTTGAAATACAAGTTGCGCATTTGCCACGGAAACATTCAAATTGAATAATGCCCCCATTAATGAGAACGATAATCTGGAGAAAGTTCACTCATGTATCACTCAATTTCTCAAACAATCTTGTTGAAATTAAGTGCATTTTCTATTGTCCCTGTTGGCCAACTATAGCTGCTTAATCATTTTGATTACTCTACACATAGACATTTATAAATATGAGACTATATGGGAAAGCTTTGAGAATTCCACAAATCATTTCATGCCTACCATGAAGCTCTGGAAAGGGTTGAGAGTAACTGCCTGAAAGACTTCAGTGGATCTGACTTCTGTGTCATTCTCTCTCTAGTTGAATCCATCTCCAAGAAAGATGACTCTATTCTCTTGTAAAAAAATGAGCTCGAGAGACTAGACTGGAAAATATTATTCCACTATGTTGCAAGCAATTGATATTATTGATGTAGTTGACTAAACAAAAGCAACAGTAGCAGTCAGTTCCAGGTGCATCCCTCCTTGTTCCAAAATAAGCTTCCCCTGTTTCCTACTTACGATGCTAAAGCAATGGACCATCTAGCGAGCATGCCATCAGAGCGTGCATAAAGTGAAAACACGACGCCAGTCGGATGATTTGATAGAATCCATAGGTGGAACTACAAATTGCGGCATGTACAGTGTATGTGGGGCTTATGGAGTCTGCTTTAGCCAAGCCAGTATTCAGTTGTATAGCCATATGGGTGGTTTTGAGCCAAGAAACGCCTTCCTGTCACAAATGGATCATTGTTGTCCTCCATGTGAGGCCCTGATGCCCTCACGAAGTCTGCAAGTGGTTCAGCCATTTTGTATCAACAATGGCGATAAAGGTGGAGAGACGTAGAAATGGATCTGAAATCTAATTAATTTTCACTTTATTTGGAATCCTCATTTTTTTTTAAATTGGGAATTAAAATGTGGATTCCAAATAACAAATATTTTGAAGGAATTTGGAATGCTCATTTTGGGTGTCAAATGGGGATACCAAATCCACATTTCTCCAAATTCCAATTCTAATTTGGCACACCCAAACAATGGATTTGAAATTTTCAAGGATTCGGGATGCCAATTCTTGTCTAATTCCAGAAACCAAATGGGGCCTAAAAGTGTTGTAGAAATAGAACTTGAGGTTTAAGTAGTAGGAAGTTGCATAAATATGTTGGTGGAGTTGTCTGTTCCACCTACGATCAATTATGTTCCATATAGGTCTATATTTGGTCTCATTTAAACTATACAAGTGTTGAATGGCCTCTTTGGCCCTGTCCATGGGCTCATACAAAAACCCCGTGGGGTTTTTATCCCAATCCACAATTCGTAAAACCTTCACCAATGGTTCTAACACCTAAACATAAAAAATTATACAAAAATCAGTGAATGGAAATATATCAAAATTAACTAATAAATCGTCAACGAAGACTTGAAAAACTTACTTTGAGAATCTCCTCCATTAGCTTTTCAAAGCTAGCATCAAACAGAATCTTCACAGCATTCTCTGATTCAAGCTTCTTGGCATAAGGACTATCTAGCCATTTATTATCTAGAAACATATGCCTCAAGTCTAAAAGTGTCACATATATGCTTTGCAAGTTTAGAAAATTAGTAACAAAGCATGTAATGCCCGCTCATACAAGATCCTTACCACTAGTGCGCTCTCTCATAAGACTCAAGACCCATGTATGATTGTAGATGTACTTTGCAATACTCCTTCCATCTTCAACCACTTTCTCCACCCAGCTCAGTTTCCCTAGGTCCTCAAGGAGCAAGTCAAGACAATGGATAGCGCAAGGGTTCCAAAATAATGTAGGATGCCTCTCCATTAGAAGTTTATCGGCTGCTACATACACAGTTACATTATCATCACAATCTGGATGACATTAGCCACTCAAACTTCCATTACCACCTCATCCGACATGTTGCACAAATTTTCTACATTTTTTACTTGATCAGAGGCATCAACTAATTTTAGAAATACCAATTGTCCCCTTGAAGCAACTGTAACGCTGATGAGCGTCCTACTCCTGTTATTTATCCACCCATCGGATTTAACAGTGTAGCCTTTCTATTACCAAACATGTTTTTTCTCTTCCACAAGTTGATGAATGTTTTTGACCTCACCATCTAACAATGACCCACTCACCTCATAAGGAGTTGGGAGCTTGAACCCCTTACCAAACAAAGAAATCGAAGTTACCACTTGATCTCAATACGGTCTACATAAAGCATTGAACAGAATATCATTGTGAATCAAGAATTTTGCAATTGCCACCTTTGTCTTCTCATGCATCTCTTTGATCCATGCAATGCCTAGCAAGCCAGGTTGAGCACCAAGAGTGTTACGTGGAACCCAAATGTCTAATAAAGACTCAACCACACTTCTTGATCCTTGTATTTGAAGCCCAATGAAAAAAGCCTCTTCACCTGTTTGTGATCCTATAGAACTAAATGTAATGTCCCCATTTTTAGCAGGTTCCTGCAGTTGGCCAAGTTAGATCACCATAGCGACCCTCGTGAGCTGACAAGGTGTTTTGGGGGTCTCAATTGTGTATTTACTATTTTTAGTAAGCCTATTTTTAGTAGTTGTTATTTTTGGCAGTGCAGTGGGTGGCTTGGCAGTTGGTCATCACCTGCAGTTAATCAGGTTAATAATTGCATGAGCTCTTATTTATTTATTAATCGTCAAGTTGCATTATTATAATAATGTTTATATTATTATAATAATGACTTTAAGAGATATTTCTAAAAAGTGTATTGGAAAGTTTCTAGTGCTGAGTTCTTTTGGGAAATTTCCACAATTTCTGAAATGGAGTTTTAAGGAAACTTTGGCCAACGAAAGCTTATAAATGAGAGCTCATTTCATTGGGAAGGACACACTTGAATATATATATATTTGTTTTTATTACCTTTGTGGCTTTTTCCTGAGTTTTGAATTATGAGCCCTTGCTCTAGTATAAGGGTCTCTAAATTTCTAATGCTTAAAGTCATTGCTGAAGTATAGTGGTTTTATTGGTCAAATCTCCTATCTGTCATTTTCTGTGTCTGGGAGATTGGTGTTGTAATTATGAGATTCGTCATTGACAGTTGTGCTGAGGTAAACAATTGTCAGAATTCTCCAATTGTATTCACTATGGCTACGAAGATGGAAATATTGAAGGGAGTTGACTGTATTTAGATTACAAGCTTCAGCTATCGAATTGAGATTTGATAGGGATATTGATGATTGCCAATTGACAATTAGAGGCAGCGTTCAATATAGTAATTGCTCTTAGGCGAGTTCTGAGCTGGATTCATTCCCAAAGGGCTGGATGGCAGTTATTACAAGACCTGCAATTTACTAGCTAATGTGTGACAGCACAACCTTCTACTAGCTGCAGTTTGATATTCTGGAGCAGTGTTTGGGTTTGACAGCAATTTGGACGCCCAAACACTAGCTGCACTAGTCACGGGTTTGGCATTTGGGAGGAGTAATAACAAATCGCAGTCATGGCATTCTAAGTTAACCCTGTGATCAGCTTGTGCAATCTGTGTTGGAGCTGGACGACATTTTCATTTTGCCTGTCGTTAGCATTTGGAGCCATGTCCATTGTTCTAGACTTGTGTGATTGAGTCCTTGGGAGTTTTGCATTGAAATTGGTGAAGGTGAATGTTGGTGGCATGCATTCATGTGGGATAACCAACCATTAGCTACGGCCTACACATTGTTATTGAGTTGGCACGTGGCAAATCACATTGAGAGCTGGCCAAAGATCAGCAGTTATAAACCAAGTTCTTAATACATTCAAGTTGATTGGTTATAAACTCATTATGCATTGTATATGCTTCTTTGAATAAGAAATGGATTTGAGTGTTAATTTTCTATGCTTCTTTCGGTTGTGCTATCATTTATATATGTTCCACAAAATATCAAAATAAAATCAGAAAAACAATAAAACAAAAAATACCAAGATTATTCTCATTTACAATATTCAGTTCTAGCCAGCTAAGGGTTTTTACACTAAAAGTCCCCATTGGGGTTGCTATGGCCTCGAAGGCCCTTTTTGCTACCTTATTTTGTGCATATTTTTGAAGGCTTGTAGAAGCCTCTCTTATAGCCTCTTCAAGACACATGGTACACGATGTAAAATTACTACATGGAATCTTTGCAAGATAGTATTTCAATCATCTTATGTCTAAAGTCATATGCTTAAGGCATAGATACATTGAACTTGTCCTTTGCTTGCTCCTGGGATCCCATGTTTCCGTGAAGGGTCCTTCTCTGTGCCACCAAGCATCCTCTAAAGAAATAGGTAGACTTTGAGAACCTAGAAAAAAAACAAGCAATTATAATTAGAAAGTGTCTAATGAGTAACAACTTAATATTTTATAAATTTGTCAAAATACTACTATAAATCTCATAGTTACACTGCCTTGGGGGATGGGGGGACGACAAAATGGGGGGACAAGTTTCTGGGACAGGGGGACAAAGGGGTCTTAATTTGATGACGGTGGGGGGACAATGGCAAGAGACAGGAAGGGGGGTATATGTATATATATGCATATGGTACTTAAAATGCTAGTTATAAAAATATGTATTGCAATATAAGATATAAAGATGTAAAAGAGTAAATACTTGAACATTGCATTGAATTGGAACATCGAACATTAAACATAAATAGTCAAATCTACAAATAGTCAACATCGGGATGTCCCCCATCCTTGGTGGAGGTGGCGAAATCTGGTGGCGCCGCTAGGGACGAGGGATGGAGTCCCCAAGTGCCCGATGCATTGAAGTCTCTAGGACATGGGGAAAAAAGGGGGTAGACGCATCCCCGTGTTACTATGATAAATCTACTAAAATCTATTATAAATCTACTAATATATATTATATATTATAGATCTATTAAAATATATTAACTAATAATTATAAATCTGTAAAAAAACTATTGTTATTATATGTTAACAATTCTTTAAAATGAAAATAAAACAATATTACTATATATTCAAAATATAGCAAATTTAAATTACTTTAGTCTTTAAATACTTTAAATTTAATGTAATTTAAATATTTTAAATTTAATGAAAATATTTTTTATTTTTTATTTTGAGTATTACTATATTTTAAATTTTAATCTTTTACCAAAACAAAATAAATTCTTATCTGGGAGGTCTTGGGTTCAACTCTACTCGAGCTTAACATATACTAATAATAATTAATCACAACACATAATAATAATTAATCTTGGTTTCCACCTCTTACTGATCAAATAAATAAATAAAACAATTAAATTTTTAACAAAATTTATTAATCAAATTTAAATATATTCAATTTTTTTTTTATCGCTAAGAGGCCGAAGTCAAGGTTAATTATTATTTATTGTGATTAATTATTATGATTATTAGTGAAGCTCGAGTAGATTCGAACCCAAGACCTCTCGGATAAGACCCTCACAATTTACCATTGTGCTGTAGGCTCTTGCCTAAAAAATATTCAAATTTACATAAACGTTTACAAAAAGAAATGAAAATACCTGGAACTTTAATTCTAAATAAACTCCAAAATTTGAATGTCTATGTGCAGAGATTCAAGTGCAAAAACAAGTCAATGACATCCGAATGAGTGTCGTCACAGAATGCAGAAACAAATTTCGTCGCCACGGATGTAGTCATTGGTCGTCGCTAAGGGAAAAAAGTTAAAATGAAACTAACACTTTGTCTGCACATAAAATAATAAAAATGGTAAACCTAAAGTCCATGTCCATATGACTTGTCAACAAAATTCCTGGTGTATTTTTTTTTTTTCTGCTTGATGTTTCCTGTGAAAATCGCAGCGTGTTTTTGCAAGTTAGTGGTGGCAATTTTTTGCACATTTAATCCGAACAAGATGGAGATTTGCAAGATATCGTGATATCGATGATATCTCGCCATTTTTTGAACTATGGTCAAATCGACTTAGAATGAGCTGGAATTTTAAAATGACTGTCAAAATCCACTTTAGACATTAAAAACAATTTTATTTTGTGCAATTGCCAATAAAAAAGCTCACTTTTTTAATAAGACGTGTTGTTAACTTGAAAATCCCCACCTTTTCCTTTATAACTGGAGCTAGACAACTTCATTTGAGGCCTACATTAGCTCAAAATAAGCGGGATTCCAAGGACTATTATCCTAAGCGGAAAACAAGATTAAAAACTACTAACAAGTAAGTTAAAAATGAAGAAAAGACGTGAAAGTTACCAAAAATCATGCAGTTGCAATTAGAGAAGAAAAACTCTTACTAACAAGCATTTGGGGATTTAACTTGATGGAAACCTTCGAAGAGATCACACAAATAAAGTTACAAAAAGCACAATTCAAGGATGACAAATTGCCTTCATGACGTTTGACTAATACGTACAAACAAAGAGGATGCACCTACAAATCCATGAGAAAATTGCGTAGGGTTGCCATAATTTTGTGATGTCAAATTTGAAGACAACAAATTGTCAATTAGCTCATAGTGATCAATCATCATACGTGGACTAATGCTAGTAGTCAAAATCCAATTTAGAGTCCAGATTGTAAATCTATAACTAAATTTGAAAATATTTAAGTTCTTAGTTTAGTATTTTATTATTAATAAGTCATAATGGTGACTAAGGGAAAAATAATAAAGTAGCAACAAAATTTCTTCTTAGGCAACAAGTTGTAAGTTGCAACATAAAAGGTGCTCTTAATATTTTAATGAGAAAATAATTCTCATGGTTCAATTTGTGAGGGAATATATTATTTTTGATAAAGTTCAATGTAAATTAATAAAAGATTGCCTTAGACATTCGAACTCTTGGAGGGATAGGGCAAATGAAATAAAAGAAGCTTTGGGGGCCATTTTTCCATTATCCAGGTTTTATTTTTACTTGTACAATCTGAAGGAGGAGCTCTGTGAAGGATTTCTACAGCAGTGGATTTCAGGGAGCAAAAACCTTTAGAGGAAATCCAAAGTTGGGTGTAGCCCCAGCTCTCCAGGTGACAAATCACAAAATACAACATAGAACAACATTAGTTTCATATTGGCATCAATTTGGGTGAAGGAATTTTCCAGATCAATCATTGTTGAGGACAGATTTGTGGTATCAGAACTCAGATTGTGTTGTTGAATTATCTAACTCCAGTTAATTCCAGCTTGGGGGTGCAGTCTAGGGTTATCACAATTGTTTCCAGTTTCAATGTGGAGCAAGAAGAGGTAGAAATCAGAATACTGGACGTCTAAGTTGGGTTGAATTATAGTTTACAGTCTGAAAGGATTTAGATAAGACATTAGCAGCAAGAAAAAGCACCAATTACTCCCCATTGTAGCACCCCAAACTCCATCCGATATTTCCCATCTTGGACGCTGAGCAAGCACGCAGTGAAATTAGTGCATAGAACTTAGCAATTTTCATATTTTAAGTGTTTAACGACTGCAGAAGTTATCCCAGGAGCTGCCAGCAAGGAAACAATCAGATTTGTAGCCTTACAGTCCAAATTTGGAACTCCAAACCCTCCTCAACTGAACAACATTTTACAGCAGCAAGCTAACATCTATAACTTCTGAGATTTTTTACCTCTGCATCCACATCATTGCTTTGGCGTAGAAAAAGTCAGGGAATATAGACCAGATACTATCCCTTGTGCAGTTCAGGAAGTCTGATCTGTGTTCAGATCACCTGGTATGATTGGATCAGGATTTATGAATAAATAAAAATCAGATTTTGTTCATGACTTGGTTCTTGTCTTTGGCATTAAGTTAAAAAATTTAGTTGGCTAGTTTTAGCAATGTTAATTTACAAGCACTCTGCAAATTATAATCAAAAACACAAAAAAGAAAATAAATAAGAAAAGAAACGGAAAAAAAAAAACAGAATTTGCAGAGTCGTATTCTGGGCGTGGCTATAACATTTGCGCTGCAATTTTATATTATTGTTTCGTGATTCTCTAACAACAAATTCCTCTAGCTTTCTGGGTATGTGGATATCATTCAGAAAAAATAGATCTCATTAAGGGTCACTTTTTCATTAAGACTTCAAAGGTGTGAAGAACAGGAAATTCTATAGAGTACGTGACCTGGTCAGCCATGAAACATGTATCTTTCAAAAAATAAATTATTTTTATAGTAGACAGCCTTTTCACCTTGTCCTGGAAAGACTGCAAATATTAAATCTGTTGCTCTTGGATCACAATCGTGTTGCAGAATTCTGGACTTTTTAGTTTTGAGTTCCATTTAACATCGGTTCTTTACAGGAACATTCCAAAATCAGACTCATTCAAGCAAGGCCTGATCCAACTAAATATTTCCTTGCCATGTGACTAAATGTTCCGTACGCAAAACCATTTCAGTTCCTAGAACCCTTTAAAGGTGAAAGAAGGCCTACAAGAGTCTTCTTAGGGTATAAGTTTCATTTAGAAGTATTATAATTTCTTATCTGTTAATCTTCTTCAACGAATATTGATATGATGTGTACTGGTGAACATGGTTTGTTGATATCTTGAATAATTGCCATGAAAATATTTAGATGATATATGGTACGAAAAACACAAATGGTGTGAATTGGACCTTGACATTGGACTTGTTGATGTCAGTCGCTGACTGTGTCATTATGTCTATCCAATAGAAAGGCTGAAGTGGATCATTTGATGTGCAAGTCCCACAGTATTTAATACTCGGTCTTATTCTTTTAACTCAACCAAAATATTACAGGATACAACCCATACATTTATACAGCTAATTCACAAAAAGGTGAATTTAACTCTTTACCTCATAACAGTAACCTGCATGCATAGAAGATCCAACAGTATAGGATTTAATACACAATTACTGTCAGTCCTATTTTATTTCAACATTTCAACTTGAAAAAATATTTTGATTTGATAGTTGATTTTTAAACTTATTCCGTTCACAAACATGTTCATACTGAACAAGTATGCATCCCCAGGCCCCATTGGTATCTAATATGAGAGACTTATCAATGTACTCTTTAATTCCCACTGTAACAGAAATCCTTCAGGAAGTATCCCTCAACCAATGCAACATCCTTTGACATTCTTGTTGTTAATCTGTTCAGTTTTCTGGGAGGAATATTGATATTCAATTCACTCTTCTTTATACCAGATATCAAAGGAAAAATTGTTATTATTAATTTCTGAATAGCTTCATCCTCCATAGCCTGCTTGCCAAAGAAATTCTCCCTGCCAAAAGATGCTAAACCTTTTGATTCAAGTAGAACAGAGCATAAGCCACGTTCATTACAGACATCTAGAATTGAATCAAGATCTAGCCTCTTCAGTATGATTACATCCACACCCTTTTGTCTCAGAAGCATCTCCATAGATTGACCACTTTGTTTTCCAGCATTTTGCACATCATCTACAATACTTCTCTCATCTGCTAACACCAAGGTTGGAGAAAGATTAGTGTTAAAAACAAATGAGTCAATAGGAAAGTCAAATTTTCTGGTAACTACTATCCTCAGAGGCTGTTTTGCCCCTGCTTCAGAAGAAAGAAGTGTTGGATTGTCAAACAACGCGTGATCTGAAACAATTACACCATCGTATTCCTTTAACAGTTCTGAATAGTAACCCCCTTCCTCCACTGCACCATCTCCAAGATAATCTAGCATTCCACCATCCAGTGACATTGATAACCTACAATTTCACAGAACAGCAAAGTGAAAAAGGATATTGAATGCCTATATGATGGACAAAAAGCAGAGTTCAAATGAATTACACCACAGACCTTGAGCAATTAATCCTTCCCAGCTTCAGAATATGAAAGAGAGGTCATGAGAAGAAAGGAAAGATCTTCATAGGCTTCATAAAGGTGTTCTACACTACACAGAGACAAACTAGGGGCTATGATGAATAAGCACAGCCTCCAATTCTCCTAGTGATTGTAGAGTGGAAATATCACTCAAGGCCACAGAGATATGGCAATCATACAGAATAACACAATTGAACATAAACAGAACAGAGATGGGATAGAATCATGCATGTGGGATATTATAATAACAATTTCCTGCTTAAAGATTAAAAAATCATAGCTGCCTTGAGATAAGGGAATACAGGTACTGATACAAAGATGTGAATAAGGATGCCATTGATATTAGGATACATGAGTAAACAACTGAAGGTACAGCTATATTTATGAATAAATGTAATCACCAAACATTGTGGATAAAGGGACAGGGACATCATTCTTATTTGTATACTGGAGTTTTCAGTAAAAATGCAAAAAGAGCATTGTAAATATTGAATGCAGCAGATAATGCAGTTTACAAGCAATCTAGCTAGAAAGAGAACAGGGTGAAGAATACACGTAAAATATTGCATACGTGATACAGATTATAAAACAGGCAAAGGAATTGAAGCATAAAACTATACATAAGAATTACTCCAAGCATACTTGTTGCATGGTGTAGAGCACATTTCCTTATCACATAAGTTAACACAGTATAGTTACGAAGTTTATAATTGCAAGTTAAGAAATGTTTAAGTGATATATACAAGTGATATTGCATGGATAAAATAAATTGTTCTGGAAAAAAGAAATCAAGCTTAGCCTCAAATGGAGCAATGCCCAATGAAGAACTTTTATTTGATTCAACGTAACAGATTAAATTTCAAAGATCATACAAAAAGAAATAAATGCAAACACTGTACTCAATGCTTGAGTAGAGAAAATATGGTAGAAGACAGTTACCAAAAAAATATTCTCTCTGTAAAGTCAAATTAAGATATATCAATATTAAGATGATCAATTGTAAAGAAAGACAAAGTATCTGATTTCACTTTCAAATAAAATGCAAAACTACTAAATAGCAATTTGATATATAACAGATCTCAAGCACTCAAAGTGTTGGGTGGAAATTTTGTCGCTGTAACTACAACTTACAAAACTGTGGATGTTTTGCAACTGAAACATTTTAGGATCAATTTAAAAATAGTGGTTCCAGCCACAGCATGTGCGACACAGTCTCTCCTACTTCTCAGGGACGGATTCCCCCTCTTATCGCTAGTGGAATCAACAAAACACTTAACTACTAAGCTAAATCAGGTTGAGACCTTCATCCTCGTCTCATATTTCAGAAAGATGTTACAATTACAATACAATCATAGAGCAATAGTGTAATTCACTTACAAAGTATTTGTTGGAGCAATATTTCCAATAAATAGAAGATATGACGTAAAAATAATCTTTAGCGTACCATCATTTTATGTAACCACGAAACTCCTGAAAGCTCAAAGTCTTCCCATGGCTCCTTAAGAGATTTTCAGAATAAGAATGAAACACATGTGCAGCTCAAAGTCTCCAACACGTATTCCACCCTACATGTACAAATGAAGAGGACAAAGCAGCACAAAGTTTGCAAGATATTCCCTTTCTTGAATGTCCTATGTTAATCTCAGACTTGATAAACAGGTCAAAGTCTACAAGACCAAATCTGAAACCAAATTATAACTCTGAACGCAATATGCAGCTCAAAGTCTACAAGATTGAGTTTAAATCCCTTTTGAACAAAGCATCAAATCTCACAATCAACTTAAGAAAATTTCATCACATTACAGCTTGGATTGACACAAAGTCTCAAAACAACCTGTCTCTCTTATTGAAAGCAATCTAATTACATCTAAACTCAAAGATTTAAAGTGCATGTACAAACTGGCAGAGTTTTATTGTCTTGCCAAAAGATGAAAATAACAATAAGGCTCCCTCCTATATATAGATGAGGAGCTGGGAGAGATGGGGAGAGACGCAGCAAAGTTGGACCTATTCCCTAACTAACTTTGACTTATTCAAACTCCAAGTCCTAATGTACTTGACCTACAATTTAAGTACATACAATGACTTTGCATGTGAAAAGATCACTTGCAATTACAACTTGGTTCTTTTAGGTGGTTCAGGATGGTTCTATACAGAATATGTAGGACGGTTCTCACCAGTACTTTTGTCTACCATGACTAATAATCATAACCAAACACAATATACAGCTAATACAATACCATATGATGAGAATTGAATGATATCTTTCATTAATTCCAAAATCTTCCATACAAATCTTCCTTATCTTTACTTGGATCTGTTCTTATATACTATTCCTATTGGTTAAGTAAACAAACACACATCGCTTCACTACAACTAATTACCCAACTCTCCTACTAACAAATTTTAACATTAAGTATACTAATAATTTATTACTGACCTACATTAAACCCCTCCCCCTTCCTCCCCCCCCAAAAAACCTATTCGTCTTCTAGACAACTAAGACAAAAATGAGCCAACCAAATCACAATGTTTGCTAAGAGGATGGTTGTGAGGACGTCCTTGGAGTGGTGGCTCGTGTCTACTGTTGTTTCAGAAGTTTCAAGTCCCTTCCTGCGGCTAGTTGCTTTGCTTGTGTTGTCTGCAGTAGCCTTAGTGCATCTATTTTGTCCTTTCTACCATGGCTAGCTTCTCTGCTTGTGCTGCTTTCTCCAATCCCCATTCGGTTTTTAACTATTGTATTTTTGTTTCTAAGAGAGCTCGTCTCCTTTAGATCTATGTTGCCTCCCTCGTTACCTACTGTAGCTCCATAAAAGTGGTTCTGAATGTTTGCTCCATCTGCGCTAATATAGGTATGATGGGTGGTTGTCTCATGTACGTATGTACTACTTGGGATGTCCTCCATTTTCCCATTTCTTCCTCCATTTTGCCTCCCACTCCAAGAAGTGTGCAAAATTCCTCATATCATCCGCTCTACATAAATTTCAGCAATGATTTCATTTCCTTTACTACCACTCCCATATCTGACTCCTTTTCTTTTTTTATTATCTCTTATGTAGTCTATCTTATGACATTTAATTCTGCTAGGAATTTTTCTATTGTATCTCCAAATGATAGTAACCCCCTTTCTGTCATCCCTCCTCTGTCATTTGTGTGTCCACTTTCAGCTTCTATTCTATCTTCACCCTCCATTTGTTGATCATATTGCTCCTTGCATAGGTCTCCCATCCTCATCAAAGTAGGTGAGGGTGGGCGTGCTTCTTTTACTGCTATCTGAAATTTTTCCAATAGCTTATCCGCTTCATCGATCGTACCCTCCTCCCCTCCTTGTCCAGGGTTACTTTCTTGGTGACTATTTGGTTCTTGCTCCTGTCGTGTCTTTTCTCTACTAGTTTCAGCAAGTGTGATGTAATGTCCCCTTCTCCGCGCTAGACCTAATGGCGCATTGTTGGTCTATCTTTCCATCTAGATAGGTTAATGGCATTTATTCTTAGGATGCCAACCAGTCACAGGAGTCTATTTGGTTTCATTGAAGGAGATATTTAAAGTGGGAACTTCTAAAGCTTAAGTCACTTTATTTTATTAAGTTGATTTATAGAGTACTTTATCATTTAAAGTCACTTTATGACAAAAACGACTTAAGTGACTAAAAGACAAAATAGGCTTTTATCTCACATTGTTCAGTTGTTTGCAACTCCCCTCACTTCAAGGTTATAAAAGAAATTATTTGCATTGGGATTTACACCATGAATTATATCAGTATATTGAATATGAAATCGGTTGCTTAGATGTGACTAGCTTTCTTAAGGACGAACCCCCCTAAGAATTGAGTGACTGGACATAACCCCAGTACCTCCACAAAGACTATCTTAGGTCCAAGTCAAATTTGCAGCACAAGTCTTCTATTGGAGTCAACATTTAGGAGAAATCAGGTAGCAGTCATACCATTTGCAGTCCTTATTCTAACTGATTACAAGCATATGTTCAATCCCAATATATTAGTGGTTGTGGAAGACATACAGTATCAATAACGGCAGGGAGTGGTATTAGTACGCTCACGAAAACCTACCCAAGGAGGCCAGGTCTTAGACGACATGGAATAATAATGGTATGGGGTGAATACCATGCGTGATACAGCAGTAAGCAGAGGTGACAACGTCAGTATCAATCCAAGGTCAGCATAGCTCTCTCTCTAGTCACGTCATCATGAGCCGGTTGCACGGAAGGCATTTCCTACAACATGACCTCCAGTATAGCCTGAGCCAATCACAACATCTGATTTCGTCTGACTGCGAGTCACACATCACGTGCAGGGTTCACTCCCATTAGATTCGAGTTTACTAGCAGTTGCATCAAAGGGGATTAGAGGGTCACAGACCCAAACGCGCTACCTCAGAATTTATGAAGTTGAATGAATATAAAATGATGGTGCAAATAAAGAAATTTTAGCCCAACCGGAAAGTCTTCGACAGCCAACTCACTACGACTGCTCCAAGTTCATTTCATTTAATTCCATAACTTACTTGCTTAGCTAATGTCCCATGTCTTCAAACCGTGGAATATAAATGCTTGATTATTGCGGAATACTTGTATTACAATAGGTCATTAATGGCTGAAATGAGTCCTTAGTATAATGCATTTTTGGAGTTTGGTTAAATTTCAATATTGATTTTTGTTCTAGCTTTTGCATTATATTGGTCTTCCTTGTTATTGTATTGCATTTCTAGAATCTGTATATTACAGTGGTATCAAAGCCATAAGTCCTGCCAACTTGTGGGAAAGATTATTAACGTAACAGGTTGGATTAAATAGGAAAAATGACAATTTGCGTGAGGAGGAAACCTTATAAATTTAGTCACTTCCAACCTGAACAGGTAGAATCTTCAGATCAGATTGACATTGAGGATACTTATTCAATTGATGAGGAGTTAACTTTTGTGACAAGTGAACAGGTTGAACAAGTACAGGACACTCAACTGGCATGTAATGAGAATGAACAAGAACGAGAAGTGAGGGAAACCTTGCGGGTTATTAGAGATGGGCAGAATAATACTGCTACTGCACTTCAGTAACTTACAAGTGCTATGCAACAATTAGCTTCGCCTCACAGGGTAGCACCGAGTCATCACAGTGGAGATGGTAGTGTGGCAGGATCACCTCGAGCTGCTAGGGCCCCCACACAAAACACGGACAGGCCTTTGATGCCCGTTTTTAATGTAGAGGAAGAGGTAGCACCACCCGCGGCACCAGCGTTATTGTCGGATAACATTATGGCTATGTATGATGAATGGGATTTATTCCCTAATGTGGTTAAGTAGAATTTGTCCTTTGTTCAATACTTAAATCAAAAAAGGGAAACAGAGAGACCACAGGAAGACAGGAGGCCTAGAGCACAGAATAGGGACTTGAAGCACACCATGAACAAACTATCTCTCCCCATTTTTGATGGCAGAAGTAAGACATCCGCGAGAGCTTGGATTCACAAGGTAGACACCTACCTAACACTTAAGCCCATGTCAAAGACAGAAGCCATTAGATTCGCCACAATGCATTTAGAGGGAGCGGCATATGATTGGTGGCATCATGGGCTGATCACCCAGGATCATGGTCTCATTACGTCTTACGAGACTTTCTACTCTAAGCTGATCACTCACTTTGACAGTAACGACAGTGAGGTCTATTACAGGGATTTGGCGTAGTTGTGACAAGGTGGATCTCTAAATGACTTCATTGATGGGTTTCATCAAATTTCGGTGATGGTTTCGGATATGTCAAAACATCATAAGGTAATGTTGTTTACTGAGGGTTTACAAGACAGATATAGAGGTTTGGTTAAGGTCCTTAAACCAAACATTTTGGATGATGCTATTAAGAACGCACATGATCTAGACTCACCCTCTTCGATACTATAGCCTCCTAAGAAACCTTATATGGGGTCGACTTCGTTCCAAAAGAACAAGAACCAACAGAAGGCTACTCCTCCCAGGCTGGACTTCGAGACACGGAATGAACTCAGGAGGAAGAAGCTATCTTTCACTTGCAGGGAGCCATGGACACTAGATCATAGATGTCTTGGCAAAGGCAAAATACATTATGTCGAGGTACTCTCAAAGGAGAAGGATGAGCAGCAAGAGGGCAGCGATGTTGATGGCAGCGATGAGGAAGAAAGTGAGGAGTGGCCACCTAGGGAGAGAAAGAAGGAATCCACTTAGCGATCCCACGGGACATCCCTTTCATTTGAAGGGAGTAGTTAAAGGACAACATATTGTATGTCTTTTAGATACAGGTGCATCACATAACTTCATAAGCACACACTAGGTTACAAAGAGAAAGTTACAGATTGATGATATACCCAAATTCAAGGTTAGAGTGGCAAAAGGTGAGAGATTGAGGTGCACAGGGAAAGTGCCAGGACTTCCGATTCACTTTGGTGACTTTCTTCTTGAGGCAGATTTTTATGTGGTTGATTTGGATGGATTAGATGCCATGTTGGGAAGACAGTGGTTGTAGACTATTAGTAGGTACATAGTTGATCATGATAAGATCCAGCTAGAATTCTTACAGGATGGCCGACAAGTGATCCCCAAGGCTATGTCAGAGGATGAACCCAGGTTGATTTCAGCCCACGAGATGGAGGCTATTATGAGGCATGATGACATGGAGTGGGCAGTACACTGTTTCATTTCCTCTAAGGCTACCTTAGACTTAGGACAGCAGATTCATATTGACATTTAGTCTGCTTAAAAAGCACAAGAGGGTTTTTGAGGACATACCTCCAGGTATTCCCCCATATAGAGGGTTTGAGCATATCATTGAATCAGAGGAGGAAAACCCGTCATCACTACACCTTATCGTCATCCCAGGCACTATAAAGAGGAGATAGAAAAGACGATTAAGGAACTCTTAGACATGGGACACATCAGACCTAGCTTCAGTCCCTTTGCTTCTTCAATCATATTGATGAAGAAGGATGGCACTCTTCACATGTGTGTTGATTACTGTGCCCTCAACAAGAGGACCATCAAGAATAGGTACCCTATTCCTCGCATTGATGAGTTACTGGATGAACTACATGGGGCAGTTTATTTCTCGAAGATAAACCTCATATCTAGATACCATCAGATACGGGTTCGCGAGGAGAATGTGTATAAGACAGCTTTCCGATGTCACTATGGACACTACGAGTTCTTGGTTATGTCATTTGGACTCAACAATGCGCCAGCTACATTTCAGTCATGTATAAACCATATTTTTACAAAACAACTGTGAAAGAGCGTATTAGTATTTTTTTATGACATCTTGGTTTTAAATAGAACTTGGGAGCACTTGCAACATCTAGATGAGGTACTTAGTATTATGGAGGGTCACTCATTGTTTGCAAAGGAGACAAAGTGTGAGTTTGGATTGACCAAGATTCTTTACCTTAGTCACATGATTGGTGCAGGTGGAGTGAAGGTACACCAGGAAAAGATTCAAGCAATCCTAGATTGGCCACCATCGAGGAACGTATCAGATTTGAGGGGCTTCCTTGGTCTTTGCTCTTATTAGAGGAGGTTCATTAGAGGCTTCTCACAGACAAAAGCTCCCCTCACCGATCTGGGGGCATTCAGGTGGACAATTGATGCAAAGGTGACCATAGATAAGCTCAAGAAGGTGATGAGCACATGCTCGATTTTGGCACTGCCAGATTTCTCTCGCCCTTTTGTACTAGAGTGTGATACTTCAGGGAGCAGAATTGGCACAGTTCTGATGTAGAATAGGCATCCGATAGCCTATGAGAGAAGGAAACTCAAGGATAGTGAGAGATTGTACTCCACCTGTGACAAGAAAAATGTTGGCCATTATGCACGCTTTAGCCAAGTTTAGACAATACTTGGCAGGTGGCAGATTCACGATTAAGACGGATCACAAAAGTTTGTGCTACTTCTTAGAACAAAAGGATCTAAATGAAAGACAACAAAAGTGGGTTAGCAAGATTCAGGCCTATGATTTCGAAATTGAGTATGTCAAGGGTAAAAACAATGTAGTTGCTGATGCGCTTTCCAGGAGACCTTTAGTAGTAGAATGTTGTGTCATTTCCAAGATATTTGCAGATTAGAAGTCCCAGTTGTTGGTTAATTACTCTAAGAATACTCAAGCGTGTCAGATTATGGATGGATAGCTTCAGGACAGCAGGTACAAGGTAATTGATGATGTGATTTTTTATAAGGATAGGATCTACCTCATACCAGAATCTAAACTAAAAGGAAAGATTATGGAAACTCTTCAAAATGCACCATCAGCCGGACACCCAGGTTTAGTCAAAACCTATAGACAAGTCAGGGAAAAGGTTTTCATGGAAGAGCCTCAAGGACAATGTCCTTTGGCATTTCAGAGAATGCCGGATTTGTCAGTAGAACAAATTAGAGCATGAATTTCCAGTCAGACTACCACAGCCTCTTCCTATTCCAACGCAGAAATAGGAAAGTATCTCCATGGACTTTATTACAGGGTTGTCAAGGGTATGGTGGTGGATAGATTGACTAAGTTCACTCACTTCTTTGCTATAGCAGCAGATTGGTCGGCCTCTCGAGAGGTTTTTCATCTACATGGTCTTCCTCGAACCATTGTGAGCAACAGGGATAGCAAGTTTCTTAGTACTTTTTGGCAAGAACTATTCAGATTGGCAGGTACGGAGTTGACACCCAACACGAGTTACCACTCCCAAACGAACGGGCAAACTGAGATAGTAAACAAATGGGTGGAGGGTTATCTCTAGAACTATGTAGCAGGACAGCAGATAGCTTAGGTTAAATGGCTATACCTAGGGGAGTATTGCTACAACTCCTCTTACCACATGCCCATCCGGATGACTCCATTTCGAGCTCTCTATGGCAGTGAGCCTCTATCATTCGTAGATCTAGCCTTGTAGGACAACAGGGCACCACTAGCTAGGGATTGGATACAGGATCAGCAAGACATTCTCAGATCTTTTCAAGAGAACATTCTACAGGCTTAGAATCAGCAAAAGATGTATGTTGATCATTGTTGGACAGAGCGGAGTTTTGAGTTGGGTGACATGGTTTATCTTCGTCTCCAACCTTACAAGCAGAGCTCCTTGAAGAAGAGTGGGTCTGGAAAACTTCAGCCTAGATTTTATGGTCCCTATCGCATGACTTGAAGGGTCAGGGAGGTCGCTTATGAGTTGGACTTACCAAATGATGGCAAAATTCATAATGTTTTTCACATTACTTGCCTCAAGAAAGTAATTGGTCAGCATGTAGTACCCTCCACTGGATTGCCCCCACTTGATGTGAAAGGGAAAGATTCGTTGGAAGCATTTTCCATATGAAGATGCCACTTGGGAAGGCAAATCAATCCTGCAGCATTCGACACTGAGATTGCTTAAGGGCAAGCAATCCTAGGAAGGGAGGATTATAATGTCCCCTTCTCCACGCTAGACCTAATTGCACATTGTTGGTCTATCTTTCCATCCGGATAGGCTAACGACATTTAGTCTTAGGATGCCAGCCATTCACAGGAGTCTATTTGGTTTCATTGAGGGAGATATTTAAAGTGGGAACTTCTAAGGTTATAAAAGAAAGTATCTACATTGGGATTTAAACCATGAAAATGATATTCATTATATTGATTATGAAATCAGTTGCTTAGATGTGACTGGCTTTCTTAAGGACGAAACCCCTTAAGAATTGAGTGACTAGACATGGCCCCAGTATCTCAACGAAGACTATCTTAGGTCCAAGTTGAATTTGCAGCACATGTCTTCTATTGGAGTCAGCATTCAGGAGAAATCAGGTAGCAGTCGTACCATTTGCAAACCTTATTCTAACTGATTACAAGCATATGTTCAATCCCAATATATTAGTGGTTGAACAAGACATATAGTATCTATAACAACGAGGAGTGGTATTAGTACACTCACGACAACCTACCCAAGGAGGTTGGGTCTCAGATGGCATGGAATAATAATGGTGTGGGGCAGATACCATGCGTAATATAGCAGTAAGCAGAGCTGACAAAGTTAGTATCAATCCCAGGTCAACATAGCTTTCTCTCCAGTCACGTCATCGTGAGCAGGTTGCACGGCAGGCATTTCCTACAACGTGACCTCTAGTATAGCCCGAGCCTATCACGACATCTGATTTGGTCTGGTTGCGAGTCACGCATCACGTGCAGGGTTCACTCCCATCAAATTCGAGTCTGTTGGTAGCTGCATCGAAGGGGATTAGAGGGTCATCGACCCAAACACGCCACCTCAGAATGTACGAAGTTGACTGAATGTAAAACGATGGTGCAGATAAAGAAATGTTAGCCCAGTTGGACAATCTTTGATAGCCAACTCACCACAATTGCTCGAGGTTCATTTCATTTAATTCCATAACTTGCTTAGCTAATGTCCCCTATCTTCAGACTGTGCAATATAAATGCTTGATTATTGTGGAATACTTGTATTACAATAGGCATTAATGGCTGAAATGAGTCCCTAGTGTAATGCATTTTTGGAGTTTGGTTAAATTTCACTATTGATTTATGTTCTAACTTTTGCATTATATTGGTCTTCCTTGTTATTATGCTGCATTTCTGGAGTCAGTATATTACATGTGATCACTAGGGAAAATGTTTGGGCCATTTTTATTCCCTATGGAGTGGTGATTCTAATGGTATCTATTGCCTTTTTATGTGATATGATATCTACCACCTTGGCATGTGGTATCTGCTCTGTGGAGACTAACGATGCTACAAATGAAAGTTGTGATGGAGTGAATACTATACTTTTGGCTACCCAGTCTGAAAATGGTGGTCCTCTTTCACCCCAGTTTGTTGTCCTATTGATTCCTACTTCCTCTTACACCGCACGACTGATCTCCCAAACAGGTACCATGCGATTGGTTTTGTTGATGTGCTCCGTAGAGGAGTCTTCTGGTGGCATCATACAAGTACCTCCTCCACTTGGCTATGTAAAAATGGTCCCTTTGCATCCATGATCATAGGTCACATGGTCCCCTCCTTCACCCATACGCCATACTCGCCCTCAATGTCGGCTGATATGAATGTTGTGTCTTGGACTTCCTTGTCTCCACAAAATTTTATTGCCTTCTCAAGTAGGACTCTTGGCAGGGACCCTCCATCCATTGGTAGGAATGTGACATCTCTAGGTGTTCCTTTGATAGCATCACTTATGATGTGTTCACTTCATTTCCCTCTAAACTTCAAGATGTGTCTAGATATCTGTATCTTTTGTTCCCTCTCTATCCAAGGTTTCTTCTTCGTCCGTGTTCCGTATATTGGTGGAAGCTTCCTTCCCTACCCTTTTTTCCCTTGGTTATCCACTACCAACATTAAATGTGTCAAGGTGCAAGCAATAACTCATTTCAAGTCAGTCGGGTTCCCCTCTACCGGAATGAATGTTCACCAATGCTCTGAAGCTACCTCTGTGCAAAGGGCCTCTAAAAACATGGTTATGGCATGGTGGGCCATGTAATAGGTTTTGTGCCTTAGCTCCAAAAATTCATTCGCTCATTCTTAAAGTAGTTGAGCCCAGTTATAAATCCTTCCCATATTCAGTCCATTTACCAAGGGTGCCATCCATATGCTTATATCATAGGTTCGGTTCCCTCCTGTGAGCTTGCTTTTGATCAAATCTACGATGCATCTTCATTCTGTGTTGGCTATAAAGGATTTTTTCAAACCCCTATTGTTATTTTTACTCCAAATGTTGTCCCATTCTTTCTCTATAAGGTCATCTCTAAATCAGTTGGAGCCATTTTTTCTTTTCTTCTATTGACATTTTGGATGGGGATTTTGTTGGTTTTTGCCCTCTATTTGGGACTCCAAAAATTTTGCTCACTTCTTTTGGCGAATAAGAAGCTGTAACAGTTTGTTGCAGGTACTGAATTATAGACTTGTGCCCTTTCTTATCATACCCAACAATCATTGTTCTAAGCACAAACTCAAATTCTTTCAAATCAAAGATAGGCATAAAATAATTTTGTCTACCTCTGCTTTTTGTAATGTGGCCTTCAATGGGTGATTATCTTCAGTATTCTCCCACCATGCATGACATTCACTTCCATAAACACTTTCAAATGTGATATTAGTTGTTGTGGATTTTTCTTCATTGCTCTTCCCCTTTACTTTCCTCTTTGTGGAAGCCATGTGTTTTAACTTTTATCTACAACCTAATATCTTTTTGTGAGTTTATAATTGTGCCTTTGCTAAGATTCCCTGTGTTGGTTTTCACCATCTTGTTAAGTGTTTTAAATGCATTGTCCCCACTTTCAGTTATGCCTTCTCCCTTCCAATGATTGTTGTCCGCGTATCTTCCGCCTATAATTAGCTTCCTCTTGTCTACATCAATTTCCGATTGTATGGCTCGTATGGTCTTTATTATTATCTTCAACCGTATGTTGCCCCTTGCTACAATCTTATCGTACGACACTTCTTGCCACAATCCTTCCATACAGTACCTTCTGCCACTATCTTGTTGTATAGTGTCGTCTATCACATTCTTGTTGCATGGTGCCTCCTATCATACGACTTGACTTGTTATTTGGTTGGTATGGTTTGCTGCCATACAGTTTGCCCATGTACCTTCTATTATACCGCTGTCACAACATCTCTTATCATAGGGTCTATTAAAGCTCCTCCTAGTGTACGAGCCCAAAATTTTATGGATTGTGCAGTCCATACGAAGTGTGTCCTATGCTATTAGTCCTTGCTAGTTGGCATACGCAGCTTACTAGTTCCCTCCTTAGGTTGTACAGCCTCCACTTGTACCCCTCTTCCTTCTGAGTTTCTCCCAACATACGGTCTCGTGCTTTCACTTTTGATTGAGTTTCTCTCCCCATAGGTGGTTTTATAATTGCTTAGTAAGGTTAGGGTTAGCCGCTTAAGTGATTCAATGCTCCCTTTTTCCCCTTATTAAGCACTTTTTTATTACATTCATTTTTTCTTGCTTGTCTCCTTTTTCTCTCTTTCGTTTTATTCTCCTTAAGTGCATTTCAACGTCCATTATCCTACTTGGATGCTTTGTTTGTCTTATTGTGTTTAAGGATTGGCTTTCATGTTTTGTCTCCTCTTTGAGCATATTAATTTGAAATACCACATTCCTTTATGAACTTTGAGCTTTGATCCATTTACTGGGTCTCTTATAGGATTATTATCCAGTGTAGACAATTTCACAGGGCCATTTGCTCCAACCTCCCTTATTTTGTAGGGTCCTAACCACCGGATTCTGATTTTCCTGGTCAGAGTTCATTACGATATTTAAGTACAAAATTGTCTTGCCTAGAAGTTCAATCTTCGTAAGTGTCTATCATGCCAAAACTTCCTCCCTCTTTGGGTCACTTTCGTCACCAGTTGTGTTGTCATCCTTCTTTTATCTAGCTTCAGTAGAGTATTGAGCCACTCCTTCAAGTTTTCAATCTCTCCCAACGATCCTTAGGTTTGGAACTATGAACTCTACTAGCATTACTACCTCCTGCCCATACATTAATTGGAACGGAGTTTGTCTAGATGTGGCTTTATTATTAGTACGGTAATCCCACAATATTGTCGGAAGCCTATCTTTCCAATAAGTTTTCTCTACTCCACATGTTTTATGCAAAACAAATACCAATACTTTGTTTGTCGCTTCCACCTAGTCGTTGGCCCTTGGATAGTACGAAATGGAAAGTGTATGAAAAAGCTTGAGTTTTGTTGTCATTGTTTAGATGACTTGATTTACAAAATGCACTCCTCTGGCACTAGTGATCTGAATGGGTATTTTGAACCGAATTACTATCTGTTTGCATAGAAATCTTGTCGTACACAGTCTTGTATTATCTAGGAGAGCCCTTGTTTCTACCCGCTTTGTAAGATATTCAATGGCCACTATTACATGTCTACATTTCTGCATGTTACTCATTTTTAAGTGTCCCACAAAATCTATTCCCCACCTCTCAAATAATTCCTATGGTTGTGATGGAAAAAGAGGCATAAAGTCCCTGTTTGATGGTTTCCCTACTCTTTGACATGTGTCACAGCTCAGCACCTACTCTCAGGCATCCATATGTAAGCTTGGTCACCATAGTCCGGCTAGTAAGACTTCGCATGTCATAGCATTTGGTCCCATATGGCCTCCTGCAAGTCCTTCATGGGGTTCTCTAAGTACCCCTAGAATATCTTCTTCCACTACACATCTTTTCAACTAGGGTATTTTTTAGTGGCGAATATTCATAGTTTGGCGAATTTTGGGATTTTTTGGTGTTGAAATTGGCGATCTGTAAGCCATTACATGGTGGCCCCATTGCCAACCATATTTTGCATTTTTCTTTGTTGGCGTTATTCGCCTTGCACTACGTCAATCTGATCATTGTCACCAATAGCATGTTCACCAACTTTTAATAAATTTGATTTGCATGCATATGGAGGGTTTCCCCGCTGTATTTAATTTTAAATTGCATTAGTTGACCCATTTCGCCCATGGTTGCTCATTTTGCATTGGAAGGGTTGGCACATTTTGCCCCATCGAAATTGGAATCAATTGATATAAATTCCAAATGGCAATTAGCCCATGAAACATTGAAAATTTTGAAAACATAAACACTCCCGCTTTTGAATTTATTTGTCTTTTCTTATCCCTAAATAGCATCTTGATTGGAATGGTTCCAAAATCAAGTTCATAGTCGAGCATTTGCAGAGGGAATTCATTGTCATACAAAGGGCCATAGACTAATGTAATAGAGTTACAATCTTGCAACACATGCAATTAGAATTCCAGGAATCCAGAGCAAGCGTAAAGGACCAAGGTATACCTTGATCATCTACTAGTTTGAGATATGTGAGTCTGCAAGCGCATTGGCTTCTTGATTAGAATTTGGGAACAATCAAGGCATATGCGAGTATGATGTTATGAGAGTCTACATTGGCATCTTGATATAAAACTTGTATCCCTTGAAGGCAAATTCAAGTCTACATTGGCATCCTAGCCCTATTGCCCAACATCATCTACATTTTGGAGATCTAAAAGTCTGCATTGGCATCTTGATTCAAGTTCATGGTCCGGCAGAGGGAGTTCATCGTGGGGAGATACTAGAGTTATAATCTCACAACACATTAAGGGTTCGTTTGGTTCATGGAATTGTAGAAATCGAGATTTCTACAAATCTCAATTTCGCTGAATCAAGGTTTTGCAAATCTTCATTCCTATTTTTGGGATTTTACTTGTACCGTTGTTTCACTTGGAAGATGAGTGAAAAGATACATTTTTATGCATAAGCTAGGAGTTGAAGGCAGACTCAAAAAAATAGTCCAATCTAATTTTTTCACTCTCCTCAAAAAGCATAACCAAGTTTTGATTTTCAATTCCTAGTTGCTAGTGGGAAGCCTAATAACCTACTTTTGTGACAAAATTAGAAGTCTAGTATTCTAAATTCCATTTTGCCAATTTTGAAACAACGCAAAATTTCTTAAATCCGGATTATGAAAAAGCCAATTCCTATCATCTTCCATGAAACAAATGGACCCTAAAGGACCAAGGTAGGCAATAATTTCTTCACACTTCATAGTATGCTCTCACATTTTGATGCCTTCTAAGTTCTAGGTTAGTAGCAATTACATATTCTACAAAAATTGACTTTTAAATTGTTGTGGGGTTGTGAAATCTTATTTCTTTTAGGTGTTTTCTTTGTATTGAATTTGGAACCTGCAAGGCATCTGCGTTTTTGGAACTCATATTTTGCTCATGCATATTCATTTTCTATAAGCAATAATTCCAATGTCTCAACCTAGACCACAAAGTTATACCCTATGCACATCTGAAGACATCCTCCAAATTAAATGATATAGGTCAAGATCAATTGCGAATGAAGGAGCTCACTTCGAGTTCTATCTTTTCCATTATCTTCACATCTTCTTTGGTGTTGGGGAGTGCATTGAAATGCCCCTTCTTGTTGTACTCCTAAAATGAAAAGTGAGAAAACATGGAAACAAGTGCTAACAGGTTCTGCAACTACATCAACTATGAACAAAAATCTAAATATCCAAGAACCAATAACAACACCTCCAAACAAATTCCTCGGAGATCCATGAGTAAAATCCATTCTATTATATCATCCTTCAAGTGCAAGACATATCCACGAAACTAGATATGCACGATAGATTATTTTATGAATGTTCTTCCTCCTCTTTTGTAGTCCGGACTGCTTTGTCTAAATGCCAATCATGGAAGAGGCATTTAGTGTTACATTAACTCACTAGCACAAGGCTTGTTATCCTAACTCAACCTTCAACGTCTAGCCTCTTCCAACAGCACTTGAAGTATTTCTATGCTTGCACTCTCACCAAAACCAACTGATCTGAATTGGAAAAGGGATTATTATTAACAAGCTTCAAAATTGATGGGCAAACATGTCTACTCAGATCACTACCATCAATGAATCTTTTGTGAACCATAGGAAATGTGTTTCACTGATACATAGGGTAAAGCTTATAATGCTAAATGACTCAATGAGAATGGCATGCACATGGGCATGCTAACACCACGTCCAGTTATCAATTTGGAGGTCACTACATATAACTTGTTTGGTTGATACACTTAAGCATTATTAATATTGCACCACATTGCACAAGGATATCTACAACTCATTTTGCTGAACCCTTATACCATTTTGAACTTGTTCCCAGATTCATAGAAGTATACCAATCACTACAAAGGGATGCAGAGCATTCTACTAAGTCTAACTGAGGCATATTACACTGTTAATCTATAAAATGGAGAACAAACACTTACAAATCTTGCTGCGCGGATGTGTGTAACTTGAAATTCAGGGAGTAGGTACATTGTGTGTTGCTCAAACTAACTCTGGAACTACGTAAGCAAAACATGAAATGTGGTAGAATGCGGATCATTAACATAACAACTCATATACTTTGTCTCTTAATGAATATATGTTTTGTCTCTTATTGTGGCCTTATGATCTTTGTCTCTGTAGTGATCTTTTTCAGTAGAGAAGAAAGAAAGGGAAAAGGAAAAAGAAGGGTCATGTTACATAATGTAGTACAAGTGGTTTACATATAACCACATTAGTGGCCAGCATGAGCAGTAGGAGGCTAGGTCAGTCAGTAGTAGAGGTAGTAGTAGTAATGATACTACTAACTATACCATACTATACTGTGCAGAGGTAGACTATACTATGATCATAAATGATAACTAAGCCTAGGCTTGTTCATGCCCATCATATGATCATGTAGTAGGAAATCCATATAATCCTTTATCAATCTTAGCTAGAGCCCCACAAACTCCTTTTCGTTCCCTTGTGACCTAATTTTGCATTCAATGATCTTTTTGTTTCCTTATACTTACCAATCATCTAGACAGTCAAGCAGTGTCAAATACAATGGATCATAGTTCCTAGACTCGCCCTGAGTCATGCGAGTCAACGAGTCGGATCACCCATACCAAGTCAAAACAACCTGCGACCCTAACCCTCCGAGTCACAATGGCTAAGTCACCTAGGTGACTCAGCTGACTCGCCTAGCTGACTCGGCTGACTCATCTGACTCAACTAACTCGCCTAGCTGACTTGGCTGACTTATTTGACTCAGCTGACTCATCTAACTCGCTTGATTTTTAATTTTAGTTTTAAAAATTTTCTTAATACATCTAAAATTTACCTTCGTACTTAAATAATCGATGCATGTGATCAAATTACCTTCTATTTCATGATGTTATTGTGTCTTTAAGCTTCATTCAATAATAGGTGCATGGAATGTTCTTTAAATCCTTAAAATCTCTAAATTTCAAGGGTTTTGTTGCTTGGCCGAGTCTAAGCCGGTTCACAAGTCGAGTTACCCTTGTCGAGTTAGAGTCGGGTCCAAGTCTCAAACTATGCAATTATTGAGCTTTTACATTGTTTTTAATTATGCTATTCACATGTCAAACCATGTCTCACATGTATATCACAACTCATGATGTTGATGCTAGACATTTATTAGCCTTTCAATAGTTCTAGAAGATTAGCTCATTTACGACAGACAAGCCCTTTGTAGGTTTCTGATTTTTTTTGGATTGTATATTTTGGTAGACAACTGACAAGCCAGAGGCTAGAGTTACAATTCTACAACACATTACACAGCAAAAAGAATTCAAGAGAAAGCGTAAAGGACTAGGGTAGGCAATAATTTCTTCACACTTCATAGTATTGCTATTAATTTTAATTCCTAACCTCAAACTAATATAACTCAGTCTCAAGGCAGTGCAAGGATTGTCAGTTGATTGAGATGTCGAGGGAGGGTGGGTCTCAAACTAATACTAGTCTCAGGGCAGTGAAGGGATTGTTAGTGGAAAGCTATATGTTGACAAGGGTAAGACTCCCCAAGGCAGTGAAGGGATTGTGAGGCCATCAAAATGCACAAAACTTAGAGATACTACCATAAAGGCTTTCTATGGAATCGGCAATGTTTCTGGTCCATCAACTTGTGCAACTGCAAGTGCAGAAGCCAATTACAGTAGCTCACCACCACCACAAGCTGGGGTTGTTATTGAGTTAAATCAAAAATGCATCAAATGAGGATGACAATGTTGGAACAGCAGAAGATGTTGTAACAAAAATGTGGAATAAGGAAATTCAGTTGGAAGAACATGCTAAGACTAAAGATAATATTGATGTTGGTAGGAAGAAAAGAAAAAGGAATGTAAAAATGGGGCAGGAGTGGGAAATGAAAAGGAATTTTAAGGTTGATTGGGTAGCAAAGTACTAGTTTATTGAACCAGTCTCAAACAATGATGAACAACCAACAAAATGCAAGTGTAGGATTTGTATCTGGAAAACTAAAAGATAGAAGTTCCAACTAAAGTTTGACACTATAGAAAAGCATATTGGTAAGGTTTATGAAAAAAAAGATGGAAAGGAAATATCAATAGTAAGATGGAAATCAAAGAAAGAATGTCATGTTAAGTATGTCATAGAATATGAAGAGCATAACAAGAGAATGGCAGTTATTAGTACTAGTAGTAGTGAAAATCCAATCAAGGTTGGGCTTCAACATGTAGCCAATGATGCAAACCTAGCAAAGACCATTTCGATAAGTGTAATTTTTCATATTTTGTCCGAAGGGCGTCCTATGAGAGACTTCACAAAATATAGTAATTTATTATCTTTTTTTAGAGCTCTTCACTATCCTATATCACATTGGTCAATAAACGTTGGATGGGAAATGGCAAATTGTCTTGCTGAGGTGGAAAAGCAAAATGTACAGGAAAGTAAAAAAATCTGAATTCATTTCATTATTCATTGTGGTAGATAACACTGCTTGGTGGTGTATGCATGTATATACTGTAAAAGAACATGTCCGTCAAGCCCGTCTACTTTGTGTTTGTAAAATGAGGGCTAATTCAACTACAGATCATTTATATTTAGAAGTTAAGAAAGCTTTGAATGGAATTTCTGGTATGGATGACTTGACAATTGCCAAGAAGTTAGTGTGTGTTGGAGTTACGGTAATGCAAGGGCAAAGTACTGGTCTTTGTGCAAAATTACAAACTAGTATTGCACCTTACATGCTTGGCATATACTACATGGCCCACCGAATGAATCTAACATATAAGATTGTAAGTGATTTTCCTAGAGTGTCAAAAGTTGAAGATCTAATCCGTGAGCTCCACTACTACTTGTTCAGAAGTCCTAAGCGTTTTGCAAAATTTAATATTTTTCAGGGAGTAATAGCAGGAAACAAGCTTCTCAAGGATGTTGAGACCAGATGGATATCTTTGCATGGACCAGTAGAAAGAATTCTAACAGAATATCAGTCCTAGATTGTAGTATATGAGCAACACCTGACAAAAGACAGAGATCATGATTTGTTGAATAAGTGATATAGAATCTATTAAATTTAGCTAGTCTTCTCCCCATTCTTGATTTAATGAACAAACTTGTTAAGACAGCCCAAGATAGGACTATGCATATTCATGAGTATAGTGATTTACATAAAATGACATGCATGGCCTTGGATGCTCTATATTCAGATCTCACAATTCATAGCCAATTTTTTCCAAATGGGAGATAATTACATAGTTGAATCATGCTAAGAATTTTTTACAATTCAATGCAAAAAATGAGTTATGTGTGTTTGTGAAAGGATTTCAAATACTAATGCACCAATCTAAGACAAGTAAGAGAGGCAAAGTACTGCCAATTAGAAAGGAAGATTTTGACAGGATTGTTAAAACTATTAGTGAAAATGTGAAGACTATTTCCTACCAACTTTCAAGTGAGATCCATGAAAGAATCCCTCAAGAAGAAATTCTTGAAGCCATGGGTTGTGTGTTTCCTCAATTTGGGAAAAACTTCGGAGATAATCCAAATGATGCAAAGTTATTCCATAAAAAACTCGAGGAATTGATATCACAATTTTCAAAGCAATGCACATTGCGATGGACAACCAATACAAGGAATTTTAGATTCAAATAATCTTAAAAAACAATGTAAACAATTTGCAATGTGTATGAAACAACATATGCAAAACTTTGAGAATCCATTCAATCCTAGTTCAATAACAAGGCTCTAGAAAAGGATAAGTCAAAGTGAAGTATTGTGCAATCAAATATCAGAATATTTCAAACTTTCTGATTTATATCGAACAATGATATTGGGGTTGGTGGAAGATGAGAGAGTTTTCAATGCATTGGGGTTTTTGAAATCAAAGATTAGAAACAAACTAGACAAATATTTGGAAACTTGCTTGAGGTTGTTTATAACTCAATACAATGTTAGAGATTTTCCTTATGATAGGTCCCTGGAAATTTGGAATTCCATGCGCGAAAGACAAGGCCTTTGAACCACTTCAAAAGCTGGTGGTGCTACTGCTAATTCTGAGACAAATGATGGATCTCGGTCTCAGAGTCAGAATGAAGATGACGATTTTTTTTATTTTGACTACCTAACTCAGAATGAAGAGGAACCTGTTAGTAATAGTCAGCTTCAAGATCTGGAGTCCATATGGGATATAGAAGCATCACATCTTAGACTGAATCAATAAAGTGATTTAGTGTTCAGTTTTTAAGTATTTATAGTTATACTTTACTTCTTGCATATTCAATCATATTACAATTACAATTTACAAAACTATAGTTGATGATTTTTATTACTGAAATACCAAATGCAACCTTCGTTTGAATTGATATGAATAATTGTTGATTAATCTATATGTAACTTTTTTTGGCATAAGCTTTTGAAGAGTTTAATTAGCTACTACAATTTGGGTTAAGAAGGGATTAATAGTTTTATGGAAAAGACAGAACTTTACTATGCTATAGGATATGAAGTAACTTTGTTGGTTTGTACTTCATGGTCAGTCCCTTGGGTCTTGACCCACTGGTCAGCATCATTTCTATTTATCATTTTCATAACTGCATTTGTGACAGCATTTCGAAATATTTATCCCTAGCCTATAGCCATCTACTCATTCTCTTCCCTCCCTAATTCCAATAGTGTTACATCCCAAATTTTGACCTAATTTAAATTTATTATAGCCGTTGAATTAAATGGATTTTCTTCATAGTCATGTGAAAGAGGTAGTTAAATATAGTTGTACTCTATGAAAAAATTTGTCTAACTGTTTATTGATGATAATCGTTATCTATTATTTGTCATATGATGATGTTACCAGTAGCTTGGTTTTGAAATTATGGTTAATAATTAAATTCCTTAATAAAATCTACATTAAAATGTTGTTTTGGATTTATTACGGAACTTGTTTTTATCGTGGAAAATATTGCACGAGTGATTGCAAGAGAAGACAAAGAGGAGAAGCACTACTTAACGCAATCAACAGAATGGAGTACTAACTTAGTTCAATTATCAAGTCGACAAGTATGACCTTTAACTATCTTGGTAAGGACCTAGTGACTTGAACATCAGGATACAATCGATGGACACACATGAGCTATTAAATGAACATTTAAAATATCAATTATTTTTAATTAAAAATAATGCGTACCTCAAATAGCTTTTGATTGTTTTTTCCACCACATCATTATAATGTATATTTATGTACGTGCACATAGATATAGAAATAAAGGTGACACCATAATATTATTTTTATTCAAGATTCTATCTAATGCGTACATTTAAATACATGTACAAGTAGATAAAATAATCTTCCAAATAAAGCATGTATTTAAATATACATAATAATAGATACGACCTTGGATAAAATATATAATATGATGCCATCTCATAAATACATCTAAGTCCAAGTCGATAAATATATTGTAAATTATCCTTGATTTATAACCTTCAAATCTTTTTCCATATATATTCAATTTCTTGCTAGAAACCAAAATGTACACTTGGCATATTATATTGGCATTCAAGAAGCCAAGTCATTTCTTTATGAGTTATGGCTTATCGGAAGCCATGAAGTTTATCGAATACCTCTTTAAATATTTGGAAGCCGTGAGAAACCAAATATACGTTTTTTTTCGAATTGTATCCTTATTCACGATTTTATTTTTCTGAACTTTTGGCCATGTTTTTCCCTCTCTTTACCTCTACTGGAAGTCGAGATTGTTATTCACTCCAAGATTGCGCTCAGGATATCTCACGAGCAGGAACTGGTTGATAGCGTCCAACAAAGGCTCATCCTTCTCAAAAGATAATTAGGTTATGTGGTCGGCATACCATTTCCGATTGAAACATTGTATTCTTTTCTATATTAATGTGCGTGTATTTACAATAGTACGGATTCCTTCCTTAGGATGTCGTACATCATCATTGTTTTCTGTTATTGAATAGTTCCTTAGAGAGTCTGAAATTTTCAAACCAAGTCAAGAACATTGATCATGATATATTTTACAACTCCATTTTGCTGATTTTACATCTTTATTTTACTGTTGTATGGCAAAATCGAATGATATTCTTTTTGCAAGCCTTAAGTTTATTTTCCTCAAGTGATATAAGTTGTGATGTATTGAAATCTGAAATATTATTACACCAACTGTGGAATCAGAAGAATGAGTTGGTTAAACTCTGAGAATTAAACACCTAAGACTCACTTGGCCGAATGGCCATGGAAGAGGTGAAGAGGTGAGAAAGAAATCTGCAAACAACATGGAAGCAAAATCAGATGTGACATAACAAACACATAAATATTTTTAAAAAGGGAAAATCATTTAATAGCTCATGCATGTTCATGTTTATTGTTTTCCCCTGTTGTCAAGTCGAGCGGCGGTGATCAGGTAATTAAATCCATCCAATAACCTTGGCCAAGGTCGATAAAGGCATGTTTGCCAACTTAAGATCACATGATGTCGATAGTGTCAGTTATTCAAATAGTTTCGTCCATAACTGACCAAGCATTCTAAACACTAGAAATGCTCGGATGGCTGGACTAGTAGTACCCCAGGCCCGATTACGGGGTAGAGAGGGCCTTTCTTTCCAAAAGATTGTGTGGAGATGAATATGGTCTGCGGTTGGGAGGTTAAGCCTAAGTCAATGCTTCTCCTCTTACTGAAAGCCAAGGCTTGCACAACTAACAAAAGACTCGCCAATTACTTCTTGTATGTTCCTCTTTCTATTTCATGTTATGCATTTACTTTACTTGTATGCAAGGAAAGATAATTAATCGTTATTTCAGTTGATTGTTATTACAGTTATTTCAGTTAATCATTATTTCAATTATATCAATTAATGTCTAATGAAAAGGATTCAAGATATTTTGTTTCGATAGTTTGTTAAGGAAAACTCTTTCATTTCTATGTGAAACCAAATATTAGTTCTTGTTTATTTTGTTATGAAAATTCATTTGCTACATATGGTATCAGAGCATTGGGTTCGACATTGAGCCTAGGGCACATTACTTTCTAGTAAACCTGAAAATTCTTAGAATAAATGTATAGGATGCAAGTATGTAAAACACCTCGCAAGAAGGCACAACATCCCATCTTTTTGTACCTAATTAAGAACATGCCAAACTATGATTACACTTGTTGTTCCATGCCTCAAGACAATGAAACTCTAAAACAAGTTTTCCAACGAATGAAGAAGGAAAGACTCAGGTGGACTCCTATTAGTAAAGCAGCATATAGAAACAAACTAATTCAAAACTGGAACACTCGTCAAGCCAATTCTCTTATGCACTTCCATGATCTTGGATGGTGCGGGATATATACAAATCTGAAACTGAACTGAATGCTGAGAAACAAAATTTAGATTCTATAATATATACATCCTCAGAAGAGAATTTTTTTGTAAATAAAGGCTGCTGTAAATGCAACATAGAAGTATTAAAGTTGATTAAATAAATTGGTTTAATCATGTGTTATATCCACTCGCAGTCTCTTTTAATTTGTTGAAAGCATGCTTATAATATATATATATATATATATATATACATACAAATATACAACAAATTGACATAAGAATCTTGCAAATTTCCAAGTTAAACCAATAAACAAACAAAATGAGCAGTGATGAGAACATTGCAGGTCATGACATGGTCCATGAAAATAACTCACAATCATCCATTGATTTATTACTTCAGATTTTGCAAGAAACGCAACTGAAGTTGGATAATATGGAAAAAAAAAATGAATGAGATGGCAGCCCAAATGGGGCAGAACCAAGAGGAAATACAATCCTCACCTCCTCCCAGAACAGAAATAGAAGTCTCTGAACACAGCAAGAAAACCTCTTAGGCTTCACCCACCCAAATCGAAAAACGAAAGAAACAAGAAATAGTGAGTGACCTGTCCGCAGATATTAAGAAGATCAAACCACCGAAATTTGTTGGTTCTGAATCCGGAGAGGATGCAAAAGCTCGGTTAACAAAAATCAAACAGTACTTTGAAATCAGGAATTTTTCAAAAACCTCAAAAGCAATTTAAGAAATATATCACTTTACCAGAGAAGCTGCTACATGGTGGGGAAACACCAAAGTTGAACTAGACATTAAAACCACTGAGATTACCTGGGAAAAATTTGTAACCATTTTTAAGAACCGTTGGTTACCCCAAACCTTTTATGACCAAAAGCTGTTGAATTTCCAAAATCTTAAGCAAGGAGATATGACTGTACATAAGTACTGGGAGAAATTCACCCCATTACTGAAGTATGTACCACCATACCAACAAGATAGGAACCTAAAGGTGAGGAAATTCATCATGGGATTGACCAATAGAATCAGAGGGGCAATTGATGTTCTCACTCCTTGAACCATGGAAGAAGCCCTAGAAAAGGTTGTCAGACAGGAATATAAAATCAAGAGATATGATTACATTCGGGATAATAAAAGAAAAACAAACTGGAATACAAAAGGTGCAGAGACTGGATCTCTGAAGAAACCGTTTAAGGATTATAAATTTAACAAGCCAAAATCCGAAGGGAATGGAACCAAGGATTTCAAAAGTAATTTCCTTACAAATAAAAGTAACAAGGATAGTGAAAAGAAGGGGCCACCTTCAAGATGTTTCACTTGTGGAGAAGATCATTATGCTAATAAATGCCCTGTAAAGATCAATACCAATCAGCCACACTGACCACCCATTCCACAATAGCAGCATGTTTATCAGCAAAGAATCCACGCAGCCCTTGACAATCGACAAGTAGAACAACAAATAGGCCCGATCGAAACTCCAAATAAGATATACGAGAACCCTATTTCCATCTTAATTGATACTAGAGTTTCCAAATGTTTTATATCACCTAAATTATTAAGTAGATTTCCAAAGAGATCTAGTTTTATGGCAAAACCATGGACAGTGGAGTATGCAAACCAGTCAAGGGCTAAGGTAGACCAATGTTTGTTTGAGGCTCGGTAGACCAATGTTTGTTTGAGGCTCGGGTTGATTTTCCAAATTTTTCCACTAAATTGAATTTATATGTAGCACCACTTGGGTCTTATGACATTATTATAGACATTAATTGGCTTAGCGAGCATAAGGCCAAGGTTGATTGTCTTTCTAAAATTGCAGATTGTTTGGATGACCAAGGCAAACCGATAAACATAAAAGGAGTTATACATGAAATTAAATCAAAATAGATATCTACCATGCAACTTAAGAAATGTGGAAGAAAAGGTTGTGAGATTTTTGCAGTAAGGATTGAAGATTTGAGGGATGCCCCGCATGAAATGAAAGAAAATTTGAAGGATACCTTTGAAAAGAAGTACCCTTACCTAAAGAAATATCAAGATGTATTTCTTAAAGCACTCCATGGGTTACCTCCATTGCAAGTTTTTGACTTCACTATAGAATTGACACTAGGAGCAAAACCAATTTCCCGAGCCCCTTACAGGATGACAACCACAGAATTAATGAAGTTTAAATTATACTTGCAAGATATGCTAAATAAGAAACTGATCCCCAATATTCTTTGTTAGGAAGAAGGACGAAACTATGAGATTATGCATAGATTACAGAATGCTCAATAAGGTTACTATCAAGAACCGATATCCACTTCCTAGGATAGACGACCTTTTTGATCAAATGAAAGGTGCAACAATATTTTCAAAGATTGATTTGAGGTCATGATATCACCAACTTCGTATTAAGGATGAAGATATTCACAAAACTACATTTAGAACTAGGTATGGACATTATGAATTCACAATGTTACCTCTCAGGTTAACCAATGCACCAGCAACTTTTATGAATTTGATGAAGAGCATATTTCAGGATTGTTTAAATAAATTTGTACTGATTTTTATAGATGATGTCCTAATTTATTCAAAAAATGAGAAGGAACATCAAGAGCATCTAGAAAAGGTTTTGCAAAGATTAAGAGAACATAAATTATATGGAAAATTGTCTAAGTGTGCTTTCTATCAAAAGGAAATCCAATATTTAGGAAGTTTGTATGGAATAAAAAATGTCAATCAGCTTTTGAATGTTTGAAAGAAAAGTTAACTACAGCACCCATACTAAGAGTACCTAACCCAAAAAAGAAATTCGTCGTTATAACTAATGCATAAGGTGAAGGAGTAGGAGGTGTGCTAATGCAAGATGAGCAGGTGATTGCATACGAGTCTAGGAAATTGAAGAATTATGAACAAAATTACGCCCCTTGTGATTTAGAACTAGCAGCTATAGTACATGCCCTCCAAATGTGGAGACATTACTTGATTGTGAAACCTTTCAATCTTCGATCTAATCACCATGGTTTAAAGTATATTTTTACCCAACTCAACCTTAACGCAAGACAGAGGAGATGGTTCGAGTTTCTAGCAGATTACGAATTTGATATTAACTACATCAAGGGTAACAAAAATAAGGTAGCAGATGCTTTAAGCAGAAGGAGACACATTTCCACGATGGCTGTCATAAATTTCAGATTAAGCAATCAAATACTACAACATTTGGAACATGACGAATTTTATGCAGAGATCAGTCAAGCACTCATCAGATATCCACATGATCCTAGATACTCTGAATTTAGAATTGAAGAGGATGGATTGTTAAGATATCATGACAGAATTTATATACCTAATAAACATGAACTTCAAAGAGTGATTCTAGAAGAATTCCATTTAGTGCCCTATTTAGGACATCCTGGGGTGACTAAAATGTTGGCAGATATAAAACCATTGTATTTTTGGAAAGGAATGAAAAGGGAAATAACAAATTTTGTGGCCGGGTGTTTGGAATGCCAAAGAGTAAAAGCAAAACATCGTTACCCAACCGACCTTTTGCACCCAAACGAAGTACCAGCATGGAAATGGCAAATAATTTCCATGGATTTTGTACAAGGGTTACCAATGACACGGAATAAACACAACACTATTCTAGTAGTTGTAGATAGATTGACTAAGGTTGCTCATTTCATACTAAGAAACTTAACCGATGGAGCACCAGAAATCGCTCATAAATTCATAAAGGAGATTTTTAGGCTACATGTAATACCAAACAAAATTATCTCAAACAAGGATGCCAGGATAACCTCCAAATTCTAGCAAACATTATTTTCGGCATTAGGAACTAAGCTAAATATTAGTTCAACATATCATCCCGAGACTGATGGACAAACAAAAAGTGTAAACCAAGTTTTAGAGGATCTTTTAAGAGTTTACTATATGGATCGGCAATACCAGTGGGAAATGTACCTGCCCTTGGTAGAATTTGTTTATAATAACTCCTATCAATCCACCATCAAAATGGCTCCCTTTGAAGCTCTTTATTGTCGCAAATGTAGAACTCTGGTAAGCTAGAATAGAGCAGAAGATAGAATAATTGTTGGACCTGAAATACTCAAAGAAATGGAAGATCAGATATTACAAATTCGTCAACATTTGAAAGAAGCTAATGATAAACAGAAAAGTTATGCAGATGCAAAAAGAACACCTAGAGAATTCTCAGTGGGACAAAAGGTGCTATTAAGAGTAAAACCTCAAAAGAGTACCATCAAGTTTGGTAAGAATGCCAAGTTGGCACCAAGGTATGTGGGACTCTTTGAAATATTAGAAATTACAAACCCAGTAGCCTACAGAATTGCCTTGCCACCAGCTCTTGCAAGGATGCATAATGTCTTCTATGTGTCATACCTTAAGAAATACATCACTCATCATGATCATATAATTGATTGGAACCTATTGCAGGTATGAGAACCAGGGGTGGTGGAAATAGAACCACTCAAAATACTCGAGATCCGTAAGATACGCTTACGAAATCGAGATGTGACTCAATGCAAGGTCCAGTGGGACCAATATATGGAAGATAATGCTACTTGGAAAGATTACAATGAAATTTTCCAAAAATTACCCCATCTTTTCTCCAGAGCTAGAGCCTGAACTTTTACCCTTCTGTTCTTTTATTTTTGTAATGATTTGGATAAATATTGTTTTTAAATTTTGTGGTGATATTCATCAAGGACAATGAAAACATAAGGGGAAAAGTATGTTACATCCCAAATTTTGACCTAACTTAAATTTATTATAGCCGTTGAATTAAATGGATTTTCTTCAATCATGTGAAAGAGGTAGCTAAATATAGCCGTTGTACTCTATGAAAAAGTTTGTCTAACTATTTATTAATGATGATCATCATCCATTATTTGTCATATGATGATGTTAGCAATAGCTTGGTTTTGAAATTTGGTTAATAATTAAATTCCTTACTAAAATCTACATTAAAATGTTATTTTGGATTTATTAGGAAACTTGTTATTATCATGGAAAATGTTGCACAGGTGATTGCAGGAGAAGATGAAGGGGAGAAGCATTGCTTAATGGAATCAATGGAATGGGGCACTAACTTAGTCCAATTATCGGGTGGACAAGTATGACCTTAAACTATCTTGGTAAGGACCTAGCGACTTGAGCATCAAGATACAATTGATGGACATGCATGAGCTATTAAATAAACATTTAAAATATTAGTTATTTTTAATTAAAAATAATGCGTACCTCAAATGGCTTTTGATTGACTTTTCCATCACATCATTATAATGTATATTTATGTACATGCACATAGATATAGAAATAAAGGTGACACCATAATATTATTTTTATACAAGAGTCTATCTAATACATAAATTTAAATACATGTACAAGAAGATAAAATAATCTTCCAAATAAAGCATGTATTTAAATATACATAATAGTAGATACGACCTTAGATAAAATATATAATATGATGCCATTTCATATATACATCTATGTGCAAGTAGATAAATATATTGTAAATTATCCTTGATTTATAACCTTCAAATGTTTTTCCACGTTTATTCAATTTCTTGCTAGAAACCAAAATGTACACTTGGCATATTATATTGGCATTCAAGAAGCCAAGTCATTTCTTTATGAGTTGCAGCTTCTCAGAAGCCATGAAGTTTATCTAATACCTCTTTAAATATTTGGAAGCCGTGAGAAACCAAATATATGTTTTTTTTCCGAATTGTATCCTTCTTCACGATTTTATTTTTCTTAACTTTTGGCCACATTTTTCCCTCTCTTTACCTCTGCTGGAAGTCGAGATTGTTATTCACTCTGAGATTGCACTCAGGATATCTCACGAGCAGGGACTAGTTAATAGCATCCAGCAAAGGCTCATCCTTCCCAAAAGATAATCAGGTTATGTGGTCGGCATACCATTTCCGATTGAAACATTGTATTCTTTTTTATATTACTGTGTGGCATTCAAGAAGCCAAGTCATTTCTTTATGAGTTATAGCTTCTCAGAAGCCATGAAGTTTATCTAATACCTCTTTAAATATTTGGAAGCCGTGAGAAACCAAATATATGTTTTTTTTTCCGAATTGTATCCTTCTTCACGATTTTATTTTTCTGAACTTTTGGCCACATTTTTCCCTCTCTTTACCTCTGCTGGAAGTCGAGATTGTTATTCACTCCGAGATTGCACTCAGGATATCTCACGAGCAGGGACTAGTTAATAGCATCCAGCAAAGGCTCATCCTTCTCAAAAGATAATCAGGTTATGTGGTCGGCATACCATTTCCGATTGAAACATTGTATTCTTTTTTATATTACTGTGTGTGTATTTACAACAATAAGGATTTCTTCCTTAGGATGTCGTACATCATCATTGTTATCTGTTATTGAATAGTTCCTTACAGAGTCTAAACTTTTCAAACCAAGTCAAGAACATTGATCATGATATATTTTACATCTCTAATTTGCTGATTTTACATCTTTATTTTATTGTTGTACAGCAAAATCAAATGATATTCTTTTGCAAGCCTTAAGTTTATTTTCCTCAAGTGATATAAGCTGTGATGTATTGAAATATGAAACATTATTACACCAACTATGGAATCAGCAAAATGAGTTGGTTAAACTCTAAGAATTAAACACCTAGGACTCACCCGATTGAATGGTCATGGAAGAGGTGAAGAGGTGAGAAAAAAATCTGCAAGTAACATGGAAGCAAAATCAAATGTGACATAACAAACACAAATATTTTTAAAAAGGAAAAATCATTTAATAGCTCATGCACGTTCATGTTTATTGTTTTCTCCTATTGTCGAGTGGTGGTGTTCAGGTAATTAAACCCATCCAAAAACCTTGGCCAAGGTCGATAAAGGCATGTTTGTCAACTTGAAATCACATGATGTTGGTAGTGCCAGTTATTCAGATAGGTTCATCCATAACAGAGCAGAGATTCTAAACACCAAAAATGCTCGGATGGCTGGACAAGTAGTACCCTTGGCCCAATTCCGAGGTAAAGAGGACCTTTCTTTTCAAAAGATTGTGTGGGGATGAATATGGTCCACAGTTGGGAAGTTAAGCCTAAGTCAATGCTTCTCCTCTTACCGAAAGCTGAGGCTTGCACAACTAACTAAAGACTCACCAATTACTTCTTGTATGTTCCTCTTTCTATTTGATTTTATGCATTTACTTTACTTGTATGCAAGGAAAGATAATCGTTATCTCAATTATTTTAGTTGATTGTTATTACAATTATTTCAATTAATCATTGTTTAAGTTATTTCAGTTAATCGTTATTTCAGTTATATCAGTTAATGTCTCATGAAAAGGATTCAAGATATTTTGTTTCGATAGTTGAGGAAAACTCTTTCATTCCTATGTGAAACTAGATATTAATTCCCCTTTATTTTGTTATGAAAATCCGTTTGTTACAAACAGTTGTTTGTGATCCATTCTATTAGCATCTAGTAGAATAGTTTTCCAAACAAGTAGAATATAAATCATTACAATGTTTCCCAAAACCCTCGAGACTCCAACCCACTGAACACTTGCAAACTAACTCAACCCTTTTTGGTAACATAGAACCCTCATGGTGCTTAGGCTTTCGCCATCCTAACTTGACTTCAAGACTTGAAGTTCATCTCCTTATCAGACCTTTCACTCAATGATCATTCCCAATGGTACTTCAAACATCTCACAACACCCCAAAACCTTTGTGACACTTGCACAATTAGGTTATTACTGACTGCCCCAAATCCCTTAGACATTCGAGATACATTCTCTCTTAACCTTTGGACTAGTGTATCCCTTCCTAAGGAATACTCTCTCTGTCTTCTCCTAAGACCCTTATCTCATTCCACTAACAACATATTTTGATTTCATCCTCTAACACAATCCCTATGGATCTAATCCAACTTATACAACAACAATTAGCTGTCAAAATATAAGTGTGATAACTTATATCTGAGACAGACACCTTTGAACCTCTTCACTTGATCATCCCTTGACCCACCTTTGAACTTATATCAGTCTGTTGACCCATGAGTCAGAATCACTTCTATTTATCATTTTCATAACAGCATTTGTGACAGCTCTTCTATTTATCCCTGGCCTATAGCCCTCTGCTCATTCTCTTCACTCCCTTCAATCCCAACTGTTCTTTGTGATCCATTCTCTTAGCATCTTGTACAACAGTTTGCCAAACAAGTAGAATATAAATCATTTTGATTGACAAGTTAGGGTATTTGGTTGCACAGGAATATAATTGTACCCTGAAATTATTGTTCAGCCACTTGCAAAAACTAGAATTTGAACCACTGAATGAATCATAATTTCACTAAAACAAGATTGGCAGCGCACCCTTGAATCAATCCAATCTTTGGAAACAACATTCTTGAACCAATTTCCTAAAATAAACTTATGTTCTTCACATATTCCGATGCCCATACAACATATAGTATGTTCCATCACCGAGATTTGGTTGTTTATTGCAAAAATTTCATGCATAAGTTAAATTGCAAGGGATAACCATTATATTAATATATTGACTGATGACTCTTTAATTCTTACAAAAATGGCCTTGTCATTGATGCTAGAATATATTTAGAAAAGTATGGGCAAAACCTATGGGATAGCTGTGATAATCATAGCCATAATAGTAATTATAACCGGTCAAAACATAGTCATATAGGTTTTGATAACTGGGAGATAATTACAGAACCAATACATAGTTATATTACAGAATATAACTGTATGGCTATGATTCAAGGACCAATTATTATCTATAACATGTACTCTTATTACCAATTGTAGACAATTATATTTATATCCAACAAGATACTCTTAGAATGCCTTCAGAATGTTCATTTACACTTGATTCAACAGGTTCTCTAGCCCCAAGCCTCTGTCATATCACCAAACCCACAGTTCACCCTCAAAAGGCAACTAGCCCGAAATTTAGGCCTCCACCGCCTGATTATTGGCTTTTACTCCAATTTATTCCAAAACACTCGACGATGTTTAAACTGATTCAGATACCCATTTGGCTCTGCTATACATATATCAAATTCAGATATTGGTGTTTTGCTGCAATTGTACGGCCCTGGACTGTACCACTGTTTTTTAGTCCCAAATGGCTCTCTTTTTCAAAGCAAGTACCCTCAAACCTTGGCAAAACCTTCTCAAACTCTAAATAGTATCTCTAATTGATGGAAAACCAATAATTTGGGTTTTGTTTTACCAGCCACCCTCTACAAGCCTTCCAAAGATCAAACCCTCACCAAACCTGCCCAAGACCTAGGGCTTTGTAGTTTCCTAACCAAAACTCAATTACCCACTAAAAAACTTACCTTCTCACCTTCCATTCAACATCTAGAAACATATTCCAACACAAAACCACCTCCTTATAAAGGTCAAACCTCTATTGGAATAAGGTTGGCATCCAATTCATAAGTTTTCTACATTCAACTTTGCCTTAATTACGGTGTACACCCTCCATTTGTGACAGCATTTCTATTTATTCCTGGCCTAGAGCCCTCTGCTCATTCTCTTCACTCCCTTCAATTCCAAATGTTGTTTGCAATCCATTCTCTTAGCATCTCTGTAATATACCCTGCCCAAACTAAGTGATTTTAACTCAAGGAATATTGTCAAACACTTGTATTGCTGCTTTTCAATGCTAAGAAATTTAGAGTGTTCGCAAATGATATTGCAATGCCTCTTACAATGAACTAATATGCAAGTGCAGTTCTTTTGATATTTTCAATGCATATACATGGAAACTAGATATGGAATGCATACCTACAGCCAACTGACATTTTGACAAACAATTGACATACAACTATTATGTTGATCATATATGCTATTAGATGGATATTTCGTCAAACAAATGGTATGCAACATGTATCTCCTTTATTGAATTCATTCTCATGTACAATGTTGCTATGAGTTTGCCAAAACAAATGGCTTACAATAATGCCAAAATCTAATTCTGAATTATCATAGCAAAATCATATGCCCTAAAAAAATTACAATGTTAACTACTAATAGCTGCAAAAGGAACCTGATAATAGTGATGCCCAAGGATGGAAATGAATCAAGCATAAGTACTATAGCGCGGCATCGTTCTTGCGTACTATAGCAGCCAACAATAAATGTATGCTCCAATTTAAGCACAAATAGAACTCCTAAATTGAAGCTCTCTTGAATACCAAATTCAGTGGATGTTTCACCATCTCAAATGGTTACAACACTAAAGAGTTGACATTCTCCAATGGCTGATTGAAATCAGAAACCTTAGTTTCTTCTCCCAATTTTCTATCAAATGCAATTCACAATAATCGGATGATTAACAATGAAGCTCTCACAATAATTTTGTGTCACAATAATTTTTCTTGGCAGGGCAGATTTCCACTCATGGCCATACCATGGCACATGGATTTTGATCCTCTCTCGGAATCCTTTAATAAGTTCCCTATATGGCTCCGGCTCCCTAATCTTCCGTTAGATCTTTGGCAAGATTCGGTTTTTGAAACTATTGGGAATGCTATTGGGGATTTCTTATATGTGGATGCTAACACTTCGGGTATTCTCCATTTGACCTGTGCTCGCTTTCTTGTAGACTTGGATGTCTCTCAGGGCCTTCCTGAGGCGATTTGCTTGGATTCCCCAAGGGGTTCTTGGACACAATTGTTGGATTATGAGGGTATTCATTTTCTATGTAGGAAATGCCACTTGACGGGTCATATTGCTGCTCACTGTGCTGCTAGGAAATCCAAATCTAGGCGACCACCTTCTTGGTTGTCAAAGGCCTCCTCTGAGCACTACACGGTGAAACATTCCTCAATTGCTCTTGAGGATTCTGAAGCCGAGGCTAGCTCCGAGCCGGTGGCTGAGGTGGATGCTCTAGTGGATCTTTCCTTGGATGCTTCTAAGGATTCTATGGCTGAGGATTGCATTCATTCTGAGTCGGTGGTGGAGGTGGCTTTGGTCTCTACCCTTGGTTCGGATGTCCCTCCTAGGGATCAAACATCGTTTGATTCTCTCACAGAGATTGTTGCGGCTTCTGCGTCCCCTGGGTTCCTCGGGTCTTTGTCTTCTGAGGCTTGGGTTGTTGAGGCTGCGAAGTTTGAGGACGATTGGATTGCGGTTAAACGAAAGAAGTCTAATGCTTATCCCCCCCCTTTAAATAGGGTCCTTCGGTCAGGTAAGGGAAAATTCATATCAAAAGGAAAATCTTTTGTTTCCTTATGATGACTGGTTTTTTGTGTTGGTGAACTGGTTGCTTTTCTGGTTCGTTGGATACTGGTCTGGGAGGTTTTTCAGGTTGCTGTTCCAGTCTGTTGACTTTCCAGGTTCTAGTATTGTTTTGGTTGATTTTTCTAGTCACATCTGTTGGTCTCAAGTCCCTATAAAACCTGATTTAGTTGGTTTTCTAATTTCAAGTCCTTTTTTTAACCTGGTTGTGCTTAATGGTTTATCTTTCTCTTTGATGTAAAGGGTTTCGGGGCCCTTTCAAAACCTGATTTTACCTTAATCTAAAACAATGAAGCTCTCACCTCTATTTATTCTTTTCCATTACCCTTCTAGAAGGAAATAAAATATTATTTAATTGCATTCATTAGAAGCTTCCCCCTTTCCAATACAATAATTAGTTGTATTTTTAGAAAATGCACTCTCTAGAAGCTTCTCCCTTACAATACAACAATTAATTGTGCTTCTAGAAAATTAAATTAATTAAATATAAAGTCACCTTTTAATTTTAATTTATTTAATGACTTGATAAGAAATTAATTTAATCAATTTCTCCACTTAGCCTTCAGAAAATGTAAAGGCTAAGAGCTCCACTGAGATTCTAAAAAGATGGGGACATTACAGTCCGCCCTTCCTGAAATTACTTGTCCTCAAGCAACTTCAAGTCCGGATGCTACAAAATCTCCTCATTCTCCCATGTCACATCCTCTACTAGAAAGTCCTTCCATTTCACCAAATACTCCCTTATAGGACGCCGCCTCAAGTTCCTTTCCTTGAAATCAATGATAGCCTCTGGCACCAATACCAATTTTCTCTAATCATCCAAGGGTGAAAGCACTGTAGAAGGAACAATATGATGACCTAGCACCCTCTTGAGGCATGACATATGAAAAATGTTGTGCACCTTGCTCTCTGCTGGCAAATCTAGCTCATATGCCACCTCTCCCACTTTTCTGATAATCCTAAATGGACCATAGTATCGTGGCTTAAGTTTCTCGGCACCACTCTTCTTGAGAGTGGATTGACAGTAAGGCTGCAACATAAGATGCACCATATCTCAAACCTCAAAAGTTCACTCAGTCCTCTTATGGTCTACATACTGCTTCTGTTGATTATGTGCCTTGGTTATATTATCCTTGAGAGTCTTAACAATGTCCTGACTCTCCCATAACAAATCACCTACACTGGGCACTCTACTATCACTCAAAAGAAAATCCATAAAATTGGGTGCTTCATACCCATACAGAGCCATAAGGGGTAACATCTCAATAGACATCTAATAAGTAGTATTGTAGCAATACTCACAGAGATAAATCCACCTTACCCATGCCTTTTGTTGCCGTGCTATATAATTTTTGAGATATTCCTCCATCCATTTATTCACCATCTCCATCTGACCATCTGTCTGAAGGTGGTAGCTAGTACAGGAGTGAGCTCTGTCGCACACAACCAGAATAGCTCCTGCCAAAAGTGACTCGTAAACCTGTTGTCTTTGTCACTCACAATGCTCTAAGGTAAGCCATGTAATCTGAATATCTCCTTGAAGAACAACTCTGCCACCTGTGTAGCAGTGTATGTAGTAGTGATCGGAAAGAAGTGTGCAAACTTCATAAGGCGATCCACAACCGCATATATGCAGTCCCTGCCTTGGGCTCTAGGCAATCCTGTGATGAAGTCCATAGATAAAAACTCTCAGTTCCTATCAGGAATCACAAGTGGCTGAAGTAAACTGGCTGGATAGGAGTGTTCCTGCTTATTCTGCTGGCAAGTGGGACACTCCCTAACATACTTAAGTACCTCTGCTTTGAGCCCTTTCCATGTAAAGTGCTCTCTAATTTTCCGGTATATCTTGTAGAAACCAGGATGTCCTGCCATAGGTGAATCATGAAAAGATTTCAGAACCATCCTCCTCATTGTTGAGCCTAGAACCAAAAATATTCGCCCTTTGTAAATGATGAGCTCATTCACAAGGGTGTATCTGTTATCCTGAATAGTTCCATATATGAATCCAGCTGTCCACACATCCTTTGCATACTCTGCAAGGATCAAGTGTCTCCAATCCTCCGATATATCTGTTAATAAGCTCAAATGGGGCCTACGTGATAAAGCATCAGCAACTACATTCTATGTCCCCTTAAAATGTGTAATATTAAAGTCATAGGACTGTAACTTGCTCACCCACTTCTACTGCCTATCATTGAGATCTCGCTGCCCCAAAAAGTGTTTTAGGCTATTATGGTCGGTTTTGATACAAAATTTGCTACCTACGAAATATTGCTTGAATTTAGCCAAAGCATGAATAATGGCTATCATCTCTTTATCATATATGTTGAAGCTCTGCTCTGGCCCTCTTAATTTCCTACTCTCATAAGCAATAGGGTGCTCCTGCATAAGAACCACTCCAATGCCCTCTCCAGAAGCATCACAGTGTAGCTCAAAAGGTTTGTTGAAATCTAGTAACACTAACACTGGATAGGAAGTCATCAACTCCTTAAATTTTTCAAAACAATCCTGTGCCTCCGAAGTCCACAAGAAAGCACCCTTTCTCATCAAATCTATCAAGGGTGCTACATGCCTAGAATATCTATCCACAAACCTCGTGTAGAAACCACATAATCCCAAAAAGCCCCTTAACTGTGTAAGGTTCACCAATGAAAGCCACTCCACAATGGCATGAATCTTTTCAGGATCCATGCATACGCCTTCTGCACTGATGATGTGACCCAAATACGACAACTCTGTCATACCCAAATCACATTTCGACTCCTTTGCATACAAGGACTCTCTGCCCAATATATCCAACACCGTGTCAAAGTGAACCAAGTGCTCCTCCCAAGACCTATTGTACACCAAGATATCATTGAAGAAGACAAGTACAAATTTCCTCAACTGAGGATGGAAAACCCTAATCATTGTTGCCTAAAAAGTAGCAGGTGCGTTAGTTAGCCCAAATGGCATGACTACAAACCCAAAATGGCCACAATGACATCTAAAGGTTGTCTTCTCGATGTTCTGCTCTCTAACTCTGACCTATTCATAACCTGATTTCAAATCTATTTTTGAGAAGAAGCAAGCTCCATGAAGCTCATCTATCAACTCATCAATCCTAGGATTGGGGTACCTGTTTTTAATTGTCTTCCTATTAAGCACCCTGCACATCCTCAATGTCTCATCCTTCTTCACCAACACCACTGAAGAAGCGAAAGAAGACTTACTTGGTCTAATGTGGCCCATAGCAAGTAACTCCTTCATGGTTTTTTCAATTTCATCCTTCAACCTCTTCGGATGCTTGTAAGGTGTAATCATGATGGGCTTAGCCCCCTCCTCTAAGTCAATGATGTGCTCAATACCCCTGTCTGGTGGTCTACCGAGTGGAATATCACTGAACACCTTAGAGTGTTTAACTCTAAGCTCCTGAATATCAGTAGGATATTCAGTCTTTTGCTGTCCCTCCTATGATGGCATTAACATGCACTCTATTGCCCACTCTACCTTATCATGCCTAATTAATCTAGCCATCCTCCGAAAAGAGACCATTCTAATATCATTGTCCCTGATTGCCTTAAGAATCTATGTCTTCCCAATCACTTTAAACCTCATCTCCATCTCCTTGAGATTAAGAGTAAACTCACCAATATTGTGCAACCAACTCATCCCAAGGACTATATTTGTATCTCCCATAGGCACAACATAGAAATCTACCTTAAAGGCATAATTATTAACTTCCAATGGGAGTCCAGTGATCTTATGATCACAACTGAGGACATAGCCATCAGCTACCCTCACTCTAATTCCCCCAAACTCCTCTGTTTGTATGCCATGCTTCTCCACCAGCCTCGCATCAATGAAATTATGAGTGGCACTAGTATCAACAAAAGTTATAACTCACTGTCCAGCAACTACTCCTCTCATTCGAAATGATCCTTTCTACTTAATACTAGTGAGACGAGCTTTCCTAAGTTGCCCATCTCCTGCCCCATCCGTGGACTCCATTTTAGACAAGTTTTCAGCCTTGTCTTCTTTTTTTTCACCATCTATTTCCTCTATATCAGACTATTGGTCTGAATTATCTGATTTTGATTCCTCATAGTATGCCCACATAATTCTATTAGCTTTTCCCTTTGGTCTAAGAGAACAGTCATGGTTTGCATCATAAGGTCCCTTATAGTAGAAACATAATTTTTTCTTTCTCAAATCATTTAATGTTTCCCTGTCAAAAGGTATTGGAGTTTTATCTTTAGAATCATTTTTAAAATCAGCCCTCTCTAGTTTTTTATAGAATGGTTTGTTATCCTTACTAGAAGATGCTCCTTTGGACTGAAATTTGTTTGTTGGGACTGCATGTTCTATACTTCTTGCCTTTTTCATTGCTTCCTGTAAAGAAATGGGATCAAATGCCTTTATCCAACCTCTTAGTGGTTCGAATAGGCCCTTAATGAAAAGAACTATCGATCTACACTCTGAAATGTTTGGCACCATGACTGCCAACCGCTGAAATTCACCAATGAAATACTCCAAGTTGTCAGTTTGTTTTAGGTATGCTAATTCCTAGAAGTAAACCTCTGGATCTTTTTTGTCAAATCTTTCAACCAACCTATCCACGAAGTCCTGGTACTCTGTCACCTGATTATGCTGAAGTTTTACCATAACATGGTACCACCAATCATGTGCTACTCCCTCCAAATGCAAAGTGGCATACTTGATAGCTTCAATCTCTGACATTGGCTTCAATGCGAAGAATGTGTCAAGCTTATGAATCCAAGCTTGAGCTGTCATCTTACCACTCCCATCAAAAGTAGGCATAGTAAGCTTGCTGTAGCCCTCTTCAACTCACTATTTTGACCCCTAGGCCTCCTATCCTATCTAAGTGACCTGTAATGTTCTCTCCTCTGATTTACAAAGCATTCAAAGGTCATCCTCTCTCGAACCTGGGGTGCCAATAATTCCCATTCATCATTTGCAGCCATAAGGATATCTGCAAATGTCTCATCATCAACTTCCTCTTTCGGTTCCTATATTGGTTCCTCTCTAACAAAAGTAGGACGTGTGGGCGTATCTACTATTCTAGAAAGAGTTCTATTAGTTCTAGGTGATCCCACTGCACTCCTATTATCCCCTTGTTCCTGATTCCGTCTGTCTTGTGGGTTCATGCGCTCAACCATGGTGGTGAGTGCCTACAAAGCTTGAGCCATTCGTTCTTGTCCTGTAACCATTGCTCTGAAAAATTCCCTTATTTCGTGATCCTCATTCCTATTATCTCTTGGTGGGCTACACTTTTGCCTGTCACCCATTGTGTTTGGCTGCCTGATAAAATCTAGTTCCCTATCAAACAAAGATCGCTTTATAGTGAAAAATCTGTGAGAGCCAACCCCAAGTGGCTTGTGATTGCTAAACCCTTAGGATGGCAGGATTTAGCTATGATACCAATGTGATATCCCTTGCCCAAACTGACTGATTTTAGCTAAAGGAATATTGTCAAACACTTGTATTGCTACCTTTCAATGCTAAGAAATTAGAATGTTCGCAAATGATATTACAATGCCTCTTACAATGAACTAATATGCAAGTGCAGTTCTTTTGATATTTTCAATGCATATACATGGAAACTAGATATGGAATGCATACCTACAGTCAATTGACAATTTGACAAACAATTGACATACAACTAATCATATATGCTATTAGATGCACATTTCGTCAAACAAATGGTATGCAACATGTATCTCCTTTATTGAATTCATTCTCATGTACAATGTTGCTATGAGTTTGCCAAGACAAATGGCTTACAATAATGACTATAGTAATGCACATTTCGTCAAACAAATGGTATGCAACATGTATGCTAAGCATATATGCTATTAGATGCACATTTCGTCAAACAAATGGTATGCAACATGTATCTCCTTTATTGAATTCATTCTCATGTACAATGTTGCTATGAGTTCACCAAGACAAATGGCTTACAATAATGACTATAGTAATGCCAAAATCTGATTCTAAATTATCACAGCAAAATCATATGCCCTAAAAAAATTACAATGTTAACTACTAATAGCTACAAGAGGAACCTGATAATAGTGATGCCCAAGGATAGAGACAAATCAAGCATAAGTATTGCAACGCAGCATCGTTCTTGCGTACTATAGCAGCCACCAATAAATGTATGCTCTAATTTAAGCACAAATAGAATTGAATTGAAGCTCTCCTGAATACCAAATTCAGTGGATATTTCACCACCTCAAATGGTTGCAAAACTGAAGAGTTGATATTCTCCAATGGCTGACTGAAATTGGAAACCTTAGTTTCTTCTCCCAATTTGATATCAAATGCAATTCACAATAATCATCCGCTCTGACCTCTATTTATTCTTTTCCTTCACCCTTTTAGAAGGAAATGAAATATTCTTTAATTGCATTCTAGAAGCTTCCCCCTTTCCAATACAATAATTAGTTGTATTTCTAGAAAATGCACTCTCTAGAAGCTTCTCCCTTGCAATACAATAATTAATTGTGCTTCTAGAAAATTAAATTAATTAAATATAAAGTCACCTTTTAATTTTAATTTATTTAATGACTATAAAAAATTAATTTAATCAATTTCTCCTTATTTCTCCACTTAGCCTTTGGAGAATGTAAAGGCTAAGAGCTTCACTGAGATGCTAAAAAGATGAGGACATTACAATCTGATACAACAATTTGCCAAACAAGTAGAATATAAATCATTTTGATTGACAAGTTAGGGGATTTGATTGCAAAGGAATATAATTGTACCCTGAAATTCTTGTTCAGCCACCTGCAAAAACTAGAATTTCCACCACCAAATGAGTCATTGATATCCAATATTGAAAATGCTCTAATCTCATTTCATAATTCCACTAAAACAAGATTGCCAGCCCACCCTTAAATCAATTCAATCTTTAGAAACAACATTCTTGAACCAATTTCCTAAATTCAACTTATGTTCTTCATATATTCCCAATGCCCATACAACATATAGTATGCTCCCTCAATGAGATTTGGTTGTTTCTTCAATGAGATTTGGTTGTTTCTTCAACTCCAACATAGTTGACTCATGGTCTTTCCAGTAGGCCCTTGTCTTGGGATTCACTTTAGAAAATTTGGACCTTAGTGTGCTTGATCTTTTCAATGCCACGAACAAACCTTAAAATGAGGCCAAATGTCAACAATAAATAACTCCCATGCAAAGAATCCAATAATACACAAACACTTAGTGATTATGCCTATTGTTTTATTGCAACTAGGAATGCCAACCTTTGTATAAATGAGACAAATCAAAAGACAAATGTTTGAACTCATAATCAATGAATTGATAACTCCTAAACATCATAATCAAGTGATTTCATGGGGTATTTGTTGGTGACACACTATAAGGTATATAAACTTGACTGGTCACTACCTAATTATCACTGTTAATACAGTCCTTGTAAGACAATAATTATCTACAGAAAGTAGATGATAATTGCTGTTACCTCCAGAATTAACTTACTGACTGTGCTAGAAGAGAAAAATGCTCAAAAAATATTAAAAGGGTCAAACCAATTAAAATGGGCACCTGCCTCAGCCCAACAAAGATAAAGTAACAGGCCTGACACTAATCCCAAGTTGCTCTTCTGATTAACTAATCTACTCTAATCTTTTAAAATAAATTATTCTAAAAACTAGTGAACAAATACTAAAACCACACACCTGGCATATTGGCAACCCAATATGCCAAAAAAATCATATGGCATACATGTCCTCAGTGGTTCAGTTTCTATAATCCTCTCAGCTTTGGGTAATCCACTTATGGAAGAAGCCAAGTAGATAGAAAATAAACCCAAAAGGAAATGGTTGTGAATGCTGTAGCTGCTATTTTGGGAGCTGGGAAGCTTTAAAAGTGATGATTGGAAGAGCCTAGGGGCTATGAAGAGTGTTGAAGATGTAGCGTCAGTCAGATATGATTCTGATTGATCTAATGTTTGGTTATTGCACTTGTGAAGAGACCTTGAATATGTGAAAGGACTATAGATGTTTAATTGCAATGATAGTATGATGAAACGTTTTTTCTTGCTTTGATGTATAGTCAGGCATTTGATATCTTTGTGATAAAGTACAAATAAATCTTAGACTGATCCTATTGATAGGGCTGACAAATTGTTTAATACAAGCATGTGGGAAAGCCTCTAACAAGTTGAATATTGATTGATAAAGCCTCAAATACACTATATTTGTTTATGATTGCATGATAGATTGAACATTATGCTCAGATTAATGAAGGAATTCAACATGGATCAGCATGATCCTTGAGGGAAATTCAGTTGTTTGTAAGATGCTATAGTGCAGGAAAATTGATTGTTTGTAAGAAGATAGATTGAACATACTTCCATCCCTCTAACATAATTCCTACAAATGTCTCTTTAATTCATACAAAAATGGTCTCGTCATTGATGGAAGAACATATTTAGAAACGTATGGCTATGATTCAAGGACATTGGAACACACTATAGGCCCTCCCTTATACATCACCAGACCCTCAACTGTCTTTCAAGCTTCACTAGATGGGTGAAATCCTTCATATGTCCCTGCTTACTGCCCTTTCTCTGACAGAGACAGCGAATGCTGAATACAGACTTTCCATGGTCAAATGCATGCGAAAGATATCGCATGGTGCTCTGCAACCTTGATGGAATCAAAGAATACATTAAATACCACCTTACCAAGGATGAGGACTGGATCAGAGTAAAAGACTAAGTTTCTACATTTTTATATGCGTACTGGTTACCCTAGATAGGGTTTTTTGATTTTCACTAAAAATTCAATAACTTCCTCAAAACTGAATGAAATCTCACCAAAATTGTTTCAGAATGAAGATATCTGAATATGCCAGCTTTCCGTGGGGGTTTAGACTTAGAGCATCTAGAAATAGATACATAAGGACAAATAAGTCTGATAACACGTTTACAATGCAAAAGAACAGTAAAACTGAAATGTATTTACTGAGAATTTGATCTAAATCCCTTTGCTTTATTGCCAAACTCAGTGATCTTGATCAATACATTCCTTGAGAGCATTTGCATTGTATTCATAACTGTTGATGGAGCCCTAACATTTTGCGAAAATCAGGGCCTCCATTTCAAACATAATGTTGGAGACTTAAAGAAATGTTGTCATTAATGTCAAATTGATCAGGGATATTGATGAATTGAAAAACATATCAAAGAGAATTTATTGATTAAGATAATGAAATCGATGCACAAAAGTATTGAATGAAGAAATCAAATGTAGAATACGTTGCTATGAAGTGATCGAGAATGGTACTAAGTATATATGTGGTGACAGCATAGTGACAAAAATCTGCTGGGACAATAGACTCTTCATCAAAGCAATAATGATCTAAAGTTCTAAACATATACAGATCATTCCCATAGTTGTGTGATCATCCATTCACTGCCGAGATTCAGAGTGCACTAAGGCTGGGAAATTGGTACTATGGTATATATGAGATAAGACTCAGTAATAAGCCACTGTTAGTTTCATTTGCTTGAATACTGTAGAAGGCTAGATACACTTTTAGAACAACATCTCTGCAATGAATCACATCATCAACAAACAAGTATATTTATCCCGTGACAATTAGGGAAGCTCTGTTGGTATTTGAGGAAAGAAGGGTTAACTACATCAAAGATGGAACGGTAATCATGTGAAGATCAATTACAATGATCAAATTATGGCTAAAATTGATATGTAATAGTGAAGAAACGTTCACGATGATAAGCAATCAATAATAGAGTATTCCAAAAACCCATTAGAACTTCGAGTGGAGTATATTATAGTCTTCTGTGAAATCAAACTATACCATACCCGATAGGAATATTCAAACAGTGATAGCTAACTCCAATAAGGGAATCGTAGACAGGTAAGGATGTTTGGAGGCAAGTAATTGGGGTAGATGATTTATATCAATCATTTCTGGTTTGGAGCATGACAACCCGCAAGGAGTTATAGATTGAACGTGACGAGGGCAGAAAGAATATTGTATGATTCCAATTAATCTATGCATCTAAGTGCTACCACGAAGAGCCAGAAAATTATACCGTCAAAAGCATAAAAGCTGCATCCTATACACGACAGAGAAAACAACAATGATGGTTGTCAAACATCGCTTGAGAAGATACGAGCATTGAGGAAGCCATGCAATACAAAGCCCTACCAAGTAAGATTTGTGAGATACAGTAAATCAGATGAAGACAAAAATGAGGGACATATTTAAAGTTCCGTGGAATGCGCAATAACAAAGAATCATTCAATATTGAGAACCATCGAATTGGAATTATTTGAACTTATTATATGCTTTCTACCAAGTCATTGTTGGTTCCAATATGCGTCAATGGTGAAGTATTACTACCACCTTGGAAACATACTTAATTTGATATTTTTTGGACACTATAAGACTTTGGATCCAAAAAAGATCAGCAATTAAATCAAGGACTAAATCTTAAAAGACAGCACAACAATTTCAGACTCAAGAAAGGAGCATCCCATGTCATGGGGAGTTCACACCATTTACACAACATCCCCCCACTTTGTACTCCATTTTGACAATAACATGCAAAATGACCCCATTTATTACAGCTCCGATATTGAATTATGGGGCATCCCCAAGTATCGTATTGGATGCAGCTCCAGGGTGTATTGGTATAGTTATTATTACTCCCTCGCCAATAGTTGCAATACCCTTGATGCCTCCGTGTTTGTATTTCTTGATAGTGTGGAGGGTGGTGTGACTTGTTCACTTTGTGCAAGAATACCTGGGCGCTTCTTGTCTCCAGGTTATAGGGGCACTCCTTAATGGAGTGTCCTAATACCTGTCATATGTCATAGAACGCCTTCTTTGGAATAATTGATTTTTTGTAGCCCTCCAATGAGTTAGTACACCAAAGTTGCTTGCCTTCTTTTGTTCCTTCTTTCCCAACAATCTCTTTCATCATTCACATTGTATCTCTTCTTAACACTTGCATTGTTTCGGATTCTTCTCCACTATCTCCTTCCATATTGTCACTGTCACTCCCATGCTTCCTTCTTTTTGAGGTATGTTTTCGCTCTCAATGTTCATGGCACGTGTGCAGGCATCTACATACGAGGATGGTGGTACCACCTTCATCTTCATCCATAGGGATGGGGTTAGTCCTTCAATGGACCATTGTTTTTTAATCTGTCCACTGGTTTATTTTCTACTTTACCTATGAGTTCCTTTAGTCTCTGATTATATGCTTGTATGAACTCATTCATCCCTTGTCTCGTAATATATATTTCAGTGACTATTTCACCATCATCTCATAATAGTCTAAACTCCTCTTTAAGGGTTGTTCTAATTATTTTCCATTATGTTTTCTTGGCAACATCCAATTCCATTTACTAGTCTATTGAAATCCCCCCCAAGATGGCTGAAAATGCTCTTAACCAATAATCCTAGTCATTCTCTCCATTTGCTTGCTAGATGGTTATACATGTCTTACAGTGACACACTAGGTCTTCTGACCCATCATCTTGAAGCTGGGAAGTTTTTGTTTCTTTGCTATTCGTACCATTCTAGTCCGCCAACTATTGCCTTGTGTGTTTGCCAGAGGCAAAATTCTCTCTACTCCTTCTACCTCTTCTTCAGTCCAATTGGAGCTTTATTCGTTGCTTGTCCGGAACTCTCTTTGTGCTGGTGTTTCTAGGTTTGTCCACCCAAACCTCATTTCTAGTTCTTCGGAGATGGCCAAGTTTTCTATTCTCAACTTCAATCAAGTTATCTATCTCTGATTCAAAGTCATTTGGTTCTTCTAGTTTTCTCTAGGTCACTAAGTTCCTGTAGACAATGATGCCTCTCCTCATGTTCTCTGATACATAATGACCACTGCTATGCAACTTCTCCCTTAGTTTCCTCTTCTGCTACTCGCCTTGGGTCTTTATTTGGTATTAGGGGCATTAATTGTTTTATTCGTTGGGCATTCTACATCGTGATGTATCTTGCTCATGCATTTTTTGTTGATTCCTTTGAGCAAATTGTTAAGCACTTGCTACCTCCATTGCTTGTGTTGTAATTGAGCATGTTGTTCTCTAACAATATTAGGCTCCTTGCCAATAATCAAGGTATTTGTCCAAGAAGATTGTACACTGCTGATGAGACCGGAAGTTCATCGCCTATCATGCTCTTTGAAACCACTCTCTCTTGGGCTTCCATTAACACATACTGATCGATCAAAACTTCCCACACCTGCACCAAATCTTATATCGCTTGATCCTCCCTTGTTATAATGTCCTCCTCCACGTCACTGTCTATGACTAGTACTTGTTGGAGTGCGTGACCCATCACTCCATTGCCTCCATTATCATGAAGTTATTATCTCAAGACCGACAACAAGGCCAAAAAATGTAGATTGTTCAAGATGGTTCTATACAGAATATGTAGGACGGTTCTAACCAATACTTATGTCTACCATGATCAATAATTAGAACCAAGTGCAATATACAGCCAATACAATACCATAACACCATATGATGAGAAGGGAATGATATCATTTATTAATTCCAAAACAGTCCATAAATATCTACCATATCTTTATTTGGATATGTTCTTATTTACTATTCCTATTGGTTAAGTAAACGAATCGACACATCCCTTCGCAACTAATTACCCAACTCCCCTACTAACAATTTTTAACATTAAGTATACCAATTATTTATTACTGACCTACAATTCTTAATTACATCTAATTTGTAAATAACAGAATTACAAAATGCATGAGGAAAATAAACTAAGTATCCGGCAAGACAACTTTTACTACATCCTTTGTCAATTTTCATGTTGCTACAGGATGCTCTATGATTGATGTGTTCAGATTTGGTGGAAACATCTTTGAACGGAAACTGCATTTTGAATCATTTTACATCACAGAAGCCTTTTTTAGAGATGCATCTTATCCTTCCAAATGTCATAATTCTCACTATCAAACTTAAGACGTTCATTTTTGTAAGCCATAGATCTCCTCAAGTTGTAAAGCTTTCTTCTCAAAGAGGACCCGATGCTTTGATACCAATTGTTAAGAAGTAAAGTCCATACACAACTAGGGGGGTTCATCAGTTGTGTCAAGATACTTTCAAATCCAAACTTATAAATCATTAACCAATACTGAAACATGATGCACAGTAGTAAGAAACCATACACCATAACACAATGATTTGATAATGAGGGAAAACCCTTGTGGGGATGGCATCCACTAGATAATGTACTAATATATAAGTTCCTTGTAAAAGGATGTAACCATATTAGGAGTCAAATACAATGCATTTAGTGCAACAACCCTTATTAGAGGATAAATCCCTATTAGGAGACCTTGAACCCTTGTTAGAAGGTTCCAACCCTGTTAAAGGATGATAGGAAACAAATAGACCCACTATCTAAATGCTCTAGTAAATGTGAAGAATAAATGCTTAGGATAACATATTCAAAACAATGAACTAATTAATCTGCAACTTGCCATAATAGTTCCTATGAAGCTCAACTCAAATATCCAACTTAATCACTGCCTGCTCTAATCATCCAACATCAAATTTTGCATCCATTGATCACATAAATGATACCTATGATGAAATACAACAAAGGAAAACATCTTTCCTTTATACCCTTTACAATTTATTAATTAGTTCAGCCTATTAAAGCTTCCCCAATGTACTTTTACTAACATAGGTCCATACTAAGGCATACACGCCTTCATTAGAATCCTTGCAAGTGTTATATTATAGTTCTCACATGTTACAATGGCAATATTACATTTCGCAATGATAAACAATATGTTTCCTCAACATAGTCGGCTATTTGTAAAATATATTGCACTTTACACAACAATGACCTTTCCAAAATAGTCCCAAGCCCTTGCTATCATGCACATAGCTGCACGAACAAGTCATCCACCATAATCCAAGCTAGTTGATGCTAATTCCATCTCGCCAATAAGATACAACAAATGTAATGTCCCCATTTTTGCCAACATCAAAGTTTGAGGGATTAGCCTATTATTGTGATCCTCGTAGGCTAATTATTGTGGATAGAGGGTCTTTTGAAGCAGAGGATCGGTTATGGGATGGTCTTGTCTTCTTCACAAATCAATATGTTCCAATATGGTCTTCGTTTGACTCAAATTGGACTTCATTTGAGCTTAGTTTCATGCACCTTCTATTTATAGCAAGTTTGGTGATGGTTGAGACAAACCCTTTCTATTTTAGGAAAGTGCATTTGGTCACATGGGAAAATAATAGGTGTGACTCTTGTTTCAAATGACATTTAAAGATAAGTATTTTATGAATTATTATTATGTTAGTGGCCAAATTATTATTAAATCATTAAATAGCTTATTATAAAGTTATAATTTAACTTTATAATTTCACTTAAGTTGAGGGTTGAGTCATCAGTGGAAGAGGCCATTAATTTAATTAATTCATGGAAGCCTATGCCAAAGAATTAATTAAAGTGCTGGAGCAAGTGATGATAATTGTATATTATTACAAATTCAAATATGCCGCCAAAACCAAAGTTTGCATTTAAGTGAAGTGTATGGAAGATGCTATTGGTCATTGGTGCATTGAAGAAGATTTTGGCTTTAATTGTTATAAAAGAAAGCCTCTAGCTTTGATTTTTTCATCTCTTGTTATTTTGCTTTTATGAATTTGGTGAAGGTTTTGAGGGTTTCAGCGTTAGCAGCTGGGAGAGGACTGATTTCTCCTTATGGTTTGCACTTTGAGCTGTTGCAACATACAGTAAATTGTGTTTAAACTTTGATTCCATTTAGTCACAAAATTGATGTATATCAATTTGGAATGCACATGATCTGAAATTAGCATTCAAGGGAAGGGTTTATTACTGAAGCTGAAGATTGTTGGAGTTATTTGCCATACCATTGGGCGCCCAACATTACAAATTTAAAGTTGTTTTTCATAGCTGCTAGAGGGTTAATTTGTGGCTGCAATCATCTCTATTGGGCAGCATTTGTGATCACAGTTGTAGCGATCTGATTGGGGGTGATCCCTATTGCCAACACTCGGAATATTAACGTCACTAGGAAACGTTTATGTGAGCTGCGACTTCCTGTATTAAAGCAGCGTTTGGATGTGACAAGGCTGTGTTTGGGGTTTACAAGGATCCACATTCTATCTGCTAGCAATGTTTTTCATAAAGCTCGAAGTATTGGAATTCGGCATGGAGATTTATTGTTCTTGTTTCTATATAATAGACACCAACAATCATTACAAGTTCCTTGTTAGCTTTTTGTCAATAACTTATTGTTTTGTAGTAATTTGCAAATGTCATAATTGCAATACATAGATTTGTGATGGAGTTATTAGTTGTTTCATTTCATGCTATTTGTATAAGTATTCATATATATTCAGAAAAACAATGGAACTTTCAAAGATTCAAAACAAAAATGAATTCGACAACATAATTTGAAGTTAGAGCCGATTAGGTTCCTTACAGCAAATATACAATCAACTGTCTCTGCCATAATTTCCTGTACATTGGTCTGCTACTAGTTTTCACGAAACATATTGTAACTCCTCTAGAACTCAACATAAGATCCAATATAGATATGATATCTATACTCATTCTTCTACACAAATCTAAGCTCGCATAGCTTAACATGTTTGTGAAGTTTTACAGGATCGTCGCAAACGTAATAGCATTGTCTCATCAATATATGTTTTTCAAATGCAACAATCTATCTTGCATTTATATTGAGAATGAGGTAAGAGAGAGACATGTCCCTTCATGGGACACGTCTATTCATTATCGTGAGATTAATATTATAATAAGTGATTATGTAAACTATATATATATACATATATTATATATATTATTATATAAATTTCTCCTAACAGAATTAGATATATATATATATAAACTATATCTCACATAAGATATATATCTTCAATAGTCTCATAGAATTTATTTGATAGAAGCTACAAAACATCAACACTCCCTCTTAGCTAGAGAGGGTAACACATGATATGATATTACCTCAGCGTAATATCAACAATGGAAAGTTTTTAATGATATCTTTGATCAGAAGATACCCACTATTTAGATAGCATCTCATGATATCAAAAGTAATGGCCTCATGAATGTCAAGTCACATGACATTCACCAAGTACTCCAATAGATATAAGGTAATGGACTCTTGAATATCGTGTTATCCAATATTCACCAAGTACCTATGACATATCTATACAAACAACTCGTTGACCATTAATGCAATGACATCTATCACTTAGTTGTTGATTTATAAGATATAATCTATCATGATTTTCTTAGACATCATAAGAGATCCATCACAATAGAAGGTCGTGGTCTATTTAAGTAACTTAATCCACCATGCAAGATATAATCTATTATCATCTGTTTCAAACATCATAAAATGTCTATCACAATAGAAGGCTATGGTTTGTTTAAGGAACTTAATCCACCATGCAAGTTATAATCCGTTATGATCTATTTCAGACATCATAAAAAATGTCTATCACAATAGGAGCTTAAGTTATTGAAAGATTGTCACCTTTTAATAACCTCTACAAATACAACTGATGATCATTTGGAAGCCGTCACTTCCTCATGGGGGGTAGGCCCATTAAAAGCATACAGTCACACACATGGATTTTCAGATTCATCTAAATATCAATCTTTTGAGCTCCTCATCTAATATTGCCTCTAATGAAGTGTCAAACTCCTTGTGAATCTGATATCAATCTCCCTTTTCCTGCAAGAACATACTCGGAGAGAAAGGAAAAGATCAAGGCAAATAGCTCTTATAGTATGCACAAAAATTCAAATACGAGAGAGACTGCAATGAATGTATAAATGGAATACTCAAGGGAAAATACTTATCTACACATCATCTATGATGCAATCTTTTACACTTCTTGATTAGTCCTCTTGATGCTAATATCAATACTCTGAAGTTATAATTCCGAACTATATATCTTTAATATTTTGCACACATATCCTTTAATAATTATCCATATCAATTATATTCTTTTCAATTAGTAGTTTTGTTGTTTATAAATGAGATCATATATATGGAAACCTTAGTTGTGGCTCGTCAATACATGCTTACCCCTTCGGGTTCCACTTGGTAGGCATCCACGTGGGAGATAACCCGTCATTACCTTTAGTAGGGGTAATCAATTGATATTTACAGTCATGCCAATAGGGGGAAGGTTGAACTAATAAGAAATAAACACTAATGTATGTCTCCGTTGTAGAACTCTGGGTATCCAATTGCTCATGTCTATAATCTTTGTAATGTATGTCTCCAACAATCACGATAACATTCAAAAAAAATTGTTTTGTCATATACTGGAAACGCCAAACTTTATATTGTTGACCTTGTATTCTTTGATATTTATTCCCATTAGCAAATCCAATACTCATAGAAACCTTGTGTATAATTCAGCTTTGATTTCATCCCTCCTCAATACCATCCTTAAAGAGTGTCATTCTAGGGTGTAACAAGCCTCAGATATGATCGCACCCTCAATACTAGTCAATTCTCAGATTTTCGCCAAGCCTTCATTATATTCTGTGGTATCTTTCATGGATATAGTGCTCAACTATGCCTAGTACGATGTATATAATTTCTTGCACACTTCTCATGATAGTGCTCATACTTGTGCCCTTCTTTTGATCTCAAAGGCCTTACAAATTACACACTCACTCTTCCTCGTTGATCTTACCAACGAGTTCCTATGGCCCATGTCACCATGATAAATATTTCGAAGTGTTTATCTTATATCAAATCTTTTGTCAATATATTGTATTCCTTCACTGCCAAGAGTATGTGATATTCCTGTTACTTAAATCCTGACATAGCTTGTTGACTTGGCTAAATTAGGAAAATAATATGATTCTATGAACGATGGAGTACTCTGAGGCCTTTAGATGCTATTGATCTGCTATACATATGCAAGTCACTTGATAACAACTTGTATGGTAAGATGATCTTCTATAGATGATTGTAATCAATTGCATAAATCTTCAATGTAGCGCACACAAACAATTATGCTTGACTTGGATCAAAGATGGTGAAAGCTGATGCTATCAACAGTATCGTTGATTTGATTTAGCAACAATATCGTTTATTTGATTTAGCTCATGAAATTGCTTTACAAGTCAATTAGTCGTCTATAAGAATGATCACATTTACGAAGTTCACGCTTTATTTGATGAAGCAGTCAAACTCAATCTTTGAAGAATAATGCTTCAATCACAAGGCTTAGTCACGACCTTAGACTATTAAAGTCTCTCTCCAAATTGAACCTTATCGCTCATGATAATATATTCGGCAATCAAGACACTACAAAGAGTCACCAGCGAGCATGAAGACCACTGTGTTGTAGGGGAATAAAGGCAACCGCCGCACACATAGATTGCAAGATTGCTATTATAAATAATGTCACCCCCATCATTTTTTACTAGTAATTATGTGTGTTATGTCGCATTGTGTGATACATTTGTTTGACAAGAATTTGGACAAATTTATTGATGCCCGGACAAACCATAGTAATTTATTTGTAGAGTGTTGAATTATTGTATTTGTGGATAGCTTGATTGACCTTTGATTGCCTTCTGCTTATACTGGTGCTAGGGACAAGTTTCATCCTCCTTCCTTCTACCCGTAAACTGGCCTCGCACACTTACATTTCTAACATTGCACATTATAATGTTGGATCTTCCAGCGTAAGTGCATCAAAACTCGCATTTGATTTCTTTAAGAACATGCTTATGTTATCTGTGAAACCTTGTAGGCAAGTAGAGAACCTACTCTAATACCATATAATAGCAATGCCTCATCGTAATGTGTTTTTCAAATGCAGCAATCTATCCTGCATTTATATTGAGAATGAGGTAAGAAGGGAGACATGCATGTCTATTCATTATTGTGAGATTAATATAATAATAATAACTGAATACGTAAACTATATATATATATATATATATATATATATATATATATTCTTATATTAATTTCTCCTAATGGAATTTAGATATATATCTATATACATACTATATCTCACATAAGATTTATATCTTCAATAGTCTCATAAGATTTATCTGACAGAAGCTACAAAACATCAACAACATTATATGCTAATTTCATTGTACCAACAATCATCCTTCTATATACAGAATATTTGACTGTCATGATCACATAAACATATGTTGTCATCAATGACAAAAATTGTCATGAATACAACACATGAATAATACATCCAAGTGCCAACCAAACCTCTATTTCTAACAATTTTGTTGACAAGTCATACATTCTTGTACATATTTTTGTATGTCTTTTTTTAGCCCTTCCATGAGCATTTTTCCCCTTATGCCTTTATATGTTTTATAATATCCTAGGTGGCCTACCAATTGATTATTTTGGTATTCCTTCATAATGATTCCCTTCATTTTGGATTATGGAGTTAAAAGTATATCCTTCCTTTATAGAAAATGATGTCATCTAAAACTCGGAAATGTTCATTAGGTACCTTCCCTTCCAAAACTTCGGTTTCGAAATGATCTTTGGCAATTCTGCTATTATATCATTTTTCCAATCTCCTAAGATACTAGGAATAGTGTTGATGTGGGGTCGCTTTGACAAGACATTTGACGATCTGTTATTTACTCCTTTTACATATTCTATATCGAACTCATAAGCATAAATTTTGCTCACCCACTTTTTTTGTTTGTCATTCAGATCATTTTGGTCTAAGAAGAAATGTAGGCTCTTATGATCTATTTTAACTAAGAACTTTCTGCAAACTAGGTATTGACAAAATCTTGCCAAGGCATCCATTATCGCTTACATGTCTTTGTCATATGTAGAATAATATTTCTCTGCTTTCGTGACCTTATGACTTTCAAAAGCCATAGGGTGTTTCTTCTGCATCAGTACAACTACTATTCCTTCTTGTGATGAATCACATTGTAATTCAAAAGGCATAGAGAAACCTGGTATAGCTAATTCTCGGGATGAACTCGTGACTTCAGTTAGTTGCTCGAAAGCTTGTTGTGCTTTATCATTCCAAGTGAATGCTCCCTTCTTTGTTAGGTCTATAAGGGGGGCTGCAATCTTTGAGAAACCTTTAACAAATCAGCGGTAGTAATTACATAGTCCAACAAAACCCCTGAGTTGCGTATGTAAAGAATATGGATCTGTTCTGGAGAAAAACTAAGTTCAGTAATGTCAGTAACCAATGACCAGTTTCAGACCCTTGAATACAAGTTGAAGTATAATGATAATTTCTGTTCTCAGTATTGCAGCATGCAGAGACTGTTAGTAATAATCTGATGACTATAGTTTATCTTGAATGCCACGGTTATTGATTCGCTGATAAGAACAGTCACCTGATACAATAATATACATCTTGTAAGAGGTCACGATATCATGAGAGGGTGTGACTTTTCCGTGGCAATTGCCACGGGAGTCACAACCTCTCATGAGATTGTGACTCTTCATAACCGATACCAATGCTTTTAAAATATTTATTTGCCTTTACCAATTCATGTTAGAATATAACAATATTTAATATAGTTTGACTTATAATGATATTAAAGTAATTTCACAATATGTACATGTAAATAATATTAATATATACAAGTGTGTGTGTGTGTGTGTGTGTGTGTGAATATATTATTATATCAATATCACAATCATATATATATGTTCATAACCATAATAAATACAAATGCTTCAATCCGAATGAAGCTATATTCTTAACAATGTAAAGTTTCTTAGTTTTGGCCATTCTTTGATAGCTTTGATCCTTTCTTCATCCACACTCACTCCTTTGTTGATTTTATGCCCAAGATAAAGTATCTCCTGGAGTCCAAATTCACACTTTGAAATTTTAACATATAATGACTCTTTCCAAAATACTCAAAATCTCCTCAATATGTTTTAGATGCTCCTCCCATGTTTTGCTATTAATAAGGATGTCATCAAAAAATGTGAGAAGAAACTTTTGTAACTGTTTTCTAAAGGTGTTCATGCAAGATTGAAAAGTTGCCGGTGCATTTGTGAGCCCAAAAGGGAGCACTAAGAATTCAAGGTGTCCATAATGGCATTTGAACGTTGTCTTCGGCATTTTTTCTTCCCTCATTCTGATTTTACAATATCCCAACCTTAGATCAATTTTTGGAAAAATAGCATGCCCCATGTAATTCACCCATAAACTGATCAATTCTAGTGATACAATATTTACTTTTTATGGTTTTCTTATTTAATGTCATGTAATTGATGCACATTCTCATGGTTCCATCTTTTTCTTAACAAGTATCACTGATTAATGTAGCGTCCCCTTTTTGGGACATTAGAAATATTAAAGGACACATTTACATGATATTAAAATTGACTATGAAAGAGTGGACTCTTATTTTAAAAGGTCAATTTAATATTCAAAGTGGGCTAAAGATGACAAGGAGAGATAAGACAAAAACCCAGGAGGGAAGTCGAAGAGTCACGGTTGTGAGAATAAAAGGACAAGAGACTCTTCATTTGGCATGCTTGGTTTATTATTCAGATTTCAGTTTCTCTCTTGCAAGGGTATTCGGAAAGCTTGAGCTTTCAGCCAGTGTGAGGATGTAGCCCCTCGTATCGGCAGACAATGGACACAAACCCATTGTCCATGGAGACGTCACTTCAGGTGTCTCGTATGTGCTTATAGGTTCTTCTGTGAGTGTTCCAGTCTGACTGTCATTTCTATGTTTAAGATTGGATTCTAATTGTTGGTTATTGTATTGCTGTTGTATAATGTAATAACATATTTTAAGGAGTTGTATGAGAGTTTATTGGTTTTATACTATTGGTTTGTAACGCATTTTCATATGTTGGATTCCTGAATATTGTTCTGAGAAAGGACGGGTTTATATATATGAGAAAATCTACTGGTTTCTATTGTTGTTTCGTAATACGTCTGCCTATGTTTGAGTTCTGAACATTGTATTCAAGAAGGACTAGATAAATATCTATTTGGGATATTTCCTATGGTTTACATTACTGCTTTATTTATAATGCGATTTCATATATCTATTATCTGAATGTTATCTTGAGGAAGAAATCGAATTAATATCCGGTTTGGGCTATTTCAATTAAGCAATTGGACTATTACTAAGTTGTATATGTCTCATCTCTAATATCTCTTTGATGGCTTTTGCAATTTCTTCCTTATATTTATAGAGGTGTCTATAAGGTGTTGTAATTACAGCCTTTGCACGTTCCTCTAACTCTATGGCATTTTCGAAACCTCTTTTGGGGAGAAGACCTGATGGAATATCTTCAAATACTTTTTCATATTTCTTAAGGATGGGGCAGATATCTACATGGAATGTTTGTCTATTAGTAAGGGTTTTATCTAAGACCATGTAGTATATACGGAGCTACCAACTCTCCTTGGTCATGTCTCGAGATCCTCTCCATTTTATTGCATGATACTTATTTTGGGGTTCCATTAGGCATTCCTCTTAATGTTATTTATTTTCCCTCATGTTTAAAGCATATTTCAAGATTAGGGCCATCCATGATAAAATGCCCAAGAGAGTTTATCCATGGCATTCCTAGGCTGCTATTATTTTGTATGTTTGCTACATAAAGATCTCTTTTAATTATATGCCTATCGGTGGTAATTTCAGCTTGAGTAACAATTTATGTACAATGGTCTATGGATCCGTTGGCTAATGCTACTCTATAGCCTTCAAAATCTTGGGTTTTTAGTCTCCTCTTCGCTACCAAGTGGTTGCTAATGAAATCATGAGACACTCTTGTATCCAATAAAGCAATCACCTTTTGTCATTTAAGTGTGCCTTTAATCCAAAACGGTTTGTTTTCATTTTGAGAGGTAATTGCTAAGGTTCCTTGCTCTAATTCACCATTTTTTACCGTTTTACTTGTCTCGTCTATTTTGTTTACTTGTCCTCTTTTACATTGATGACCACATTCGCAAGGTTCTTTACATTTGAAACATCCATTCTTTTGGATTAGTTCTTCCCTTTGTTGGCATCTATATCCTGTGCTCCATGGTTTTTTACACAAGTAAGATGGTTTATCTTGGTTATCCTTCCTTACTCCTTCACTTTGATGGAATGTTCTAGAAGTGAAGTTTTTGGGCCTTGCCCTAGCATTATTAGATTCAATCTTTCTTGCTCTCCTAATGTCTTCCTCTAGGGTTTGTGGCTCAAAAGGTTTTAGAATGTTCTTTGTGGATTCTTTTAGACCTTCTATGAACATATGTGAGTCTCTTTTGAGAAAGATTAGGGATCATCACTGATAAACCTTGGAATTGACATGCAAATTCATCCACTGTTCCACTTTGTTTAAGTGTTGGTTCTTGAAAGTATCATTCTGATAATCTTTCATCAACTTTGTTAATAATTTCTTGGGAGAATTCTTCATAGGAGTTTATATTTTGATGTCCTAGGGAGATAAGTCTGTGGTGCCACCATTCGTGTGTTGTTCCTTCCAAGTGAAGTATTGCAAATTAGAGGGTGTCTTCTTCTGTCATGAGCTTAGGATGAAAAATGTGTTTATTTTTTGTAACCATGCATGGCCTCTAATCTTTCCTGATTCATCAAAGTTTGGAAGAGTTTGTTTGTTCAGTTTGTATTTGTGTTCTTTATTTACATTCCCCTCGGGTGTCTTCTTTCATTTATCTTCACAAAATTCCCTAAATGGTACCACTTCTCTACTATGAGGATCTAAATCTGCATAAGCCCTTGCTATGTCCTCAGTTTGAGTCATGGGTTGTTTCATTCTTTCCTCTTCTATTGGGGACCCTTCTCTAGGCAAGAATGGGGGTTGGGGTACTATAGTGTTAGAGATCATATTGCTGTTCTCTGAATGATTTGAACTAATGTCTCTCCCTTGGTTGGGATGTCTCTTTAAATTATTGATTGAATTTCCCATTTTCTGTCAGGCTTGGAGTAGGGCCTGATTTGGATTTCCATTTTACTTATCAACACTTGGGTTGTTTGTTCTAAAAAGGATCTCATCTCATTGGCTAAGTCATTCATTGTGTTTTTCCTTGTTCTTCTCTCGTAAGTTTTCCTAAGCCTCGACTCACAGGATGGCAAGATTTTGCTCTGATACAATTGTAATGTCTCCCCTTCCAGATTGAGTGATGAAGGCTAAACCTGTAACAATTGTTAGTAGATGATAAAGATAAATATAAACATATATAAATATGAAATCAACGTATTACTAAATTTGCAATAGATGTTAGTGAGTAACAAGATAAATAATTATTAAATCAACTAATTACTAATCTCATGCTAAACCCCACCTAATACTTAGGAGGAACTCTTCTCAAATTTACCTAACCCCCTAATGAGAATAGCTCTCAAAAGCAACCATCATATGGAGAATGCCTTTCTAAGGCCTCTGGGAGCTCTATTAATGAGCGGACTCATTAAGAATAACTACTTGGAAGAGATCCCACCTCTAACCAAGTCTCTGATCTCTAACATATGCATATGATTAAGCATTGCAAAATATTAATTGCCTCTAAGAGATTCTTTACAAATCTCTTCTTGGGTTTCAATTTGAATCGCGACATTCAATCAAGAATACCCTCTAATCTCTGAGTTTTCTTTAAGAGAAACTCGACATCCATAATGAATGTCCTCTATTAAGAATCTTCTTGGCCTTCTATGAGAACTATAAAGTTCTCTTACATATATAATTGGTAAGCTCTCTTTACACAGTATATGTCCAATTAAGACATATCAAATATAATACACCTCTAATGACCTCTAGGATCTGCAATCATATGTCCCTCCAATATATTTGGTTCTTTGTATTTGATATTATTTATCAGTACTGTTGCTCACTGCTAAGTTTGTATATGCCTACTAAATATGTCGTTGGTCTCTATAGTCTCCATTCTCACTGTATCCTCTATTGTTGGACTGTGTCTTTTATGTAGTTGTCGATCAAGTCTTATCATTGCCTTCAATGATTGCTATGATATTAATTTTGTTAATGTTTCGCTATTAAAAATTATGATTCATTATATATTTTCTATCTAACTTATTATTGCCGAGTTCATTTTATTCCCTATCACCATCCTTTACTTATTTCCTTCTTTAATTTCATTCAATGCTTGTCCTCTCACATACCACACAGTCTCATTATATATGAGTGGCCACTTATGTGGGACGACCATGGGTCATTGACCAAAGGTCACAACCTTTGCTCGTGACCTTGGTCAAGCGAGCACTAGTTGCTAATTCCATTTAATATTTTGTATGTTTATTTTAATAATTGTATTGATTTATTGTTATTTTTCTTTTATTATATAATTTGTTTTAAATATTACGTGGTTGTGGTAAAATTGAATATGTATATATTTATTTGTATATGTATACCAGTGTTACAAGACTCGGACTCGCCTCACTCAGAAAGTCAAAATCTGGACTCAGACTCGACGACTGGACTCGGCAAGGAGTCTGAAAATAAAAACCCATGAAATTCAAATATTTTTAAGGATTTTAAGAATTTTCCATGCATCTTTTAGTCAATTAACATCAAATACACAATAATTGAGATAAATAGAAGCTACTGAATACACATACAATTTTGCATGGATCGCATAAGTATAAAAGCGAAATTCTGAAGGAAAACACTAAATAACACAATATAAAGTAATAAACACAGTGTCACTACAATGTCAAATGTCTGCAATATTCATGAATTACGAAATCCATGTCATCAAAAGTTCAAAACATATATCAAAATAACAACTAGAGTGTAGAACAGTAGAAGACTAAGGCTCATAGTAGACTATGTCCTCCTATGAGTACGCCTAAGATAAGTCATGGAAGACTGCAGAGCCATTCTCTCTCCCTTTGTCTGATGCTGAACCTCATCCTCATCCTCATCTTCATCCTCACCCTCACCCACATAATCCTCATCGTTAGACTCGGATCCATCACTCCTAGCCTCATGGTCTTACACTTTGTCTCCTCGTGCTCTAGCCTCCTCGACTGCCATCGCTATCGATATGGGAGAGCCAACTAGTTTGCCAATTTCTCTCTCAAAACCTCAATACTCTTCTCTAACTCTTTCCTCTCTATCACAAGCATTAGCAAAGGGTGGAATGACCTTTTTAGGTCAAATGGATGTTATACATAACAAAAAAAGTAAGTCAACCTTTTAATTTTTATTATTCTTTTCTCTTTTTTGCTGACCCGTCAGTGGGAGTCCTAAGCTTGGGACTCGGCAAGTCTGGCAAGTTTCTGGACTCGGCACTCTGCCAGGACTCGGCCGAGTCTGAGTCCAGAGGCCATTTGCCTCAGAAAGGCTGACTCTGCCTCGGACTCGCAGAGTCCCGTAACTATGATGTATACATATATGTATATGTATATGTATATGTATATGAACAATCATTATTATTTCTATCTTTTCTTTTGGAGTGTAGAATATAAATTTAATTATTTATATATAACTATTATACATATATGTGTGTGTGTGTGTATGAATGTATATGGGTTTAATATACATTTCTTTTGTAATGGGGAAGTCATAAATTTATTACAATTTCAAAATTTACAATTGAGACATTTTAGGGGTTATTACAGAAGACCATAAATATAGGCGTCTTTGAAGCTTTTCAAAAGGAATCTGAAAATTTTTGAAGAATTTCCACTATAAATTTGTTACGAAAAAAATTTAGGATTATAAAAGATTTCAAAAATTGGGACCTTGCTCGAATACCATGTTACAATGGTAATTGCTTGATATTATTCAAATAATGAAATGCACATATATAGGCAATTACAAAGAGGATGTTTCCTAAAGAAACAATCAATAATTGAAGACAAAATTAAAAACTATCTAATCAAACTAATATTAACCACTAAATACCTAGATATGAAAATATTATCTAATAATTTATAATAAAATAAATTAATAAACGTTTTCCTTCTCATGTACACAACAATTTCTTCAGTAAAACCCATTAAGACATTATAAAGGTTAACTTTGTGACATATAATATGCCTCATCTTGAAATTGAAAGGTGAAAAGAAAGGTTTCAAAACCTCCATCTGGATTTGAAGCCAATTCTAAAATCTTATAGAAGTGCCAAAAATCATTTTATAATTCTCTTAGAATATCATTCCCGCACTTTGAAATGTTTCTCAAGCTTTCAAATGGTTCCCACAACCTTTGCAAGCATTAATGGAGGTTTCATAGACTTGCAAAACTTCTAACAAATTGATGTCTTTTGTTATTCTTTTCCTTTAAAAAGTTTGTTGGAAACTTCTATGGTTGCAACAACCATGTTGGGATTCAACAAGGTTGTGACAACATTGTCACGTTCTAACAACATTTTCTAACCTCTACAAAATTGCAAACTTAGAGTTTTCCTGAGACCAAAAATGATTGGAGAGTTTTTAGAGCATTTCAAGCTTGAAAAACTAATTTTGGTATTTAGGGTGGTTGTCACAACCTTGTCAGTTTCCTACGAAAGTTGGATAACCTCAAAATAAACTGACACTTGATTATTTTTTGAACTTAAAAGATTTGAACGGCTTGGCAACACATATAGCTTGATTAGAAACTCAATAACTAGGACCATGAAGGAAAAACATAGGTAATTTGGTTCAAGAATTCAACCAGCATTAGAAGTTTAGCCTTGGAATCATATGGCATCTAGAAGCATAGGAAAAGTTTAAAACCAAGCGGATTGAAAAATGTGGACAACAAACTACCATAGGCATTTGCCTCTTTGGAATCATATGTGAACCATTGTCAGCAGCCTTTTTGGAATCATAATGTGAACCATAGTCAGCCACCTCTTTGGAATCATAACCATTGCCATTCACCTCTTGGAATCATACGTGATTCCTCATGTGTTAGGAAAAGAATGACCAACTATGTTTTTGCATATTGCCACTTTTGTAAGTGTGCTTGTGCATGCTATCTATGTTGCCTATCTTCTAAGCAAGGTAGGAGTGGGCCTCTTAATTCCATTTGGTTGGGTGACAGACTTGCCCACTGCTGCTTTACAATCAGGAGCTGTAAGGATCTCATTGGAACAGTGGAGATCTCACCTGAAATGCATAAAAGTCCCTAGCTTTTATTTAAGCATTTCTGCATTTTTCATAATCAAGTGAAATTGTAGAGTGACAATTATTTGTCTTATGGATGCAACATATGTATTAAGAATTGAAGTTATGGGTTGGCCATTACCATTGTAATAATCATCAGAAAAAGAATTATGTTGAAAATAGATTCATTTGTTTATTATGGAATGTGCCTGAAAGAGGGGAAATATTGTTTAAATATTGAAAGTTATCATTTTGAATCCTGAGGGATGGACCATATTAGCTTTTGTTATTTTTATTCAACGTATTATAGGGCAGAACCATAGGATTTCCCAACCATCTTCAAAGCTTAATTTGAAGTTCTAGGTTGTACTCAAGCGAATTGGAGCTTTGGGCAACATAATAGTGTTTTTTGACCATAGAAAGCTCATAATTGATATCTATCAATTGGGGAAGCTAATAAAACATGTTCAACAGTGCTGTGTAAATTTTTATCTTCAAAAAGTGTCTTCTCTGTGAAGCAAAGTAATGTTCACATCCAAGTAGTTGCAAAAGTGTTTGGGGATTATGGTAGCATCCATCCCATCACAAAAGTGTCTTAGGCATGGACTGTTTTGGTGAAATTTTCAGGGGTTGTTTTGTGCAATTTTAGCTTACTGAAGTTTTCTCAATTTCCAGAACAGATTTATGGTGTTCCTTTTAGGCAGAGTTTTATGGAAAACTTTGATGAGCAATTACTGCCTCAATATGTACATTGAAATAGTTTTCTCTACATTGGTGGAATGCCCTTGAGATGGACATTAGTTATCAAATCTACTGGATGGACATGTCTTCCCTTTTGAACTATTTTGAAAAAAAAAAGCAAACTAGAAAAATCTAATAATACTCAAAATGTCCGTGATGTCAAGGAACTGCTAAAAGTATTTCCTATGGAATCCTAAAACATCTGCTTAGGAATGCCCAAATATTTTGTCTTATTTTGAAAATGCAGTAAGAATCTTCACTTTGGCAAAAAGAATCATATATATCATCCTGCTAGAGAATTCAAGCTCAGACAAAAGGTTGTAAAGGAAGCAAACAGTAAGAAAATAAGAAACTAATCACACCACTTGAAGTGAATGATTTATGCAAATGCCAAAAAGTAATATGCCGTGCTATAACCACATGCAAATGTGCAAGACATACATATTTTCAATGGAATATATTATATTATTGCATAAGTTTACTGTCAAAGAGGGATACCATATCTCCATATGACCAAATTACTCCAAAGAATGACTAGCAAGATAATTTACCTCATTGTAACAAAAGGCTTCCCTGTTAGAAAACGATAGATATATGCTTCATTTAAGCTCTGGCATAAATGTTCTTCCACACCAACTATTACATCAATTCCTGAATTTCTTAGTGTTGCCACACCCTTGGATGATACAATTGGATTTGGATCCACCATACCCAGCACCACACGTCTTACTTTTGATCGAATCAGTGCTTGAGTACATGGAGGAGTTCTTCCATAGTGATTGCATGGCTCTAGGCTCACATAAGCTGTGGCCCCTTCAGCCATTGTGCCTGCTTCCCGGAGTGCAAAAACCTGCCAAATGTTACACAGAGAAAACAAAGAGAGGCATGTGGTTATTTCAACTTGAAAAGAAAAGATTACCATGGCTCGTAAAATTAAAAAGGCAGTCCCAAACGGTTCTTCAAATCATATTAGAAGAATGATACCTCATATTTTGCAAAATTTTCAATTATGCAGATACCATATAAACAAGTATGAAAACATGCTCCATTATTCAATTGCCAGCCATTTTAGCTCCATAAAATGGATCTTCTAGAAAGGAAAGGGTATCAAATAGACTTTATAATTTACAACACCCCATTTATCTAAACTTAATGACATCCAAACTCCATAACTGGATATTCAATGACTCAATAGGCAAGGAGTTGATATGTAATAGGCATGGTGATGAAGTGTAAAACATGTAAAAAAAACAGAAAAAATTCCTTCCTTCATGTACTGACATCATCATCATTTTCGGGTGGCTTCCTCATGCTCTGCTTTCATCAAAAGGCGATGCATTTCTTTCAACCTGATAAACAAGCCTTCTAGAGAATGTTCCACAGCTCAATCAAGACCAAAAATCAAATGCAAATATATGCTACATTTAATTAACAAAATTTATCAAATATCATAGCACATTAGGAATACACTGTTGACCAGAATAATTTTCAAAAAGCACTGAACAGTAGTCATGCAGTCACATATATATATTGGGCTATATTCAGCAAAAAGTCCCACAAAGAAATTCATGCAGCTCCATAAGTACCTGGAGAAGGTAAATAGGTTTTTGTCAACCTCGTTCTAGAGGTGCTAATCATTGAAGCCAACCAATTTGAAGATTGCATACATAAGCTTGTACATTGGCAAATGAAAAACAATAGTTTAAAAGCAGACATACTTATTTTGCAGGCAAAACTATGAATAAAGGGATGATTAGTTTCACTATAGAGTGAACGGCATGAGCATAAACTGCACCGCAAAAAGTCATGGTCTCTGAAACTGAGGATTTGAAACTTTAGTTTTATTTGATAGAAGATGTTGACAGGCAGAAAAAAAAAAATTGGCTGTTCAAGGGACAGTGGCATAATGCTGTCTTGATTACCATGTGACTAAGGGACCTTTATTGTAGGAATTCCTTGCACTTGGTGCAGTGATACCCAGTCTGGTGCTAGTGCACCAGCTACTAAAGCTAAACAATGTAGTCTCCCACAAACACACCCTAGTAGGACCCTTATGCCATTGAACCACAATGTTAGTTGCATCAAAGGAAGTCTAAAGTTGGGTCTTAAGGTCATGTGCATGGAAATGGCATACCAAGGTCCACTATTAGCCTTGTAGAATATTCCTAGAGTTATGAAACACATTCCACTAGTCAATTGTGTAGGACTTGTAATTAAGCTATGTTACCAGATTTACTTATTGCAGGCTGAAGTCTGGTTAGATTCGCTAAAAACTCTGATCCTTATCACATTCACTGGAAATTTGGCTGCAGTGGACCAAATTCGTCGCAAATTCTTACAGAGGGACCTAGGCCAAATTTACCAGAATTTACAGCAACTTTGACTAAACACAGCAGAACCCAGGCCGAGTTTGGTGACCTTTTTTATGTTTTTTCTTGCGTAATTTCCTATATGAATATGAATATGGAAAAAAAATGATTATGTTGGTATGTGAATGAAGTGCCAACTGCCAAGGTCTTGTTCCTGTCTATTATTTTACCTCTTTCTCCAAATGATTGTACATACTTCATTCTATTTGCCAATGAGAAATAAAATGTCGTGAGTAAACTATCTGGTTCAGATTAAGGTATTCACCGTCTCATTTGCATTGGCATACATTTTATTTTGGCTGCTGCATTCTGTATTCCTGAAGGATCAGTCTGCGTTTGAGAATGCAGCCATCCGCATGTGTGTAGTCTTGATGTAGGAATCTAAGATGAAGATGAAGATCCATCAAACGTATGTCTATCAATATCTGTAAACAAAATGAAAAAACAAAGCTCCAGCTCGAGGCTCATCATCATCCTTAAAGCTCGGTCACAGCCTCAGCCTCAGCCTCTAAGTATCCAGTCTGCATCCATCAAACGTATGTCTATCAATATCTGTAAACAAAATGAAAAAACAAAGCTCCAGCTCGAGGCTCATCATCATCCTTAAAGCTCGGTCACAGCCTCAGCCTTAGCCTCTAAGTATCCAATCTGCCTACTACAAAGGCATCTAAGGTAGGTCCTAGAGGGCTGCCGAGCCATAGCCCCTGCATGTAAGATGGGCTCACGAACAACATCACTACGGCCTGTGTCTGTGTGTGCGCATGTGCATCTACCAATGCTTGAACATGCTCTAGCTACCTCCTCTGCCATGGCCACAGCCTCAGCCTCTCTATCCACCTAGACAACCCACTCATGGTCTTCCTCAGTGAAGATTGGATCCACAGCCTCAATAAGCCACTCTGATTCTGGATCAATCTCCTCTAGAATGATCAGAGAGGAGTCAGCACCCAAAATCTGTCTGATCCTAAGACGAAGGTTGTAATGAACAAAGACAAGATCATTCAACCTCTACATAGTCAAACTATTTCTCCTCTTTGAGTGGATGTGCTCGAACATGGACCAACTGCGCTCACATCCAAAAGTGCTACTTGGCTGACTCGAACGAATGGCAATTTTTTGAAGTTTTGGGGTTGTGGGCCCAAACATTTGCCACCATCTATCTGAAATAAGGGAAAACAAAAATAATTAGTCTCATTTACAATTTTCGGTCCTCCTCAAACTCAACCTTTATATCCTCTACCATTTCATCCAAGAGGTATGCACTCAACTTAGCCTCAGTTGGGGCTTTAAACCCTGGACCACAAATAGCAACTGCATCTATCATGTTTTGCCAATAAGGAGCCTTATCACAAATAAATTATGATTAGAGATTTAGATGTCAAATCATTATGTAAGCTTGTAAAGTGAATCTATGATTAATCAATGAATCATAAAACAAGTAGATATAATTAAAATTTTATTTTAACCTTAAAGAAAACAAAGAAAAAATAATCAATTACCTGGCTGCAACAAATAGAATGTTGCAAAAGTACCAAAATTTGCAAATCTCTTTTCTGGCAGCATCATAAATCTCCTTGTTCAAACCCATGCCCTCAAGCATGGGTTGTGAGCCAGGAGTAGTGCGGGGTGCAAAGTAACTATTTAATCTATTTTTCTACACCCTAGGCCGCAATAGGTTGGAGTTGGACTCAATCTTAGTATATAACCGACTAGCACTAGAACTAGGACGAAAAGGAGGCCTAAAAGAACCCTCTCCAACACAATGTACGAATACGGAAGCTGATGCAGATGCAGATGCGGCTACAGGAGCATGGGAGCCAATAGCCCTTAAACGTTCAAGTTGCATTTTCTTATTCAATTTCTCTTCTTCATATTTTTCTAATGCCACTAAACAAGTGAGTTTTGCCTCGGCAGTTTGTTGAGTACAAATTGTAATATCATGTCCAGGTATAGCAGTAATGTGGTATTTGAATCTATAAATACCACCAGAATTTATTTCTTTAAAAAACATACATTTCATTTGAAATTTTTTTCTTCCAAGAAACTCTTCGATATATTTCCAACATTCATCTTTTTGACCCATTGTGGAAAATGAAAACAAAGGGCTGCTGCAATAAGAAAATTCAAGTAAAACCTCAAAGTTTGAAACTAATAAACAAAAGTTACAAAACAACAAACTCTAGTTTGCAATTTAATAAAACTAAAAAACATTCAAGATTTGCAAATGAAAACTTAAAAAATTTAACATAGAATACATAATACACTAACATGCAAAAAAAATCAACACTTACTTCTTGCAAATGAGTTGAGGAGTGTTGCTATTGACTCCTTAATGCTCCCAATGCAATTATGGCCTCCCCAGATGGACTTCTGATCTCTTTGGTGCTCTTCCTTCTTACAGGTTGGAAACTTGTGGTTTTTCTTTTCTTTTCTTCTCTCTCTCTCTTTTACTTATGTTAAACAATTAGAAGGCCCTTTACGGTTAAAACAAAGAGCAAAGGCCAAAAAGAAAAAGAAAAAAAATTGTGTTTTATTAGAAAAATAAGTCCACTTTATGCCTTGCCACACGGCTAATTCATGGAGCCAATTTTGGCGATTTTTTCCATGAATCAACGATTAAACAATTCATGAGAAAAATTTGGCTGATCCGATTCACAACTCATGAAAAATCGTCCATGTTGAATCGAATCGCCAAACTGGCGATTTCATGGCGATTCTCAAAACTCTGGTGTATATAGATTAGAGTAACGAGATTCGCCACGAGTCAGGCGAGTCTGCCAAGTCAGCGAGTCACCAATGGCTTTCCGAGTCAAAATGACCTGTGACTCGAGCTCAGCGGGTCAAGTGAGGTGACTCGCGAGTCACAGCGTGACTGATCACGACTCACTTGACCCGGCCACGGTAACTAGTTTCTAATTAAGGAAAAAGAACACAAAAACAATGTTTTTTTAAATTTTTTTTTTGGTTCTTTGTTATTCTTATAACCCTAAAAGGGCTTTCATAACACTCTACTATGAGAACAGAAAGAGAGAGAGGAAGAAGAAAAATAGAGTGTCATTGTTTTGCAACCAGCTGAAAGGAAGAGGAGAAAAGCTTGCATTTGTGACATTGGAGCAACTATATGCTTGCATTTAGATTATCAAGGAGTTTATAAGAGCTCTTCTCAACACTTCTCAACGCATTTCAAAGAGGTAAGAGTTGATATTTTAGATTTTGATATTTTTTCTCTATGCTAATGGGTTTTTTGGATGAATCTTTTCTGTATGTCTAAGGGTTTTGTTTTACTTTAGGTCTTCATAAAATACAATGCTTAAATGGTAATATTTGGTCTTAAATGTCTTATTGCAGCAACCTTTACATTTTTCCTTACTCATAATGGCTCCTGGAGGTAAAAACCAAAGCTCTTTAAAGGCAATAAAAAAGATGAGTGTTGGAAGTACACCATAGACTTTCCGAGTAGACGTAGAACTCAAACAAAATGCTTATTTTGTAAGGTCGTTAATAGTGGGGGGATAAATAGATTGAAATCCCATATTGTTGGCATACGTGGTCATGATGCTGAGCCTTGTAAAGTTGCAACTGTTGAGGCTCAACATTTTTGTTATGTTGCCTTAGAAAAATATGAATAAGAAAACCAATTAAGACAAAAACAATTAGTAGAGTTAGCTCAGATTAGTTCCAATTCCCTTCCACGCTTATCTGAAAATGTTTATGTATCTAGTTTTACACCCGAACTAGATTCAATAGGTTGTGTTGGAGAAGGTTCTCCCCTTCCCCACTATCGTCCTAGTGCTTCTACTAGTTGTACTTCTTCTACATCTATTCCTTGCACTGCTACTGGTGCTACCCCTGCTAGTAGTACTAGCTTTACCTTTCATCTTAGAGTCAAAAAATTTAAGTTGGACAATTTTTTTGTTCCACGTTCCACTCCTAGTGCACAACCCTCACTTGAGAGCTTGGGCTGGAATAGGGAGATCCATGAAGCTAGAATAAGAGCAATTTGCAAGTTTTGGTTTTGCTGCAACATTCCATTTATAGCAACCAAGTACTTCAACTTTATTTATATTTGATCGTTTTACGTTTTAAACTTTTAAGTTTTAAATTCAATTTTATAATTTTAACTTCATGTTGAAAATTTGAAATATGATAAATAAAATATTTTTATAAATGTTACAAAACTCCTTATTGGCAAGGGATGATTAATGCGGTTTCCATCTGTGGTGCGGGGTTTAAAGCCCCCACTAAAGATGAGTTGAGTGGCCCCCTCTTACTAGAAATGGTTGAGGAGATGAAACTTGAGTTGGAGGACCATAGAAAGATTTGGAGCCAAAGAGAGTGTAACATTATGAAAGATGGATGGATAGATAGGAGGAATAGGACTCTCCTAAATTTTCTTGTTTCTAGTAGAGGTAATTCATCATCCTCTACTTCTCGAAGTCCAAAATTTAATGTACTACTGAATAACTAAAATTTTGTTTTCTTGACTATTGAATGATAATTATTTTGTTTTATTTTCACTTTTAGGATCCGCCATGTTTTTAAAGTCTATAGATGCTTCCTCACATGTCAAAAATGCAAAATTCATATGTGAGGCTATGAGGAGGTCATAAGGGAGGTGGGGGAAGAGAATATTGTCCAAGTGGTGACTAATAATGGAACTAATTATGTTGTTGCAGGTAAAATTTTAACTTCTAAGTTCTAAAAAAATTATTTTAGTTTTTCATTAAATTTTGAAAATTAAAAGTTTTTTAATACATCAAAAATTTTCATTGTTTACGAACTAATTTAAAATTGTTGCAGGAAAACTTTTGATGGAGAGACACCCAAGAATCTTTTGGACTCCATGTGCGGCCCATTGCCTCGACCTCATGTTAGAGGATATTGGCAAGCTTGAATGGGTGAAATCATGTGTTGCTAAAGCCAAAAATCTTTGCAAGTTCATCTATAATCATGCCTTGGTCCATTATGAAGGAATACACAAAGGGAAAGGAGTTGGCTCGTCCTGGTATCACAAGATTTGCCTCTAATTTTATCACACTAATATCCTTGCTGAGTTCAAGGTTAGATTTGAGGTGCATGTTTGTTGGTCCACAATGGAGTTCCTCCTCCTTTGCTGCCACCCCTACAGGGATAGATGCAACAAAATGCATTTATGATGAAGAAAGTTTTTGGGAGCCATGTATGGAGATTGTGGAGGTAATTTAAATTTTAAAAGCTTAAGTCTTAAAATTATATAAAGTAATTTATCTCATACATATTTTTGTTTTATTTTCATTGTGCAACTTTGCAAAGTTTCATCATTCACTAAATTGGTTTTTTGTTTAATTGTTTTGTAGATCATTCAGCCCCTTGTAGCCCTCCTAAGAGTTGTTGATGGAGAGAAGCCCACTATAGGCTACATATATGAGGGCAAAGATAGGGCCAAGGAGGCTATTAAGGCCAAATATGTAGGAGTTGAGGACAAGTATGGCCCTATTTGGGACATAATTGATAGGAGATGGCAAAATCAGCTTCATAAGCCTATCCACGCAGCAGCTTATTACCTCAATCTGGCATACCGTTTCCGTGAAGATTTCAAGGCAGATGAGGAGGTTCTTAGTGGTATACACTATGATATTGAAGATGGCCACTAATGCCACAGATATATTGCTTGAGATGGATGCCTATAATAATGCATTAGGGCCCATTTTTTCAAGTCAAATTTGCAAAGAAGGTCATACAAAATTGCAGCCAGGTAAAAATTGTAGCTTAAGCCTTATACAATCTAGTTTCTAAATTTCTAGCTTTAAAGTTCAAATTTTGAAATGAGACTAATATTATTTTCTTTTCCTTTTTTCAAAATTCAAATAGATGGCAAATGTTTGGGCCTTCAACCAAAAACCTTCAGCAAATCGCCATCCGCATAATAAGCCAGCCAAGAAGCACTTCTAGATGTGAGCGCAACTGGAGCATGTTCAAGCACATCCACTCGAAGAGGTGTAACAGGTTGTCTGTGGAGAAAATGAATAAGCTAGTCTTTGTGCATTACAACCTGTGCATTAGGACCAGGGAGATTTTGGATAGTGACACCTCTCCGATTACTCTAGAGGAGGTTGATCTAAAGTCTGAGTGGATCACTGACGCTACTGATCCTGTCTTTGATGATGAGGACTTAGAGTGGGTTGACGAGGCAGACAGAGAGGCTGAGGTCGTGGCTATGGCAACAGAGGACCAAAGAGCTCCAGTTGTTCCTAGTGGCACCTCACAGGCACTGGCAGAGCTAGAGACTACAATTGATCCTAGATGCACCTCACAAGCTGATGCTATGGCTAATCAGTCATCCAAGACCTACCTTAGACGCCTTACTAAGAGGCATTTTATAGATTACACTGAGTTTGACGTTGAGGTTGGGGATGAGGATGACGATGAGGACTAGGAGCCATAGCTATAGTCTTGTTTTAACTTTTTGTTTAACTTAACATATGATCGGAATTTGGAACATTTGATGATGACTATTGATGTAATGGATTTCATATACATTTTGATGGGTTTCATGGATTTATCATTTTATATATCTATGTTTAACTTTTAAGTATGTGCATTATGATCAAATTACCTTCTATTTAATGGTGTTATTGTGTCTTTAAGCTTTAATCAATAATGGGTGCATGGAATGTTCTTTAAATCCTGAAAAATCTCAAAATTTTGAGGTTTTTTCACTTTGCCAAGACACTGGTGAGTCCAAGCCGGGTCATGAGTCAAGCTACCCTTGCCGAGTCTGAGCTGGGTCCAAGTCACATTACTTTGATATAGATACAGACACACACACCTACATACATATGTACATACATATATTGTAATGTCCTCATTTTAGCAGATCCATGTAGCTAGGATTACATACACACACACACCTACTATAATGTTCTCATTTTAACAAGTTCTTGTAGCCAGGATTAGTCAATTCATCATTGTGACCCTCGTGAGCTGACAGCTTGATTTGAGGGTCTCTATGATGGACTTGCTATTTTGAGTAAGTCAATTTTGGGGTGGTTGTTATTTTAGCAGTGTAATGGAGGCACAGGTGGTTGGTCATCATCAATAGTTGATTAGGTATATAAATGGAGTTCATATAATAAGTTATTAATGAATCATTTATTAATACGTGACTTTATCTTTATTCATGTTATAATTTGAAAGTGTAAATGAGTAGCCTCTTAAGTGAGAGGTGTATTGAAGATGCTGAATTGCATTTTGGTGTTATAAATATGACTCCATGAAGAGGATCACCTATCTCTATTTGCCTTGTGTTTTTATGATAATTTCATTGTTGGTGAGTGTTTGGAGTTGGAGAATTGAGAGCACTAATTCCTCCTTGCTGAAGCACTTTGATCCATTGCAATACATGGTGAATTGTGCCTAATTTCTCAGGTTGAATTGCACAATCAAGTCTGAGAAATCTTGACATTGTTGTATGCCAAGATTGTTATTCATTTGCAGCAATTTGTTTCAGAAACTCCTACTGCATTGGGCTTTTGAATTATCCCAGCCTTCTTAATTGTGTTTACTGTGACTGGAAGGTATTTATATGTTGCAAATTGGTGTCATTATCTCTGCTATATTCTATATTGTTGAGTGGCCATTTTGATCAGAGTTTGGCATGGTTTTTTGGGCAGCCAATTACTCAATCAATCCATTGTTTTGGATGCCATTCAAAGGCATTTTCCTTGCTGCACATTTCTCACACCATTGGCATGAGTCTATACATTGTTGTGGCTTTTTCGAGTAGCCGCATGAGGGTTTAGCATGGAGGAGTTTGGGCGCTTCTTTGTTTGGGCAGTGTTTTATATATATTAGCTGAAAATTGCATAGAGTTGGAGGAAATACACTGCTGGTACGTGGCCACAAGACTGATCAGCTGCAAACTAATTCCTACAGAAATCACCTACAAAATGCCTTAATTTTAACTGTAATCTTGTGTAAATCAGCAAAATAAATTGCAACATTTGATTGCAAACATTAGTTGATGATTGGCATTGTTAGAAATTATATTGTTGATTATTTATTTCAGTATTTATTATCTATTTGAAAATCCATAAAAATTACATATTCCAAAAACACAATAAAATGTTGCAATAACCCAAAACACAAAAAAATACATATTCTTCAGCATTGCTAGTGTGAGCCAACAGGGCTCTTACAGTGGCATCAGAGCAGTTTCTTGCCAACTCACAGGGAATTGGGGGTTCAGCATGGCACAAAGCTTCAATCCTGGCAGACACTATAACCTCATAAAGGTATGATGCTAAGCTTCCAAATTTTTAGATCTCCCAGAACTATTGGATGTCAATCCTCACGTGTGTCTCATAACCTCAATGAGATATAGTTTCTCTGATCCATTAGCGCTCCAGACTATTGAGCATCTATCTAACCTTTGTATCCTTTTTTATCTTCAAAGTACTGAGCTCTTCAAAAGAAAACATGATTTTCATTTTCAATGATATAATCATCACTAACAACATCTAATGGTTCTGCATGAACAACTATATTTATTGATTCTTTAATTTTACCTTTGAGAGGGTCATTTGAAATAATTTTACAATTGATTGCAGTATGCCCTACTTTTCTATGATAGTAACATTCAATCTCATTCTTACTAGACATTCTCTTTCTTATCTTTGAGTATAATGCAAGAAAGAGATGAGTATCTTCTCTTGAATCTCCTGTAATTGTTCTTTTCTTTGACCTAGAGCACTGAAATCAGATCTTCTTAAGTCTGTGAAGGCATCTGGCTGAGAGTAAAAATAACATAGGTATATTTCAAAAGCAAAATATTTAGCAAAATAGCTTTAGCATCATCTTTATCAATCACATCAACAACTTTTTCCAGCTATTTGATGAGAGATCCTAAATTACTAATGTGGTTAGACATAGTAATTTCATCAGACATTTTAAATCTAGATAACAAAAGCCTCAAAGAAAACTTTGCAATTGTTGTTTTTGCTCAAAATAGCTTAGTTACTTCATCCCAGATTTCTTTAGATGATTTTTCTAAACCAAAGTGATTCAAATCTGAATCTGAAAGAGCAAGACCAATAATGGACTTGGCTTTCTCATCTCTGCTTTCCCAATCAATCTTTCTTTTAGCATCTATATGTAATACTTCAATGTCATTAACTATACCCCATAAACTTTAATTCATCAATTGCATTTTCACTTTCCATGTGTGAAAATTATGACCATTATATTTCTTTAGAGGCACATCCATTTTAAATTTTACAATTATAAATAATAAGATACCTTTCAATGTTGCACTGTACAAGATTTGTAGCAGCAGCAGACTTAAACTCTCACAACAGCTACTTCTTTCAAGACAAAAGCATTGATACGATATTAAAAACAGAGATATTGTAAAGCAGAAGTAACACAGAGAAAAAGGAACTTGTAGCTTATTATTCATCATTGGAAAATACAGGTATGTATAGTCATTTGATTTCAACAAGATCCCATAGTTATGCTAGTACAAATGATAGCAAACTAATACAAATGACAGCTAACTAGATATCACTAACCACTAACTAGAACTGTTTGACAGTTAACTAGGAATGGTGGAGAGCTAACTCAACACATTGAGCAAATAACCCTATTTGATGACACATACTGACTGATTTATTTATGTTGGAGCATTAATTCCAACAGAGCTGAAGGTCAAGAAAGGAACCAATAAAGAAAGTAATTAACTATGGTGTATCAAGTGCAATGCTGAAGGGCACACAAGAGATAATTGTCCTAAAAAGATGTTATGTGAGATTTGTCAAGTGATAGATCATTCAATAAAGGAGTGTTCATATAATTTGAAGACTAGAAGCATGCAAGTACTCTTTACACGAGGAGAGCCTACATCCAAACAACAAAATGCCAAGTAGTTATAGAAATCAACAACAAAATCAAGTACAATACGACTTAGTAGGTCGTCCTGCCATACAGTGTCAACAATGTAATGAGTGGGGTCACTTTGCACGGGATTATCAGAGCATACAAAAAAACTAGAGTTTGTTGAGCAAATGGTGTGGTCGAGGGAATCGTGAGGACTTCAACTCTCCAAAGAAAAGGGAGTAAATATGTTGGACATAAAAGACTTGGAGGAGGAAGTGTTGGCAATCAATAGACTTGAAACCAAGAAGGCAGTATATCCCTATCCTTGTGCAAAGAAGGAAAGTCTTAGAAAAGTAAAGGCTAACACTGAACAAGAGATCACAAAGGACAGAAGATCCTCAAATGTTTGCACTAGTACTCTACTATGGTCAGAGTCCAAGAAGACTATCATGAGATAGATGTTGCAAGCCACCATACCCATATAGGCACTTAATCTTCTGCAAACCATGCCACAACTGAAGATGGCCATCACCAACATTGTCGGTAACAATACACTAGGCTAGGACCATAGCAAGTCGATAGAGGAACAAAAAACAGTCCCACCATTGACCTAATGCTACTAGTTGTAGGCATTGGGAGCGATGGTCAAGATGGAGATAATGGGACAAAAGATAACATAAACTATTATCGATGAAGACTCAAAGGTAAACTTACAACCAAAGGAGACATGGAAGGCCCTCAGCAAGCCAACACTCTAGCCACCAACCTTCCATTTGGTAGGTGACAACTAGCATGGCATCAAACCACTTGGGACACTCATGAGACTGAAGGTCACCATTGGCATGCAATACTTCTTTCTAGACTTTGTTGTCATCTTGCTTGAAAAGAAGGCATATGACGCCATTCTGGGAAGGAGCTAGTTGATCGCAATGAAAGAAAATCACAATTGAAAAGAGAATACACTATTCATCGAGAGTGATAGGAGGAAGTATGTCATTGACCTACAAAGCTAGGCAGTGAGCCAAGAGTTTGCCTCAAACTTAGAATCTGAAGACAGAGAGTTTGAGATGGAGGAAGGCAGGATGATGGAACCCAAGGATACAAGAGTGTTATAAGTAGAAAGTTACTCAAAGGATGAGACAACCTCTTTGAATGGACTACTCTACTAGCAAATGGATGATTATAAAGTACATCAATCAACATATAATATTTTGGAAGCTACAACACTTGGTGAAGACCAGAGGATGGAAGCATGTGATACATCTGACACTACACAAATAGAAAATGAAAGAAAAAAGGAAAAAAGAGTGAAGGTGGAACAGGAGCTAACAAGAGGAAAGAATTACGTCTGTATGGGCTAGGTATGTGTTGTGAGGTTTTCACACCATCGCCCCAAAATTTTTAGGGACCCTCTATTTTTTGATCGCCTTGGTAATAATTTTTTGAAGTTGTCCAAAAATTTTCGATTTTAGAAAATTTTACGCCTTGGACGCCTTTGGATCAGGAAGGAGGTTAGATTTATTTTTCACCCGATTTTTAGCTTGATTTTCCAAAACGACTAATTTTATCCTTAGGCCGAACAAGTTTCAAAGAACAACACTTGGCAAGATAAAATTGTAAATTTTGTACTTAGACAATTTTTTTTTTTAAATCTGGATATAATTGTATAAACTTGAGTAATTTTCAGAAAATGAAATTTTTGTTAGATTTGGATTTTTTGAAAAATTTTGAATTTTTTCAGTGAAAAAAATTAATTTTGTGATGGTGAAATCAAATTGGAAAATCGATTTTAGATTCTAGAGAAATAATTTATTTCTGTTAAAAAATTAAAATTGTATAGCAAAATCGATTTAGATTAAATTGCAAAAATTGGCATTAAATGGATTAAATTTGCCTTGAAATTTTTAAGTCTTCAAAGTAATTAGTAATTTAAAATTGAAAAAATCAATTTTGGCTTGCCAAATCCGATTTTTAATGATATATTAATTACTAAATCTTCATTAAATGAAAACGTTTAGCAACTCCAAGGGTTTATTTATTTATTTATTGCAATTTTGGTCTATCCAGCAATTTAAAAATGCAAATTTCATTGTGGCAAAATTAATTTTTAGCTTATCATTTAATCCGGGCAAGAATTGTGCATTAATTAATGTTTTTTTTCCCTCCTAGGTGCAAGTCGGCCAGCTAGAGAAGGCAAGTGAATTGGGTATAAGAGGGATCCCCTTCCCCTTACCTCCTCATTCATTCCATCATCCTCTTCCATTCTTGGGCGAATTTTGAGGAAAGCAGCAATTTTTCTTAAGGCAATTTTTTCCAGATTTTGGCATTCTTGCAAAGGTGGATTTCCATTGTTGGCAATTTGATTTTTTTCCATGAAGGCTGCAGTTTTGCCCTAGGCAACTTCTTGTGGAAAATCAGAATTTCTTGCCCTAAGTCGAATTTTGTGGGGGCCGAAATTTGTGGAAGACAAAATTCTGATTTTCAAAAGGGGCTGTGATTTTCTCCCAGAGATTGGACGATTTTGTTGGTGAAGAAAACAAGTGATAAAGTTTGATTATTTGGCACATGCATTGGCAATTTCAAGTGGACAGAATTCTGATTTCTTCAGCTAGGGCATCAATATTTGCAAGGGGTTTGAAATTCTTAGGTCTGATCCTAAATTCCAAAAGAAGAGCCGGCCATTGGTAAAGGTAAGTTCAATTCATTTAGAGTTGAAAGGGGTCCTTAAGCGAATTTCGCTCTTTTGTTCTTGTCTAGTTTTGTTTCCCTTGGTTCTTCTTGCATTCATCATCCACCACTTCATCATCCCACCCTAGGTTGAAGATTGGAGATTGATAAGAGTAGAATCCATGATAGGACATTTGAAGAGGCAGAAATAAACTAGACCACCCTAGGTTGAAATTGGGAGATATAAGTGTAGTCCATCCTAAGGTAACGGCAAGGCAAAAATATGTGGGAGTCTCACCCCTAGGTTGAAGATTGGAGATTGATAAGTGTAGTGATAGGATTTGACGAGGTAGAAATAAGTGTAGAATCCATCGATAGAAAGAAGGTTGGATATCGATAAGGGTAGACCATATCACTTAGAACGAAGGGGTAGAAATAAGTGTTTAGGATGGTAGATGTTAGTGCAAGCAAGAACCCTAAGGGAACAAATACTAAGAAAGACAAAGAGCATATGATGCCCAAAACAACTTTCTTCTTGAAAATGAGGCAAATAACTGATACCAATGTTGGTACAATAAATATGATACAGATAAAGGACAGACTAAAGGAAGGACAATTTTCCATGGCAAAGATCTACAAAAGCAGAATTGGCTGCACGAAGGAAAGAAAGGAGTCACCAAATCATCGAGGCTCACAGTGGCAGACTTCAAATCAAAATATGGCGATCTCATGGTGCTTCTCAGCCGGATCATGGGCCTAGCTCAAGATATGCAATCCGAAAACTAGATGTACTTCTTTATTGATGAAATTGCAAATGGAAGGGACAAATTTGATTGGGCTAGAATTATAAGTGAAAATCTAGAATTACAACTTAGGGCAGTGCAAAACTAGAAGCAATTCCACATGGGGTCCTAGCCCTTCTAGTTGATTACAAGCTGGCAAAGGTTGAAGTGCGAGCTTTGGCGAAGAATGAAATTGGGTGAAGAGCAAATCTGATTGAAGATTAAGATTCAAAAAGCCCCGCAATTCAAGAAAGAGCAGATTAGTAGAAGAGATTTGAAAATATTTGAGGTTAGGCAAGGCTTGGCTATTCGTGCAAAGCTAGCTTGGTTGGATTTGAATGGGAAGGTTGGAAGACCAGGAAGGTTAAGGAAGGCAAGGATAATGAGGGAGGTTAAGTTCAATTTCAAGATAGTGGCCAAGAGCAAGGCTCTCAAGTTGCAAAGTTCACATCTAGGGAAGCCATCGAGGCCAAGGCAAGATTACCCCAAGTGCATGAAGACCTCATCCTTTCAGGGTCAAGACATCATGTACAAGCAAGTTCGAATGGTGATGAGAAAGTTTCTAAGGACAAGCTCAAGCATCCAAGGCTTCACCTTATCTCAAGGATTGAATAAATTTATAAGATAAGGTTGATGAGGTGGCACTTTCATGTGCATGCAATCAAATCATGCCAAGTGTCCTATGTTCTCATTGGTTGACAAATTATTGTAACTTTCCCATTGGCCCACAAAGTTGGTGCCCTTATGTAATTGGTTGAATAATGGTAATCCTAATTAGGGTTTGTAAGATATAATCTTGGCCCATGATTTTTGCCTCTTAATCTCAGCCATTCATTGTAATTTGGAGCCTCTATATAAAGCCATTTTGCTCTCATTTGTGAGGGAGTTATGTTGGAGAATTGTTGCCAAAATACTATCAAAATTGTTCTCTATTCATTGTTGTGGCTTGCATGGTGGATATACATGATCGTTTTGGTGTATTGCATGCTTCTCATCTCTCAAATTAAAGTAGGATTTCATTTCATGTTGTTAGAGTAGAAGTAGATGGCTAATTGTATGGTGATGTTAGTGAATGTTTGATAGGGACCTATATACTAGGCCACTAGCATCCTAGCGGCTTGCTAGGAAGCCTTGTGTGGTAATCTAGTCCAATCGCTCCTAAGTTCTACTTGCATATCATCTTTCCACTTGTAATTCAAGTTGGCTTGGAAGATAGGTGTCAGTGTGACAATCCTAAGAGTATCCCTTAGAATCATCGCACCAATGGAGGTAGTGGCGTTGGCAAGCTTTCATTTGGTTAGATCCCCATCCATTTCCTAATTTCTCCATCCATAGGAGTAGTAGTAGAACAATAAGCATTTAGTGGTAGGAGTAGTTGAAAGTGAAAGTGATCAAGGAGAAAAGAGCAAGTTAAGCAAGCAAAGTACCACCAAGTTATCTTCGAATGAATAACGTAAGCCCGCCTACGTGATTACTAGCAAATCACATCAATATACTGAGTTAGTATCCACAGGTGTAAGGAACATTGGAGTTTTGCTTATGTCTTCTTAAGTATTAACTTTTCAAGAGAAGAATTGAGGATTTGATATCCCATATCAAGTGTTCAATTGCTCTATGTTATGTAATGGTACAAAAACTGACATCAACAGTATGTTATAGCACTTGCAAGAATCGAAAAAGGTAAGATAATGCCACACGAAGGGAAGTCGTACAATAGTTGGAGCCATCATGCACAAGTGCATTGCTAGTCGTATGAGGAAGCACAACAACTAAGCGGGGAGAAACAGCCGTATGAGGAAGAAAAGCTATCAAAGGTGTTGTGCAGACATAGTTTCTTAATGACAGTGGCATACGGAAGAGCTTGGGAGAGAAGTGTCATACGTAAGTTGCAAGCAAAAAATGAATTGTACAAACCTTTTCATACAGACAGAGAAGTATCACAAGTTCTTCATGCCAAAGCGCAAAATTTGCTGCTGAATTTTTGTACAGTCAAGAGAGAACAAGCACCATATAGACAAGAAATTCATACACAGAAAAATAAATGATGTTGTATGGGATTAGGCTATACAAAGAGGAAGGAATCAATAGGTTGTATGACAAAAACAGAAGCAAGTCGTCTAAGAGAGGGGAATCATATAGGGGAACGAGTGAATTGTTTAAAGAAAGGAAAAGCCTATATGAAAAAGAAGCATCAAGTGTTGGTAGTGGACTAGCGTCCCTCACAGGGTTCGCAACATGGCTTAACTGCCTCATGTGGTTCTATAAGACTATTGGTTGTATCAACCATTAACAGGTCAATCTTTTGGTGCAACAGCAACTCTGGCCTTTCGAACAATTGGTATTAGAGCTTGGTCATAAATTCAAATCTTGCTAGCCACGGTGAGTGACGCTAGGAGGGCGATTGTTGGCAGTGGGCCAGCATCCCTCGCAGGGTTCACGACATGGCTTAACCGGCTCCTGTGGTTCTATAAGACTATTGGTTGTATCAGGCATTAACACGTCGATCTTTTGGTGCAACGCCAACTTTGGCCTTTCTAACATCAAGGTCATACATGTAGAGGACACCATACAAACCAAGGTCATACATGGAGAGTACACCATATGAGCAAGGAAAAGGTTGTACACAAAGCAAATAACTAAACCATCATGATTTCCAATTTGTACGTAAGAAAATGTTGCCAATCATATGTGGAGGTGCCATTTGGGTAGTATGGGACAAACCTGGCCATGCAATACATTGTGACGACTTCTAAGATGTATCTTGCATGGTCATCTCAATGTTACCCTTCAGTTAAACTAAAGCATTTAGTGGGTCATGTCTTGAAATTTCACTTTGATCATAATTGTGACTTGATATCTATATTGTTTGGCTCCTTTAATGTTATTTTTTACATCATAAAAAGTCATGAAAATGAGGTGCGCCATGGAGGACCAGGTGGATTTGAAAGTGTTACATTGGTATTGGTGGCAGTGTCGTTGCCCCTCAACCTTGTCTTGTATCATGACAAGGAGTGCACGCTATACTATGACAGGAAGCACACCTTGTATCATGATAATGAGCCCATGAGGGATGCTGCCCCTTGACCCCTTTGAGGACACTACCCCCAGACCACTATTAGATTTTTGAAGTAGATTATAATGAGTTTGCATAGTACAAATCATTGTCTACACTCTTGCCATTAGTATTCCAAAAGTATTACTTGTAATCCTTGATCGACAATCTCTGGTCTTCTTCTCTGTAATGAATTCATAATCTTACTATTAAATTTATGAGTGAATAAAGATATCATTTACTCCTATGTCTAGTATGCACTTCCATTTATATTATTATTTCATGTGCGTAATTTATAGGGTATAGTTGTAAACAATAACATTACCTTTAAAACTCACAACTAAAGCCTCCATATCAAACAACCAATATGTAGGATACGATCAAAATGTGTAGCTCTAGCCCTTAGTACCAAATCACAAAATGCGTACATAATCATAGGCTATAAATAGCATATTCCTTGCCCAAGTCGTAAGTTCATTGAAAGCCAACATTCAACTTGGGCATTGTTTGTCACTCTTAGAAGGTTGCAAGTGTAAATCAGTTGACGATTGTCTCTCTTGGCAACCGTTGGGTCATTTACATATGATGCTTAACGCCAAGGAAGGGGATAAGGTATCGTCAAATAAATAGTAATCCTTGACCGGCCACCTCTTGTCTTCTTCTTTGTAATGAAATAAAGATCCTAGTAATGAATTTATGAGCAAATGAAGATACCTTTTACTCCTTTATATGGTATGCATTGCCATCTATTTAATTATTTCATGTGCGTAATTTACCAGGTATAGTTGTAAACAATAAACTAAACCTTTAAAACTCACAACTAAAGCCTCCATATCAAGCACCCAATATGTAGGAGACCATTAAAAATGTGTAGCTTTGGGCCTTAAAAAAGAAAAACACCCAAATCACAAAATGAGTCCATAATCAGAGGCTAAAAATAGTATATTCCTTGCACATATCATAAGTTCATCGAAAGCCAACATCCAACTTGTGCACTCTATTATCTACATCTAAAGAAGGCTTGTGGCATGTCATAATATGCATCATAAATTGGTCAACAAGTGTAAGTTTCCATCTTATAATTTTTTAATGTACCAATAAGGTTTTGACACACAAAAAGCATCATATGGACGAGTGATTGTACGAAAGGCATGGACAAGAAGCGTTTAGCCATACATCAAGAAAATACACATACAGGAGAAGGTGTTTGAACCAGAGTAACAAGACTCGCTGCGAGTCAGGTGAATCTCCCGAGTCAGCGAGTGCTTGCCGGGTCAAAATGACCCATGACTTGGGCTCGGTGGGCCAGGGAGGGTGACTCACCTGACTCGCGTAACTTACGAGTCAAGGCATGACTCACGGGTCACGACAATTGTGACCCGACCGTGGCAGTCAAAGTCTGAGTAAGTTAAAACGTCAAAAAAAATGCTTATTTTTTAATATATTTTTTGTTCTTTTTATCCTTAAGACCCTAAAAGGCTTTCATAACACTCTATTGTGAGAGTGTGTGTGTGTGTGTGTGTGTGTGTGTGAGAGAGAGAGAGAGAGAGAGAGAGAGAGAGAGAGGAAGACAAGAAAGAGAGTACCATTGTTTTGCAACCAGCTGAAAGGAATAGGAGAAAAGCTTGCATTTGTGACATTGGAGCAACTATACGCTTGCATTTAGATCATCAAGGAGTCTATAGGAGCTCTTCTCAACACTTCTCAACTCATTTCAAAGAGGTGAGAGTTGACTTTTTGGATTTTGATTTTTTTCCTCTATGCTTATGGGTTTTTTGGATGAATTTTTTTGTATGTTTATGGGTTTTGTTTTACTTTAGGTCTTCATAAAATACAATGCTTAAATGGTAATAATTCATCTAAAATGTCTTATTGCAGCAACCTTGACATTTTTCCTTACTCATAATGGCTCCTCCAGCTAAAAAACCCAAGCTCTCTCAAGGCAATAAAAAAGATGAGTGTTGGAAGCACACCATAGACTTTCCAAGTAGAAGTGGAACTCAAACAAAATGCCTATTTTGTAAGGTCGTTAACAGTGGGGAGATAAATAGATTGAAATACCATATTGCAGGCATACATGGTTATGATGCTAAGCCTTATAAAGTTGCAACTCCTGAGGCTCAACGTTTTTGTTATGTTGCCCTAGAAAAATATGAACAAGAAAAGGAATTAAAACAAAAACAATTAGCAGAGTTAGCTCAAATTAGTTCCACTTCCCTTCCACGCTCATCTGGAACTGCTTCTGTATCTAGTTTTGCACCCCTAGGTTCAATAGGTTCTGTTGGAGAGGGTGCTTCCCTTCCCCCCTATCATCCTAGTGCTTTTGCTAGTTGTACTTCTTCTACATATATTCTTTGCAGTGCAAGTGGCACTGCCCCTGCTAGTAGTACTGGCATTACCTTTCGTCCTAGAGTCAAAAAATCTAGGTTGGACAATTTTTTTGAACCACGTTCCACTCCTGGTTCACAACCCTCATTTGAGCGCTTGGTCTGGAATAGGGAGATCCATGAAGTTAGAAGAAGCGCAATTTGTAAGTTTTGGTATTTCTACAACATTCCATTTATAGCAGCCATGTACTTCAACTTCATTTATATTTGATTGGTTTATGTTTTAAGTTTTAAATTCAATTTTTAAAATAAAATTTTATAATTTTAACTTCTTGTTGAAATATGCTAAGTAAAATGTTTTTATAAATGTAACAAGACTCCTTATTGGAAGGGATGATTGATACGGTTTCCATCTATGATGTGGGGTTTAAAGCCCCCACTAAAAATGAGTTGAGTGGCCCCCTCATACTAGAAATGGTTGAGGAGATGAAACTTGAGTTGGAGGACCATAGAAAAATTTGGAGCCAAAGGGGGTGTACCATTATGACGAATGGATGGATAGATAGTAGGAATAGGACTCTCCTAAATTTTCTTGTTTCTAGCGGAGGTAATTCATCATCCTCTACTTCTTGAAGTTTAAAATTCTATTTTATTGACTATTCAATGATAAATATTTTGTTTAATTTTCACTTTCAGCATCCACCATGTTTTTGAAGTCTATAGATGCTTCCTCACATGTCAAAAATGCAAAATTCTTATGTGAGGCTATTGAGGAGATCATAAGGGACATGGGGGAAGAGAATGTTGTCCAAGTGGTAACTGGTAAAATTTTAACTTTTAAGTTCTAAAAAAAAAATTTAGTTTTCCATTAAATTTTGAAAATTAAAAGTTTTTTAACACATCTAAATTTTCAATTGTTTACTAACTAATTTAAAATTGTTGCAAGAAAACTTTTGATGGAGAGACAACCAAGAATCTTTTGGACTCCATGTGAGGCCCATTGCCTTGACCTCATATTAGAGGATATTGGCTAGCTTGAATGGGTAAAATCATGTGTTGCTAAGGTCAAAAATCTTTGCAAGTTCATATATAATCATGCCTTGGTCCTCAACATTATGACGGAATACACGTAGGGAAAGGAGTTGGCTCGTCCCGGTATCACAAGATTAGCCTCTAATTTTATCACACTAAAATCATTGTTGAGTTCAAGGTTAGCTTTGAGGTGCATGTTTGTTGGTCCACAATGGAGTTGTTCCTCCTTTGCCACCACCCCTGTAGGGATAGATACAACAAAATGTAATTATGATGAAGAAGGTTTTTGAAAGCCATGTAAGGAGATTGTGGAGGTGATTTAAATTTTGAAAGCTTAAGTCTTAAAATTTTATAAATTAATTTATCTCATACATATTTTTTGTTTTATTTTCGTTGTGCAACTTTGCAAAGTTTCATCATTCACAAAATTGTTTTTTGTTTTAATTGTTTTGTAAATCACCGAGCCCCTTGTAGCCCTCCTACGAGTTGCTGATGGGGAGAAGCCTGCTATGGGCTACATATATGGGGGCATGGATAGGGCCAAGGAGGGTATTAGAGCCAAATATGTAAGAGTTGAAGAAAAGTATGGCCCTATTTGGGACATAATTGATAGGAGATGGCAAAATCAACTTCATAAACCCATCCGCACAGCAACCTATTCCCTCAATCCGGCATACCATTTTCGTGAAAATTTCAAGGCAGATGAGGAGGTTCTTAGAGGCCTATACACTGTGATATCAAAGATGGCCACTAATGCCACAAATATATTGCTTGAGATGGATGCCTATAATAATGCAATATAGCCCATTTTTTCAAGTCAAATTTGCAAAGAAGGTCGTACGAAACTGTAGCCAGGTAAAAATTGCAGCTTAAGCCTTATACAATCTAGTTTCAAAATTTCTAGCTTTAAAGTTCAAATTTTGAAATGAGACTAATATTTTTTTCTTTTCCTTTATTAAAAATTCAGATAGATGGTGGCAAATGTTTGAGCCTTAACCAAAAACCTTCATCAAATCATCATTCGCATAATGAGCCAGCCAAGTAGTGCTTCTAGATGTGAGTGTAACTAGAGCATGTTCAAGCACATCCACTCGAAGAGACATAACAAGTTGTCTATGGAGAAAATGAATAAGCTAGTCTTTGTGCATTACAATCTGTGTGTTAGGACCAAGGAGATTTTAAATAGTGACACCTCTCTGATTACTCTAAAGGAGGTTGATCCAAAGTCTGAGTGGATCACTAAGGCTACTGATCCTGTCTTTGATGATGAGGACCTAGAGTGGGTTGACGAGGCAGACAGAAAGGCTGAGGCCATGGCTATGGCAACAGAGGACTAGAGAGCTATAGTTGTTCCTAGTGGCACCTCACAGGTACTGGCAGAGACTATAGTTGATCCTAAAGGCACATCACAGGCTTATGCTATGGCTAATCAATCATCTAGGACCTACCTTAGATGCCTCACTAAGAGGAATTTTATAGATTATACTGAGCCTAAGGTTGAGGTTGGGGATGAGGATGAGGATGATGATGAGGATGAGGACTAGGAGCCATAGATATAGTCTTCTTTTAACTTTTTGTTTAGCTTAACATATGATTGGAATTTGGAACATTTGATGATGACTATTGATGTGTTGGATTTCATGGATTTGATATACATCTTGATAGGTTTCATGGATTTATCATTTTGTATATCTATGTTGTACTTTTCTATTTCCTTCAGCTACTATTTAGTATTTAGCAATTTACCTTTGTACTTATGTAATCAATGTATGTTCAACTTTTAAGTATGTGCATTGTGATCAAATTACCTTCTATTTCATGATGTCATTGTGTCTTTAAGCTTTATTCAATAATGGGTGCATGGAATGTTCTTTAAATCCTAAAAAATCTCAAAATTTTGAGGTTTTTTCGCTTTGCCAAGTCCGAGCCGGGTCACGAATCAAGTTAGCCTTGCCAAGTCCAAGTCACTTTACTTTGGTTTGAGCTATACAACAAAACACAAGGCAAAAAACCCATCATCATGTGGACCATACTGTACCGTCTTAAATTGGAAGCACTCCAATTTAATGAAGGTTTAGCACCTATTTGATACGAGATCATCAATCTCCTTGCACCTCTCCTTTCTTCCCTTTTCTGTCCTTTCTCCTAGGTGGAATTGGGGTAAAACCTAATAGATCTTTTTTAAAGCTCCTATTTTCATAGCGTTAAGCGCGAGGTAGGACCTATCCTCCTAGGTCCTCCCTTCCATTCATTTATCTACTTGGAATCTACTCTTTGTACCGAAACGGCTATATCTCGAACTCTGTGCTTGATTTTTGGGATCCAAGGCCTGTTTTGGGATCCCAGAGGTTCTAGGTCATGATTGTCAAGGATGCAGTGTGGCCCTGATGGGCCAATCAGGGACGAAGCGTGTCCCTGAATGGGCCCTATATTGGGTCCCCAGCTCGGGTCCCATGTTCGGATAGCCTCGAGGTGTTAATTCCTAGGCAAATCAACCTGTGCAAATTACTCAATTCCAAACCCTATATAAGTCATTCCATTGCCTCCATTTGACATCATATAAAGCAATTCATAATCATCAAATGTTCAAGCATGCACTCTAGCTCTCAAGTTCTCAAGCATTCAAGTCTTCAATCCTTCAAGCATCTTTTAAGCATTCCTCCATGGAAGATCAAGGATTCAAGCATTTCATTATGGGAATCTCCTTCAATCCATTCAAGATCATTTTTTGCATATTCTACATCTATTTATCTTCATCTTCTTGATCCCAATCAATTGGTGAAGTTAGCACATTGCATTCGATTCAAGAGATCCAGCTATTGTTAGGTAAATCTGTATATTTGCTTTACATTTCATGCTATTTCAATTGAAGGTTAATTCCTAAACTGGGGTTTGACCAAGACAATCCCCCATCAACAACAAAAGCCTTTTTTTTTATTGCAGATTGCGAATACCAGATTGACGAACAGGTTGTAGATTTGAGTACCCTTTTGGCTTTCTTCAAAATTGCAACATAAGAATTAGTGTCACACTCATTCTATCAGGCCGACCGAGTCACTTCTAATTGATCAATGGTGACCGGGTCACCTCTGATGCTCTATATTCCCCCTAACAAATTGCGAAACGATTTCTGAGTTTTGGCCACAATGCAATTCAGGCCTAGACATGATGATTCCAATCCATTATGATCAGTACAACAAGCATAAATTGGGCTTTAAGTGTGTTTTCTCTACCTTCTTTGTCTTTTCAGCATGTTCACTTATACACAGCTCTAGCTTACAATCTCATCTAGGATTTTCAAGAATTTGGTTATTGTTTCCCCTATTTTTCCTAGACCTGGTTTGCATTGGTGTTCCTTTCTTGTTTGGGTTAGCACTAATCTTCCTAAATCTAGTTCTCTAGAATTGGGAGTAAAAGTACTTATCGCCTTGATTTCCTCTCTCTATTATGTGTATGTATGTGGTTATGTGATGAACTTTGGTCTTGTATCCTTGATTCACATTTCCACCCCTACACATACAATCTAAGGTGAAGATTTTATTGGCAACTCTACAGAAATTCTTTATCGTACATAGCTGTACTAGAAGTCGCATGACACTTGGACAGTGTGAAGTTGGCATTTTTCAAAAGGATGGTTAAAATCAATTGCGTGGACCCTTGTACAGCCAGTTATTCTATAAAATATAAGGCCAAAAAAGACAAGACAAAGACATCACAAGCAGCTACGAAATATACAAGAAGAAAATAAGGGCAAAAGTATAGAGGGACAAGCAGGTAAGTATTGAGTCCCTCACATTTGAGAGTGTCACTAGCAATAGATGTCACACCTAGTGGAAGAAAACTCTAGAAGATCACCTTGTAAAACTCCCTAGGGTAATGCCCACATTTAGTCTCTCAAAGTTCAAGCCCACATTGCACATGATGGTTGCAGGGTACAATGAGCACTCAAACAAGATGATGAAGTATTTTGGGCACACAATGGTTGTAACTTTTTGACCCAAGGAATTTGCCAATGTGTTAGGCATTCCATCAAGGGGTCATTCAATAGTCAAACCCTTTAAAATGTCCATTGACGAAAAAGATATATTGCTCAACGTATTATGCAAGTCGGACTTCTCTACATAGGAGTGTAACAATTTGTGGTGCAGCAACAATAATCATGGGTTGAAAAGGCCATTCATTGTTACAGCAGAGTGGAAGTGTAATCTCTACCTGGTAAAGAGTAGACTTATAGAATCAAACTAGGCCTCTGGCATAGCCCTGTAGATGGTTAAATTGATGCACGATATCATGCTTGGGAGAGTGTACAATTGGGTGTATGTGGTATTAGAGCACATTAAGGACGTTTTTAACCTCAAGCACAAGATCTTTTAGGTGCCCCATCATGCATAGCATTATTTCTAGAACCTTGCGAACACAAGTACTTGTAGGCTAATGTAGAAAATTTGTACCAACTAGCAAGGTAGAACCCAATAAGCTGCTCATATTCTATTGGATGCATTTGGATACCCTTATGGCCAAAGGGGGAGAGAAGCCCCTTCAAAAGAAGCCATAGCAAAAGAGTGCAATAGCCGGTATGGAGGAGGGCAGTGAGGAAGAAGAAATGGTGGAACTATCATCTTCTGAGAGTGAGAGGAGAGTAGTTTTGGATGGTACAACATGTACAGGGTAGTAAAGAAGCATCAAAGACAACAAGTGGAGATGACTAGGATAGTACAGAGGAAGGAATCTCAATGGTAGAAAGGATTGTACTAGTAGTACTTGACTGGTGAGCCAAAATATCTATAGTACCACTAGCCAAGATTAAATTCACACTAGCACAACTGTCACCCCCTACGCATTTGGTCACATAACAAGAGGCATGACAAACCCGTTCGATGAACAATTTGGGGCCATCCACACTCCACATAACTACATCAAATGGAATCCAAGAGGTTACTCTCATGGCTTTGGTGGTGCAGTCCTTACAGTCAAAAGTTTGGTCTCTACGATCGAAGGTGTTGTCTCTAAGTCAAAGGTGCAGTCCTAAAAACTAAAGGTTTAGTCTCTACAATTAAAGGTTCAATTCCACTCACTATAAGATCAGGAGATGAAGGGAGGATGTTACAGCAATACATAATGATATCATAGGGGATGTGGACGTAAGCAGAGACACAATAAGAGGGAGTGTAATGCTTGTACCTATGAGAGGGAATTTGTTTGAGACCAGGATGGATAGTGTTTAGGAAAAGTTCAAGATGGGTGTTGATAAAATTCCACCCCCCTCATAAACCTTGTTGATGGTCTAACATGTAATGTCCCCGATTTAGCAAGTCTCCGGAGTATGGGTTTGTCAGCTCATTATCGCAACCCTCGTGAGCTGATGTCTAGTTTTGGGGGTCTTTGTCATAAGATTACTACTTTTGAACTTACTATTTTTAGTAAGTCACTTTTGGTCAGTTGCTATTTTTGGGTTGAGCAGTTTAGATAGGATGGCCTTTGATTCTGGATATTTGATCTTTCTGGGTTCTTTATTTAAGTCTTTTTTCGGTGAGCTTGTTGGCTTAATGTTGATTTAATTCACATTTAATAAGCATAGTATTTTATATTATAAAGTGTTATAACTTTATATTATAAAGTGTTATAACTTTATATTATAAAGTTGCCTTTTAAGCAGAAGGTGTGAGAGTGAAGCTGGATGGCTCAATTTGTGTTATAAATACAATTTTTATTCGAGGAGAGCTCCTCTTGAATGATATATCTTAATTTTGCTCTTGCTTGCCTGAGGGTTTCTGAGAATTTTTGAGTATCATTACTTGTAATTGTGTTGTAGTAAACAATTATCATAGCTCTCCGACTGCAATTACTGTGGCTACGGAGAATTGGACTTTTGAAGAAATCGATTGATACACGCTAGAAATCGATTGTTAATTTGATAACTATTGTTCATTGTTGAGATTTTGCGTTTTGAGATATCTACTTGCTTGACGTCAAGGTTGTTGGTTTGGACGAAGTGTTTGAAGATAAATGTCCCAGTCAGATTTGTATTTGATGGCCCCTAGAAACCAATTACCAGCATTTGGTGCATTGAAAGGGAAATTGTTTGGTCGAATTACCTGCTGCGGCTAACATTTTGGAACACATGAGGTGAAATGGTCACTATTGGTCAACAGTCAAGCAATCGACATTCTACACTTAGTTAAATCATGTGGCCTTCTCCCTACGTTATCTAATTTTCATCAGGTGTCCACATCCTACTTGCTGGTTATCCATGGAATCAAAAATTCTTGTTCGGCATCAATCAATTGGTGTTTAGGAAATTGCATTTGCTGTTGGAAGGTGATACATTGTGTTGGAGCTTCCATTGATGCATTTTGTGGTAGGGTCGAATACTGAAATCAGGTTCTAAATTAATAATTTTATTATTAAGAAATCTTGTTTTGCTTAATCGATTAATTCAAGTTCTATTCAAGAGTTGCTTTAGCTTTAATGTTCTTGCATCCTTCATTGAATCAAAAATATATATAAAATATATATTCCAAAAACAAAACAACAGAGAGAAAATTCACCCTCTGACAGACAAAGACCATTAGAAGCAGACTTGGGGTTTTTACAATGGTATCAGAGTAGTTTCCTACCAGCCTGCAGGAATTAGGCTCAAAATTTTCAGAGGAATATTTTGTTTGTCCGCATCTTGAGATATGGATGATGATCGAAGGTTTGTGCTTGGAATGCACTACACCCGACAAGATCAGAATGTACCTCCAAGAGAGGGAGAGCCGGAGATTCAGTTTGGCGTGGTAGGTAGTCCAGGGGGTTCTGGTGGTTTTGGACAACGTGCTACGGATGCTCAGGTTGACAGAGATACCTTGCAAGCATTTCGAAATATCGCAGCCGGGCAACAATAGATGATGGGTGTTCTCCAGCAATTGTCTAACACCTTGCAGCAGCTAGCTTTGCCTCGGGATCGGGGTAGAGAGAGAGAGACCGAGATATTTTTGTTGGTTCCTACAGGTCACATGTGGATGTGGTACCCAAGGCTGATGATAGGAACAGGACCGAGGATCATGTCAAGATGGATGATAGGGTGGACAGGAAAGGTTATATTGGTGCTCAAGACAGGCCACAGAGACCCACTTTTCTGAGACCTGAATTAGATATAGTTGGCACTACTTCTAATGCTGCTCCATTTGTTGATGATGTGCTAACTCATTTTCATGAGTGGGATGCTCTTCCTCATTAAAGGATAACTTGAGTTTTGATAGATATCTAACATAGAAGCGTGAGCATTCCAAGGGTAGGCCTACTATTGACAGATAGCGGCCTAGGCATATTGAGCTCCAACAAGCAGCTCGTAAGATGACATTGGCTCATTTTGATGGAAGCGATAGAGTGACTGCTAGAGCTTGGTCCACAAGCTTGACACCTACCTTGCTTTGCGTCCTATGACTAAGGAGGTTGCCATTAGGTTTGTTGTGCTACACCTTGATGGAGTTGTGCACGATTGGTGGAATCATGGTTTGGTATCTCTCCATCATGATCAAATCAATTCATATCAGGAGTTTGTTGACAGATTGATAGAACGTTTTGACAAGAAGGATCCTAAGGTTTATATTAGGGAGTTGGCTCAGTTAGGAGAGACAGTTGGTTTGGAGGCATTCATCAGTGAGTTCCAGAGGATGTCAGTGATGGTGTATGACATATCTGAGTGGAGGAGGGTTATGCTTTTCATTAAGGGCCTTGCTAAGCCACTCAAAGGGTGGATTAAGTCATTAGACCCCCCATCATTACAAAAGGCAATGAAAAAGGCTCGTAATTTAGAGGCCTCTACACCTAGAGGCAAGTTTTCCTCAAAGCCTACTATGTCCTCCTATGATAGGACACCTCCCTAGAGAGAGGAGAAGACTGCGGGTAAGCGTCTTGTTGCAGCACCCTTGGACTGGGAACTAATTAATGATTTAAGGAGGAAGTTGTGTTTCTATTGCAGGGGTCCCTATGATGTCAACCATAACTGTCCCATAAAGCCTAAGGGTAAAAATAGAATGATGGAATGGTTCTACAATGATGATGGTGGGGATAGTGATTAGGGTCAGCTTAGGAGTGATGATGTTGAAGATGAGGTGGATGACTCCAACCTCAAGGTAGCTTACTTATCCAGTATGAGGAAGGAGGGAGCTTCCCGGATGCATGGGCTCATAGCTAGATAGAGTATTGTTGCTTTATTTGATACTGGAGCTACTCATAATTTCATTGATGCTCGTTTGGTTATGAGGAGGGGTATGCTGACTGAGGATTTTGAGAGCCTATAGGTATAAGTAGCTGATGGTTACACCTTGAAGTGTAACAAGATGATTTCAGATCTTCCTGTGAAGCTTAATACATATGCTTTCACTGCAGATTTTTATGTGGTGGACATGGGGTGGGGGACAGATATAGTTCTTGGTATGGCATAGTTACACACACTTAAGCATATCTACCTGAGCACTAAGAAGATGGAGATGAGGTTCATTAAGGACGAAAAGCCCCAAGTTCTTAAAGCAATCCATAATGATGAGTTGAAGCGAATTTCACGTAGGCGTATGCAGCACTTGGTTCGTCATGAGGATATTGTTGACTGGGCAATAGAGTGTAGAATTATGTCAACACAAAAGAATATTGAGGAGGCAGAATATCCACCCGATATCCAATAATTAAGGATTAAACACTCTAAAATGTTTAATGATTTACCTCCTAGTAGGCCACCAGATCGCAAGATTGAGCATATTATTGAGCTAGAGGAAGGCACTAAGCCTATTATGATTACTCCTTACCGCCATCCAAAGAGGCTCAAAGATGAGATTGAAAAGACCATTTAGGAACTACTTGATCAAGGGTATATTAGGCCAAGTCCCCATTCGCTTCTTCAATTGTTCTAGTAAAGAAGAAGGATGGTACCTTGTGGATGTGCATTGATTACCGGATGCTGAATAAGAGGACCATTAAAAATTGGTACCCCATTCCACAGATTAATGAGCTCATTCATGAATTACATAAGGCAAAGTATTTTTCGAAGATTGATCTAAGGTCTGGCTATCATCGAATGCAGGTTAGAAAGCAAGACATTGAGAAGACAACATTCAGGTGTCACTTTAGGCATTTCAAATTCTTGGTCATGCCCTTTGGTGTCACCAATGCTCCTACCACTTTTCAATCTACTATGAATACGGTGTTCCACAATCAGCTCCACAGGTTTGTGTTGGTCTTCTTTGACAACATTCTAATTTATAGTAAGACTTGGGATGATCATGTGGTTCATCTGGATACAGTTTTGGATATTTTGGATCAGGCCTCCTTGTATGCCAAAGAGTCTAAGTGTGCTCTTGGTATGACAGTTACTTTATTCGGGACATATTATCAGTTTTGATGGAGTAAGTATGGACCCAGATAAGATCCATGCTATTGCGGAGTGGCCTACACCAGAGACCCTGACACAGTTAGGAGGGTTTATTGGTCTTTGTGCCTTTTATCATAGGTTTGTGGCCGGTTTCTCACGACATGCTGTACACCTTACAGATTTGACCCGTAAGGGTGCTTTCCAATGGTTAGCGCAGGCACAGGAATGTTTTGAGAAGTTTAAGACTATTATGATTTCATGTCCAGTGTTGGCTTTGCCTAATTTTTCCAGGCCTTTCAATTTGCATTGCGATGCTTCCAAAGAGGGTATTGGTGTTGTTTTATCCCAAGATCGACATCCCATCGTTTTTGAGAGCAAGAAATTGTGAGGTCCTAAGAGAACTTTCAGCATTTATGATAAGGAAATGTTAGCTATCATGCACACTTTGGCTGAATTCAGGCAATATCTGGTGGGCAGCAAGTTCTGCATTAAAACTAATCATAATAGCTTGAGACATTTCTTGGGACAAAAAGATTTGAATGGAAGGCAGTAGAAATGGGTCAGCAAGCTACAGTCTTATGATTTTGATATCTCCTATATCAAAGGGACTCAAAATGTAGTTGCGGATGCTCTTTCGAGGAGACCACACCTTTGTGTAGTTTCTGATATTTCAGAGGATTGGAGGCATTTAATTATAGTTGAATACACCAGGGATCAGTGGGCGACAGGTATTGAGGATGGTAGTATTCAGGATGACAAATATTCACTTTCAGATGAGTTGATTATCTACAAAGGGTGGATTTATTTAATTCCAAAGTCAATGATGCGTAAGATTATTTTACGGGCATTCCATGATTCTCCCATGGCTGGTCATCCGAGGTTTTTCAAGACTTATAGATAGGTTCGGGAGAGATTTACATGGAAGGGGTTGAAGGATGATGTTCATCACTATGTCTGAGAATGTTAGGTTTGTCAACAAAACAAACACGAACACACATATCCTATTGGTTTATTACAGCCACTTCCTATTCCTAAAGGGAAGTAGGAGGGGATCTCCATGGGCTTCATTGTGGGCTTGCCTAACGCCCAAGGGCGGGACTGTATATATGTGGTAGTAGATAAACTCACAAAGTATGCTCACTTCTTTCCTATTACCGCTACCTATTCAGCTGTGCAATTGGCTGAATTATTTTTTAGAGAGATCTTCAGATTGCATGGTTTGCCTAAAACCATTGTGAGTGACAGTGACAGTAGATTTATGAACCATTTTTGGCAAGAGATTTTTAGATTGTGTGGATTGAGTTGACTCCTAGCACCAACTACCATCCACAGACTGATGGCCAGAAGGAAATAGTGAACAAGTGGGTTGAGGGTTATCTGTGGAATTATGTCTCTTTTCAGCAGAAGGCGTGGGTAACATGGATTCACTTATGTGAATATTGTTACAATTCCACTCATCACATGACTATATAGATGTCGCCTTTCAGAGCTCTATATAGTTATGATCCTCCTAGTTTTGTGGATTTGTTATGTGGTGATAGCAGAGTACCAAGTGTTGGGGAGTTACTACAGGACAGCCAAGATGTAGTAAGGACCTTGAAAGATAATATACTGAGGGCACAGAATCAGAAAAAGCAGTATGCTGATCAAAAGAGAACAGCTCGAACTTATCAGGCAGGGGACATGGTCTACTTGACGTCGCAGCCATATCGGCAGTCTTTGATCAAGAAGAGTGGAGTTGAAAAACTTAAGCCGCAATATTATGGACCCTTTCGGATTGTGCGGCAAGTTGGTGAGGTAGCATATGAGTTGCAGTTGCCTGATGATAGCAAAGTTCATAATGTGTTTCATGTTTCACGCCTCAAAGGGGCTTTGGGTCATCATGTGAGACCTTCTCTTGTTTTGCCACCGTTGGATGACAAAGGGAGATTGGAGTTGATTCCAGAAGCAATGCTTGATACGAGAGAAAGGTGATTGCGACGGAGGACCATTCGTGAGTTTTTGGTTAAGTGGCAGAATCTACCAAATGAGGATGCTACCTGGGAGCCTGAAGATATTCTACAACATTTCGGACTTCGATTGCTTGAGGACAAGCAATCTTGGGGAGGGAGAACTATAATGTCCCCGATTTAGCAGGTCTCCGGAGTGTGGGTTTGTCAGCTCATTATCGCGACCCTCGTGAGCTGATGTCTGGTTTTGGGGATCTTTGTCATGAGATTGCTATTTTTGGACATACTATTTTTAGTAAGTCACTTTTGGTCAGTTGCTATTTTTGGGTTGAGCGGTTTAGACAGGATGGTCCTCTAATTCTAGATATTTGATCTCTCTGGGATTCTTTATTGAAGTCTTTTTTCGGTGAGCTTGTTGGCTTAATGTTGATTTAATTCACATTTAATAAGCATAGCATTATATATTATAATGTGTTATAACTTTATATTATAAAGTTACCTTTTAAGCAGAAGGTGTGAGAGTGAAGTTGGATGGCTCAATTTGTGTTATAAATGCAGTTTTTTGTTGAGAAGAGTTCATCTTGAATAATATATCTTAATTTTGCTCTTTCTTGCCTAAGGGTTTCTGAGAATTTTTTAGTATTATTACTGGTAATTGTACTATAGCAAACAATTATCATAGCTCTCCGACTGAAATTACTGTGGCTACAGAGAATTGGACTTCTGAAGAAATTGATTGATACACACTGGAAATCAATTGTGAATTTGATAACTATTGTTCATTGCTGAGATTCTGCATTTTGAGATATCTACCTGCTTGACGTCAAGGTTGTTGGTTTGGACGAAGTGTTTGAAGATATATGTCCCAGTCGAATTTGTATTTGATGGCCCCTTGAAACTGATTACCAGAGTTTGGTGCATTGAGAGGGAAATTGTTTGGTCAGATTACCTGCTGCAGCTAACATTCTGGAACACGTGAGGTGAAAGGGTCACTGTTGGTCAACAGTCAAGTAGTCGGCATTCTACACTTAGTTAAATCATGTGGCCTTATCTAATTTTCATTGGGCGTCCACATCCTGCTTGTCGGTTATCCATGGAATTGAAAACTATTGTTCAGTGTCAATCAATTGGTGTTTAGAAAATTGTGTTTGCAGTTGGAAGGTGATACATTGTGTTGAAGCTTCCATTGATGCATTTTGTGGTAGGGTTGAATACTGAAATCAGGTTCTAAATTAATAATTTTATTATTAAGAAATCTTGTTTTGCTTAATTGATTAATTCAAGTTCTATTCAAGAGTTGCTTTAGCTTTAATGTTCTTGCATCCTTCATTGAATCCAAAATATATATAAAATATATATATTCCAAAAACAAAATAACAAAGAATGAAAATTCACCCTCTGACAAACAAAGACCATTAGAAGCAGACTTGGGGTTTTTAGATAACACTTCCAGGAGACAAACATTTTGCACAAGCTTGAGTGCATAGGATGAGTCCCTCATAAATTGGGAGGAGGTACAAGTAGTAAGGAAACGATTAAAATTGAAGAAGAATGTGTGCACAGGCAAACACTTCCCTAAAGAGACCGTTGGGATGGGGGATGCTAGCAAGAGTGATACAGGATGATGACTACATTCGTGACTCCAAGCCTGACCCCCCACAAGACCCCTTGGGACTGATCCAGATATATTTGGTAGAACTAGAGGGGGTTGTTGTTTACTAGCAATGTGGGGTGACAGACCTCACCAAGAAGGTAGACATGGGACCCATCTTGGTTGAAGTAGAGAAGCTCCTAGAGTTCATGACACGGAGTTGCAAGCAAGAATTTGCAAACCATTTTACTGTCTATGAATGGTAACTCATAGAGACATCAGAAACAGTCAACACATGTTGTAAACCATACACACCAAAGGGAATCATGGCATGATAGGCACCCTCCATAGGGAACATGTATCTAGAGACACATTCCTCCAACACCAAAGAGTTACCTACAATGAGAGGAAAGAAAAGGAGCACATGTCAGTAGTATAGCACGAGGCAACTAGCCTGGAGAAGCTTGTGGGGCAACAAAACATTTCTACAACCCTCGGGGAACAATTAGTACATGAACAAGTGCTAAGCTAAAAGAAGAAACCATGTATCTCACTGCCCTATCTACCACCACTGCATCTAACAGCCTTGCCTCCAGTCTCTTCTAGTGAAGCTTAAGTCTATCCATACTCTCTCAAAACATTTATCTTCTCGCTATTGTCCATACCACTCCGCCGGCTCCCAGAACTACAAATCCTCTTGTGTTTGTCCATGGCAAGAAAATGTGAGAGTGTTGGTCCCTCCCAATACAACAACAAATCTGAAATAATAATGAATTTCCAATCCCACGGGATGGCAGAAAACCACTCTGATACCAATGTAAAGAGCCCAACTTGGCTCCCACTAATTATGCAGAATAGAGATGTTTATTTTTTGGATTTTGTGTTTTTTCTTTTGGAATATAAGGCAGACTATAAAATATAGATGGAAACTGCAATATAAAATTTGCATTCCATATCCACTATTTGAAATTCTAAAAACTTACAATTTATTTGTCAATAAACCAAGGCTGCAACTGAAAGATTACAATAAATATGAGAGTAACCTGGTTTGCTTGTGTAGTCCCAATAACACAGTAAGGCCAATTGAGATACCTAGTCGCAACTAGAATAACTAATTCGCTGCCCTAGAGTTTGAATGTTGCCTTCACCAAAACATTGCCAATATTGTTGGCTGCCCAGCAATGACTGAAATTATGAAACAGCAGGCTAGGAATAACAAACAATGACATCTCCAAAATCAGAACTGTTGAACGCTCAAATATAATATGCAGCAGTGACTGTTTATGCAGATATAACCACCCAGATATGTAGAAAAATGGCATCCAACTGCAAGTAATTTAGATGCCTAGGCTAGAGTCATTACAGACACCTAGAATGCAAGCAAAATAATGCAACAACAAGACATATGGGCGTTGTATGCTCAATCTTAATATTGCCAAAATGCATGAATGAATCCACGCCAAATACAAGACCCCTTGGCGTTCAAGCTATAAATCCAACCCTTCAATTCTGATGCAAATCAACTAAACTAGGATATCCAGAATTACCACATTCTTGAGCACCAAACTCTAATTTGCAGACTAAACTCTCATCCAACAATATAACTAATTGAGCACAAATTAACGCTAAATTCTTCAGCAAGCCAGTTATGTCTCAGCCACTACAGACACAGCATGACAAGTCTCTCAAATTCATACCAAGAATCTCAGAAGAAATCCATTATACTTCAGTAATGGATTGAATTCACCAAACTCAATCAAAACCCTCTCCAAGAAATAATAAAAGCAATAGACAAATGAATGATCAATTCTCATAATGGGAGCCATATTTATAATCTTCATTGTGCAACTTAGCTTCAACTATACACCTTTCACTTAAAAGCCTTTTTTCTTTATACTTAGGTGCATAATATAATTTATTAATTTCCTTTTTGGCTCTCGAAAATGACCTTTTCAACCATATCATGAAATTTCTAGACACGAGGTGATTGTTTCTTGTGCTCAAGGTCTAAAACTTTTTAACCCGGTTCTAACGAGCTATGACACTAAAAGGTGACCACCATACAATCAAAGTAACGTGACTCGGACCTAGCTCAAACTAGGCAAGGGTAACTTGACTCGTGACCCTGCTCGGACTCACCAGTGACTCGATAAAGTGAAAAAACCTTGAAATTTTGAGATTTTTTAGGATTTAAAGAACATTCCATGCACCCATTATTTATTAAAGCTTAAAGACACAATAACATCATTAAATAGAAGGTAATTTAATCATAATGCACATACTTAAAAGTTAAACATACATTGATTACATAAGTACAATACTACAAAGGTAAACTTCTAAATACTAAACAGTAGCTGAAGGAAATATTAGAAAAGTAAAACATAGATATATAAAATGATAAATCCATGAAACCCATCAAAATGTATATGAAATCCAACACATCAATAGTCATCATCAAATGTTCCAAATTTCGATCATATGTTAAGTTAAACAAAAAGTTAAAACAAGACTAAAGCTATGGCTCCTAGTCCTCATCGTCATCCTCATCCTCATCATCATTGTCATCCTCATCCTCATCCTCATCCCCAACCTCAACCTTAGGCTCAGTATAATCTATAAAATTCCTCTTAGTAAGGCATCTAAGGTAGGTCCTGGATGACTGATTAGCCATAGCATCAGCCTGTGACGTGCCTCTAGGATCAACTGTAGTCTCTGGCTCTGCCAATGCCTGTGAGGTGCCATTAGGAACAACTGGAGTTCTCTAGTCCTTTGCTGCCATAGCCATGGCCTCAACCTCTCTGTCTACCTCGTCAACCCACTCTAGGTCCTCATCATCAAAGACAAGATCAGTAACCTTAGTGATCCACTTAGACTCTGGATCAACTCCCTTTAGAGTAATCGAAGAGGTGTCACTATCCAAAATCTCCCTAATCCTAATGCGTAGGTTGTAATGCACAAAGACTAGCTTATTCATTTTCTCCACAGACAACCTGTTACGCCTCTTCAAGTGGATGTGCTCAAACATGCTCCAATTGCGCTCACATCTAGAAGCGCTACTTGGCTGGCTCATTATGCGAATGGCGATTTGCTAAAGGTTTTTGGTTGAAGGCCCAAACATTTGTCACCATCTATTTGAATTTTGAAAAAAGGAAAAGAAAAAAATATTAGTCTCATTTCAAAATTTGAACTTTAAAGCTAGAAATTTAGAAACTAGATTGTATAAGGCTTAAGCTGCAATTTTTACCTGGCTGCAATTTTGTACGACCTTTACAAATTTGACTTGAAAAAATGGGCCCTAATGCATTATTATAGGCATCCATCTCAAGCAATATATCTATGGCATTAGTGGCCATTTTCAATATCATAGTGTATAGGCCACTAAGAACCTCCTCATCTGCCTCGAGATCTTCACGGAAACGGTATGCCGGATTGAGGTAATAGGTTGCTACGTGGATGGGCTTATGAAGCTGATTTTGCCATCTCCTATCAATTATGTCCCAAATAGGGCCATACTTATCCTCAACTCCTACATATTTGGCCTTAATCACCTCCTTGGCCCTATCTATGCCCTCATCTATGTAGCCCATAGCGGGCTTCTCCCCATCAACTCGTAGGAGGGCTACAAGGGGCTCAATGATATACAAAATAATTAAACAAAAAAACAATTTAGTGAATGATGAAACTTTGCAAAGTTGCACAATGAAAATAAAACAAAAATATGTATGAGATAAATTAATTTATAAAATTGTAAGGCTTAAGCTTTTAAAATTTAAATTACCTCCACAATCTCCGTACATGGCTCCCAAAAACCTTCATCATAAATGCATTTTGTTGCATCTATCCCTGCAGGGGTGGTGACAAAGGAGGAGAAACTCCATTGTGGACCAACAAACATGCACCTCAAAGCTAACTATGAACTCAGCAAGGATTTTAGTGTGATAAAATTAGAGGCAAATCTTGTGATACTGGGACGAGCCAACTCCTTCCCTTTCGTGTATTCTCTCATAATGCTAAGGACCAGGGCATGATTATAGATGAACTTGCAAAGATTTTTGGCCTTAGCAATACATGATTTCACCCATTCAAGCTTGCCAATATCCTCTAACATAAGGTTGAGGCAATGGGCCGCACATGGAGTCCAAAAGATTCTTGGGTGTCTCTCCATCAAAAGTTTTCTTGTAGCAATTTTAAATTAGTTATTAAACAATGAAAATTTTTGATATATTAAAAAAAATTTAATTTTCAAAATTTAATGAAAAACTAAAATAAAATTTTTAGAACTTAGAAATCAAAATTTTAACTGCAAAAACATAATTTGTTATATTATCAGTCACCACTTGGACAACATTCTCTTCCCCCACCTCCCTTGTGACCTCCTCAATAGCCTCACATAAGAATTTTGCATTTCTGACATGTGAGGAAGCATCTATAGACTTCAAAAACATGGTGGATCCTAAAAGTGAAAATTAAACAAAATAATTATCATGCAATATTCAATAAAACAAAATTTTAGTTATTCAATAATACATTAAATTCTAGACTTCGAGAAGTAGAGGATGATGAATTACCTCCACTAGAAACAAAAATATTTAGGAGGGTTCTATTCCTCCTATTTGTCCATCCATCCATCATATAATGGTACACCCCCTTTAGCTCCAAATCTTTCTATGGTCTTCCAACTCAAGTTTCATCTCCTCAACCATTTCTAGTAAGAGGGGGTCACTCAACTCATCTTAAGTGGGGGCTTTAAACCCCGCACCACAGATGGAAACCGCATCAATCATCCCCTGCCAATAAGGAGTCCTATTACATTTATAAAAACATTTTAATTAGCATATTTCAAATTTTCAACATCAAGTTAAAATTATAAAATTGAATTTAAAACTTAAAAGTTTAAAATGTAAAACAATCAAATTTAAATGAAGTTGACGTACCTAGCTGCAATAAATGGAATGTTGTAAAAAAATCAAAACTTGCAAATTGCTCTTATTTCAGCTTCATGGATCTCCCTATTCCAACCCAAGCTCTCAAGTGAGGGTTGTGCACCAAGAGTAGAACGTGGTACAAAAAAATTGTCCAACCTAGATTTTCTGACTCTAGGATGAAAGGTAAAGCCAGTGCTACTAGCAGGGGCAGCACCACTAGCAATGCAAGGAATAGATGTAGAAGAAGTACAACTAGCAGCAGCACTAGGACGATAGGGGCGAAGGGAAGAACCTTCTCCAACATAACCTATTGAACCTAGCCCGGGTGTAAAACTAGATACAGAAACATTTCCATATGAGCATGGAAAGGAATTGGAACCAATCTAAGCTAACTCTACTAATTGTTTTTGTTTTAATTCATTTTCTTGTTCATATTTTTCTAAGGCAACATAACAAAAATGTTGAGCCTCAACAGTTGCAACTTTACAATGCTCACCATCATGACCATGTATGCCAACAATATGGTATTTCAATCTATTTATCCCTCCACTATTAACAACTTTACAAAATAATCATTTTGTTTGAGTTCTACCTCTACCTGAAAAGTCTATAGTGTACTTCCAGTACTCATCTTTTTTATTGCCTTTAGAGAGCTTTGGTTTTTACCTCTATTATGAGTAAGGAAAAATGTAAAGGTTGCTGCAATAAGACATTTTAGATGAAATATTACCATTTAAGCATTGTATTTTATGAAGCTCTAAAGTAAAACAAAACTCATAAACATACAAAAAAAATTCATCCTAAAAACCCATAAGCATAGAGAAAAAAATCATCAAAATCTAAAAAATCAACTCTTACCTCTTTGAAATGTGTTGAGAAGTGTTGAGAAGAGCTCCTATAAACTCCTTGATGATCTAAATGCAAGCATATAGTTGCTCCAATGTCACAAATGCAAGCTTTTCTCCTCTTCCTTTCAGCTGGTTGCAAAACAACGACATTTTATTTCTCTTCTTCCTCTCTCTCTCTTTCTTTTTCTCACAATAGAGTGTTATGAAAGCCCTTTTAGGGTTATAAGAATAACAAAGAACAAAAAAATTATTAAAAAACATTGTTTTTGTGTTATTTTTCCTTAACCGGAAACTAGCTGTAGCAGCCGAGTCAAGTGAGTTGTGACCCGCGAGTCACCTCACTTGACCCGTAGAGCTCGAGTCACGGGTCATTTTGACCCGGCAAGCCATTGGTGACTCGCCGACTTAGAAGACTCACCCGACTCGCGGCAAGTCTTGTTACTCTGCATACAATACCATCAAAAATAGCAAACTCGGCATATTTAGTTGAATAATAATAATAATTCACCCATCTTGTGAAAATGACTGAAGAAGCATTAGAATTGAAATCTAACAACACAGGAGTGCTCCTAATGAAGAAAAACAATGAATGAACTTGACATGGTGACTTACTAAAAATAGATGCTCCCTCCAAGATTCTTGGAGTCCGAAATAAAAAATTAAGAGCATCACTCAACTCCTCTAACCCAACTAAGGTCATCAGAACCAACTATTGACTTACTAAAAATAGTAAGTCCCTCAAAGTGAAGCCAAAACTCACCATAGGCCACTGGAAAGCCTAATAACTCCACAATAGAGACCCTCAAATCCCACTGTCATCTCACGAGGGTCGCAATGAATGAACTAACCAAGCCAACTGCAAGAACTTGTTAAAATTGGGGACATTACAGGGGGGTGGTCAAGGGACGTCCCCATCCCATTCCCAATTTTCATAAAGAGCCAAGGGACATTGCCCAAAGTTGGGGAGGTGGTTGTACGTCCTACGAACACCTTAGTTGTCCCCCAACCATCCCTGGGACAGTTGGCCATCCCTGATGGAAAAGACCATTAGCAGTCAAAAAATTAAATTAAAAATTTAGAAAGTGGATTGTTTATAATTAAAATGTGGGCCCCTACCTAATTTTCTCTAAAAGGCTAAAAGGCATTGTATGTCTTCACTTGCATTTCATTTCTGATTTTTCTCAATCTTTGTCTAAGCTCTCATAGCTGCAAAAAGGGTTTGAAGGAAGAGCAAAGTGCAAATGTGCAAATGTGCAAATCATTGAAGGAAGCAAGAGCTTGGAAGAGGTAAGTTACATCCTTCGCTCCTTTTATTTTTCATCTATTTTTTCAAATTTTAAAGCTTGAAAAAGTCTCTTTTTTTAGAATTTTTGTGTTGTTTTAGTATTACTATTCATTCCTCAATCTCAAAGAAAAATCAAAATGAGTTGTAGTAGTGAAGATGAATTGGAAATGGGTGGAAAAAAATAGAGGTCTACCTTAAAGTCTTGAGGCTAGTACTAGGCAGCAACCCAACTTGTTTAATCATGCTTCAAAAATCATGAATAAATATGCAAAGGGTCATTTCAACAAGAAGAAATCTATTCTCCAATACATTACTCCTAAGGGTCAAAAGGAAAAAAACAGGGGAGACTAGGGTGTGCGATTGTCCTGTTTGCATGGATGACTTTACAGGCAGCTATACAAGGGATACAAGGGTGAAGTCTCATTTTTTGGGTATAGCATGCCATTGGGCCATAGCTTGTCCAACTTTAACTGAAGAGGAGAGAATAGAGTGCACTATATATTGCACTCGGAAGCTGAAATGGAGAAATAAGGTTTAGCAATGCCAGCACCTTCTTTTTCAAGTTCATAATCATCTAGGCCTATCTCATCCCTTGTGTATTCTAACCCTATTGAGACAAGAGGAAAGAGGAAGGTGAGTGGTGGTGAGAAGGGAGAAAACATTCAAAGCATGTTTAATGCACAAGCACCAAAAGCTACAGAGTCAATCATTGCTAAATTCTTTTTTGCTAATGCTATCTCATTTCATGTGGCCATTCCTCTTATTTCAAACAAATGGTGAAAGATTTAGCCACTATGGGTCCTTCATTCGCACCCCTTGGTCATCATAAGCTACAAACTACCCTCCTAGACAAAGACTACTCCAAGGTTAATGTGTTGTTGGAGGATATGAGACGGACTTGGCTGAGGATAGGCTGCTCTATTATGATGGATGGGTGCATTGTTGTTAGACATCCGTCACTCATCAATATCACTTTCACATCCCCTTTTGGTTCTTATGTTCTGAAAGTCGTAGATTTTCAGGGAAGCCAGAGGATGCAAAGTTCCAATTGACCATTTTGAGAGATGCTATAGAAGAGATTGGGCCTGCTATTGTTGTATAGCTGATCATAGGTTCAAAATATGTGTACAAATCAGTTGGTTTAATGGTGGAGGGTGCTTACAGGCACGTGTTTTGAACCCCTTGTGTTCATGCATTGAAAGGCATAGAGAAGATAGATTGGGTGAAGCGAGTGGTGTCAAAAGCTAGAGAGTTTCAAATGTTTATTTGCAACCACCACATGTCACTTGCTCTTTTTAGGACCTTTTCGAAGGAGGAGTTCCTCAAAAGCCATGTCAATTATTTCATTTTAAAAATTTATTTAAATAATTGTTACTTGTGTTTTCCAATTACATTGAGTCCTGTAATTATAAATATTATAGGTATGCCACTTACTACATCTTGATGGAGAGGATGATTGAGGTGCATGAGCATCTACAATTGATGGTGATGAATCCAAGGAAAACCCAATGGTCTAATTCTAGCTATCCCGAAGGAAGATTGGTCAAGTTAAAAAATCCCTGATGACAACCGGTGGACCATAATGAGGCAAGTTGTTGATTTAATTTAAAATTCAATATGAGCCTTTTGATTGTTAATTTTCATATTAAACTAAAATTTATAATTATAAATTCATAATTCTTTCGAACTATTGTTTGCATTTTGCAGCTATCTTTGCTCTGTCAACTCACCCATCTTAGATCTCATTAAATATGTCAATACAAACTTTTTTAGTCTTGGAGAGAGATATGAGACATTTCACAATACACTAGAAAAGATAAAGAAAATGATTTCGGCTAGAGATCCTTCTTTGGGATTACATGAATAACATATTAGGCCCATTGTGGCTAGGAGGTGGAACATAATGAATACCCCACTTCAATGGAAACCTACACTCTAAATCCCAAATGGTATGCAAATATGGATGGAATAGTGCCTCCATGTGATGATCCACAAGTATTAGATGAGTTCACACAAGCCATTAATAAGATGTTTCCAAAGGAGGAGCCTTCCATACTTCGCACAAAATTCCTTGATTTTAAAAAACTGTGGTCCAACATTGAGTAACCCACAAGCAAGGTCGGATAGAGTCATGTTGGTACAAAGAGATCCTATTCCATAGTCGACATGGCATGGGACTGATACACCAAGTTCCTCTCACCTCCTTGAATAGGTTACTAGTTCCTCTATTGCAAAGAGGACTTGGTATTCCCCTGTCTTTATTCACTCCCTCAAAAGGAATAGACTTACTTCGAGATGAACAAAGAAGCTAGTGGTCATGCATAGTGCTCTTCGACTTAAGGATCATTGGATTGTGGGGTATAGGTAAACTCCAGCTTTATGGTGGGATGCTAATCCTATAAGTGTGGACGAAGATGATGAGGAGACACCACCAGGATTGGTTAAGACTTTGTTGGATGAGGATGCACTTATAATGGAGCATACAGTGGCAATGACTCAAATGACTTTGGTTTTGATGCAATGTTTGAAGAAGCAAAATAGGAGCAACAATGTACTTTGCTTTTTTGTGTTTTGATTTTTATATTGAGCATGAAACTATATGGTAGAATTTTAGCCTTTGGGCATTTTGTATATAAAACTTAATTTTTTGTTTTCACATGCATATTGACAATAAGTTCCAAATTTTGAATGCATATTAAGTGTTAAAATGGTTGACTATTTAGTATTTAGCATTGAAACAATTAAAAATGTTTTTGATTATATGAAAACAAGTTTTGAAGGGCTCCTAAAACCCTTTGCAAAAGAAGCATAAGATTTAAAACATTAAAGCCCAAACCAAACAACGAGACCATAAAAAAAAAGGCCATCCAAGAACAAAAAGCCGATGGAGATAGGGACAGCAACAGAAGGCCAGAACACAAAAGACAACACCCCTAGGACATAAATCAACCAGGGCCAGGCAGCAAAACACAACCTAGACACATCAGAATCTCTACAATCTCCAGCTCGAGCTCCATCTTTTCTGTTGCTTGCTTGATCTCCTTAACCTCCGTAGTGGCAAAGGAAGTCATCTTTCTAGTGTTAGCTCTAGTTCTCTTACTAGGGTCAGCATGGCTGTCAATATTAGCCTCCTTATCTTCCATGATTTGGATAATCGCCCTGTCATTAGTAGATCCCTTCAGCTTACTTATGAGAATCTTGATGTGCTCATTAGAAGCTTTTAGGATTTTGTAACTCAGATCAGCGATCCGTTTAAAGTAGATTCCAAGTTGGAAACCCTACCATCCAAATCCAAGACTTTAGCTTTCAGGTTATGGAAAGCAGCAATGTCCATAATAGAGCTAGCATTATCCTTCTTTTGCACAGTAAGCAAGCTAACACCAACATCCTCACCGCTATATTTAGCTACATCCTCTTGGTTATTCACCTTGCTCTCAAGAGCTCTCATCCTCAGGTTCACCTCTTTGATCTCATGATAAAACCATTTAATGGACCTTTAATAGTCCAGCATACCATTCCTTGCAATTAAGAGGACATCCATATTGGATTCTCTGCTAGAGTCACTTAGAATGAGCATAGAAGGATCAATAAGCTACATAAGAGAATCAGCACCAATATCCTCTGCCCTAACTGCCAAATTCATCTTTGCACTGGAAATGGCCAGCTTAACCTTGCTCAGATCAACATCCTTCCATGAGGTTTTCTCCCTTAGATGGGGAGTCTCCTTGTCCAGGGGAAAAAGAGGCAGAATCCATAGCAGGAGCCTTAGGGGAGCTCAGGGATACCTCTTTCACACCTATTAGTATTTTCCCACCATCGCCAATGGGCTTGGGAGTAGACTTCTTCATCTTTTGGCTCTTTGAAACAAGGGGCAGCATGCTCTATTTTTTCTTCTGCCTCTCAAGCTCATCCCTGTCAGTGTCCATATCATCCTCCTTCTCATCATACTCATCATTAGAAGAAATAACCTCCTTAATATTTTTACGTTTTTTACCCTCATCTTTCAAGGGGTTTCTTGGACATAGGCCCCTTCCCTTTGCCCTTGGTGGCTTTTGGTTCAATTTCCTCAGAAATGCAAGTCCTCACTATCCTCACTTTCAGAAAATTCATTAAAAGATTCAGAGTCATCTAACTCAACCCCTGGCTCATCTTTACCCTCAATGGGGATCCCCACCGAGTGCATCTTAATGTGCTCATAGATTAAAAACATAAGTCTATCATGCAGTGGGGGGTTGGTAACCTCAGGAGACTGTAATGTCCCCATTTGAAAGACTAAATTTAATAAGTAATATAAACAATAATGAATAAATAAATCAATTTATTACTAAATATACTATTTTAATGAAATATCAAATTGATATAATATTCTATTATATCAATGGATATAGTGATAATATTAAAATAATAATAATAATAAATGAAATGATAGGAATAATATTATGTACTATTAATAAAATAATATATTATCATTAATGCAAAATGTATATCACTCATATAATTTAGATAACAACATAGATATAACATATAAAAGAATATATTAGTGTAATGATTATATGAGTCACCAATCGGTGAATAAAAGAATGCAAAGATAATGAATGAAAGATGTGTTGACAATTATAATAAGAGTTAAAATAATCCTCATAATAAAGAGTGGAAATGTTAACCACTATAGCTTTGGGAAGACGTGTGATTAGTAAAGATATGAAGCAAAAGGACAAAGGGCACATATATGGGACATGAATCCTTGTTCAGGGAAGAAGGTATAAGAAATTCTCGCAATCATTCAAAGGGCATCAGACGGGGAACGGCAAAAATAGATTACTTATTACATTGACTAAGGCAGCAACTGGTCTATTTATTAGTCAATGATATTGGGATTATTCGGATAGCTATTCAGACTTTGGAAAAAGTGACAGAGCCAAAGGCCTATTCCATTTTTACATTCCAAGGATAGTGATTGTAGCTAATTAGAGGGATTGCATCAGATCAAACGCTACAGACAGGGATACCAGTAGAAGAAAGAATGATATAAAGGAGAAAACATCGAATAGAACAGACAATTAGGTGGACTAGGAAAGATGGTTCCAGCAGCTCCATGTGTGTGGACTATCTAATAAATTCATGTTACTCGTATAGATTTAGCACCAAGGCTATGAAGGATATCAGACCAATTTTTGGAAATATTGGGACTGCATTCGACTACCCAGGGAGCAATTTACAAATGCCTAAGTCTGTAATAACAAGGTCTGTAGCAAGCAGAGAATAGAGAACAATCTATCAACGTATAAGGATTTGAAAGGCCAGAAATGAGGAGGAGGCAAGTTGCGTATACATTCAGCAAGTAGAGATCTGACGGCAACAATTGGATAGTAAAGTGATAAAAAAGGACTTCAATATGGCAAAGGGAAGTCACCATTACCCAGATTTTTCGATCTTACTCAGTCAATGTCAGAGTGATTTCAGTATAAGTGATAATCGAAGGATATACAAGAGATGAATATTGAACAGATGGTGAACATTATATCCAATGATTAGTATCAAAGAAAAATCTTTAACATTAGACATCCAATAAATCTGAGACCAACCACCAATGAATGGTCAATCAATTGCTAAAGACCAAGTTAACAGTTATGAACTCAATCAGCACACAATTCAAATCCAGTCAGTGGTGAGTTATCAATAAGAGAGCTTTACACATCTTGGAATGGAAAGATCACTATACATTTATATGCAACATAGATTTATAAGGGAATAAGGAATCCTACTATATAGTAGTGAACAAGTCTAAAGTGAAGATAAAGGAATAGCTATAGGTTTAACATAACTAGATTAACATTTATATATCCATTCAGTAATAAGGAGAAGGAAGAATTATATTGGATGGAGAGAAAATCAAATCATGATATATCTAGTTCTGAACACAAGTTATCACTTATTCGTTATGAAGGAGATGGAGCACTAATAAGATATAATTTGTATGGAAACAAGGGGTTAACAAAATGGATGAAAAGAAGAAAGATTATTAGTTATTCATATTAGAAAGATTTATCTAGTAAAAAGGAAAAATCAACATATCCAATTATAATTCAATCCATCTTACAATCCTTAGTCAATGGAATTTGTCATTCAAAGACAAAATTAAGGCAGATACATCAAGGGACATTACAAAGACCTAATTCCAATGATGCTAGCATTCAAGGAACAATACAAGTAAAAGGATATGGATCTGAAACAATGAAATGTTATATGGTAAGGTTATATAATGTTTAAATTGCATGCTTTATCCCAGTATTACAGTACTCTATGAATCCCAAGCTGAGCCTCGCTTCCGGAGTTTTTGGCTCTGGACTCGGACTCGGCCGAGTCTAGCAAATTCTTGGTTGAACTCGCAAAGTCTTGGCAATTGGACTCTGTTGCGGCCGACAACAAAAAATGTGCAAAAAAAACAATTCTTAATTACTCTAACTTGCTTTTGGGGGTTTATATGTTTTGTCTACGACCTAAAAAATGTCATTCCATCATGTGCAAATAAAAACAAGAGAGAAAAAAAAGCTTGAGAGAAGAATATATGGGTTTTAGAAATAGATGAGCATATCAGTTGGCTCTCATATATCGATTGTTGATTGTTTGGGCAAGTTTGTAGCTTGCATTCACACATTGAGAGGAGCTGAATGAAGCATTTGGAGGAGGCTTCTACAAATTTGATTTGCCTTTCCATCTTTTCAGCAATTTTGAAGAGGCAAGTTACATTTTTTGTATTCTTTTCTGAAGTTTTTACATTCATGAATCATATTTTGGTTTCCATTTTGTTTACATTTGTTTTAGACTTTAGATTTGTTCCATTTTATCTTTGCGAGGTATTGGAGGAAGTGTTGAATGAAGTGGGTATGGAGAATGTGGTATAGACAAACGCACATAATGCAGCAAATTATGTAGTTGCAAGTAAGCTTCTTATGGAGAGGCATCGCCACTTGTTTTGGAACCCTTGTGTTGCTCATTGCATTGACGTCATGTTGGAGGATCTTGGTAAACTTCCCTAGATAAAAAAATGGGTAGAACAAGGAAGGAGTATTTATAATTTTATATATAATCATACTTGGGTCCTCTACCATATGAGAGAATACCCAAATAAAAAAGAGTCGATTCATCCAGGGGTCACTCGATTTGCAACAAATTTTATCACGTTACAATCCTTGCTTCAATCCAAGGGAGGTTTGAAATGCTTGTTTATAAGTGAGGTGTTGACAACGTCATCATATCGAAGACCACTGCATGGATTGAGATGGCTGATTGGATCTTTGATGAGAGTGGCTTTCAGCAACCAACCAAAAGATTATGCAAGTAATTTTCCTTTATGTCCTCATTTCCATTTCATTTCATCATTTTTGTAGCCACTTGTTTATGATCATTTTTCAGTTTTGAAAGTAAAACTTAATGTTTCAACTTTACAATGATTGCAGTTCATAGAGCCTCCTATGAATTATTGATGGAGAGAAGCCCTCAATGGGATACATTTATAAGGGCATATAAAGGGTGAAAGAGGCCATTAGATCTTTTTATGAAGCGAATGGAGGTAAATATGGTCCCAAATGTCATTGATAGACGATGGCACAATCTACTTCATGGACTTATACATGCATCTGCCCACTACTTTAATCTGGCATTCCAAATCAGCCCAGGTTTCAAGGCCAATGATGAGATGTGGAGTGGGCTCTATGATGTTGTAGAGAGAATGTCACCTAGTGAAATAGTTGGAGAAAATGTAATCCATGAGATAGAAATGTATAAGAATGCACAAGGAGACTTATTCTCACAAAACTTATGCAAGAAATATTAGACACTATTGATGCCAAGTAAAAATTTAAGATTCCAATTTCTAATTCTATTACCATTTTACATTGATAAAGTCCAAGATATGGAATTGATTTTAAATTTTCTTGTTTCAAATGCATGGTGGGAGATGTTTACTACTACAATGTCAAATCTTTAGAGGGTTGCAATTCGTATCTTGAGCCATCCATGTAGCACTTCAAGATGCAAACGCAATTGGAGTTTGTTTGAGCATATACACTTGAAAAAGTGCAACAGGTTAGTAGTGAAAAGGTTGAATGATCTTGTGTTTTTTCATTACAACCTTTGCTTCGTTACAGACAAATCTTGGGCACTGGCACATCTCCTATCATATTAGACAAGGTTGATCCACAACATTGAGATTGAAGATCCTATCTTTAGTAATAAAGACTTGGAATGGGTTGATCAAGTGGATCCATAGGTAGAGACAATAGCGATGGCACAGGAGGAGGCTACAGCATGAGGAGACCCAATGGAGGGGCCTAAGGTTGAGAGTAAGGGATTTGACTCTGAGGATGATGAGGATTATGAGGATGAGGATGAGAATGTCACTGAGGTTGGACCGCAAACACAAGGAGAGAAGATGGCTATAGAATCTTCCAAGACCTATCTTAGGTGTACTCATAGCAAAACATAGGCTACTATGAACCTTAGTCTTCTAGTCTCTAGCTTTTATTTTAATGTGTTTTGTGTTACGTAACATGGCTCGTGTTTGCAAATGTAAATATATTGCCATTGTTATCGATATGTTCCAAATGCAGATTTGGATTTCATATAAGTATGAGAGGAGGAGACATGTCTCTTGTCTCTTGAAGAGACATGTCTCCAAGGTTTAAACATCATTAGTTAGTATATTAATAATATAAATAACCATATGTATAATATATTCATTATTATTATATATATGTAGTATAATATATGTAATATATATATATAAAAGAATATTTATCTAATGATGATTTACCATCAATAATGAAACTCGCAATCATATCAAATTGACTATAACTACAAACTTAACACTCCCTCTTAATTAGGAAGGATTGATATAGAACATATTATGTTCTTGAGCATATGAAGAGATATCATCTCAGTATGATATTCCTAGAATGGTATATTTAAGGATATCAACATAAATGTATCAACACACACATATATGTAATAACATATATTACATATGGAACTAACTTCAATTCACAATGAGGCTAAATTTCTCAACACTTCTTCTTTAGCAAAGAGGGAATTTAAGCAAATCCTATAACTTTAATATAAGTCTAAACATCATCTTAAGTGTGGTTTATAATAAATTTATGTTGTGGTGTCTGGCAAGATCCGGCCTGAAGAACCATAACAATTAAATTTCATGGTGTCCGGCAAAATCTGGCCTAAAAAACCATGATAACACTCGCTCCAACACATTTTGGTGTTAGGAGATAGGTCTATTATTGATAAAATCATCACCTTACAATAGTTACCTTTTGTTTGTTATCATAACTTCCAGCACACCGAGACAACAACTTAATGTAGTCTGTTATGATAACAGGTCTAGCTATTGATAAGATCGTCACCTTTCAATAGCTCCCCTCTAAATATATACATCAATGAAAGATCGTCACCTTTCATGACATAATCACAACAGCATCATGTAGTAACTCACATGATATCCACCATGAACCAAGTCAGAAGGTGGACCCACCATAGCTGCTACTAAGGTGGAACAAAGGGTTTTCACCTCATACTTCTCTCTCATAGAGGAGAGCGCATTATGAAGAATTTCTCTTAGAACTTCTCCTCATAGAGAAGATATCATCCACAAAGGATTGCACCTCAAAATTTCTCCCTCTAAACATCGATCCTAGGAAGTCAGGGCCTCTAGTTACTTCCTCAAAAACTCTCTTCACCCAAGGATGCCTGTCGAACTCAATCTGAATCTAATCTTCTGATTTTCTGGTGATAAGTCGTCACTTCCTCATGATATACGTAGGAGTTGGCCCATCAACATCATCCACATGTATTTCTAGACTCCCTCTAAGTATCAATCTTCTAAGCTCCTGCATTGCCTTCAAAGAAGTGTCATACTCCCTCTTAATATAGAAGAATCTCATAATCTCAATCATCAAAAATGAGAGCCTTATTTTATCCATCTTGATCATCAGGTTCTTTGGAGCTACTATCATTAGGTTGAGTCTACACAATATCTAGTAGCATGTGTAAAGTACCAACTTTCTTTTCCTATAAGAACATCCTCAAAAGGAAAAGGTCAAGGCAAATAACCTTTTATAGTATGTATAGAAATTACCAATAAGAGAGAGATAAATGTCAAAAATAAGAATACTTATCTACACATAAAGATTCAGAATTTTCTTCTTAAATTATTTGAGAATGGAACATCTTGCCTCTAAAAGTGGGAATGGAACATTGACTAGTATTCCCCCACAATGTAAAATTTCCACTTATTCTTTGAACAATTTTGTATCAAATATGATAACTCCTTTCTAACTTGCTCTTTTTATCCATTGAAAGTCCAAACATTCATTTAGCTTAATAATAGAAGCAAACACAAACTCGTCCACAATATGCCAATATCTTGATTGAGTATGATTGTGCCACTTGAATGACTCTTCAACTCATACATCAAGTTTCATTTATCAAAGAGAGACTCGTAGATGGTTCAATTAAAGTCACTACTTTCTTATGATGTACACAAGGGGTAGGCCCATTCACATAGTTGCATGAATTATAGTCCTCTTGACTGGTACAATTTATCGATCACTGAAGATTCCATCACAACATTGGTTTACTCACTCTGAATCAATATGATCAATATCACTAAAGGTTGACGAAACCATATCCTCTATATGCTCCCTCTGACGGATGTGTCAGAATCCCTCTGAATCAGATATTAATCCTCATTTTCTTGCAAGAACATTCTTGGAGGAAAAGATCAAGACACATAGCTCTTACGTGCGTATAGAAGTAGAGCTACAATGAATAGACAATTTTAATGCTCAAGGAAAACAAATACTTTACAAACATCCTTGATTGTCCTCATCATCACTGATGTAGTAATTATGCATATAACATTGAATTTCTTTCACCCTTCTTATAAGACATTATATTGATCTCATAAACATCAATCATTTCTTAAATAAACATTATATATATATATATATATATATATATATATATATAGTTATCCATTGTACTTTCAATTATAATATACATATCACATAAATGAATAAAGCGCATCTTATACTCACCTTTATCTTTGGCCCTTATAACCATAGGCATCATTATTTTTGTTGTTTGTGTATAGGGTTAATCTTTATTCCCTTACATCTTCTAGCGCGGCTCTCTTATTAAAATAATCTACTCTCGATACTTCAATATGCCGATGAAGATATGACCTTCCCAATTGTCACAGTGTGAACATTATTAGTTTCACATCGACCAATACTGAATGGAGAGAAGACTATATGAATTGATGTGTTCGTTATTTGCAAATTTGTCACTCAACCTTCTTGTATATCACACTCTTAATATGAGTCGACATGACTTTAAACGATGACTTTGATAATGTCTCGGTCTTATGGGCCCCCATCGAATATTCAATTGTCCCTCCTTACCTCTTTATTGGCATGTGTTTTGAGTACATAGGCTTATTATTTCCACGTTGGTCAAGCACAGTCATTATTGGCAAAAACATATATGCACCGTCCTTGTTGATTTACCTGTATGTTGTCCAAGACTGTCATTTTCTTAGGAGGTGGCAACGCCAATATTTGAATCAAATATGCTATGTTCTTGATCTTCCTTAGTAGGTGTATATTCCCAAATTATATTCATATACAATCTGCAGTACCAAGAGAGCACGCCCTCACAATAACTTGGTTTTATTTGTGTGCATCACATTTGGTTTAATAGTTTCAAGAGTTTAACCACAAATCCATTCTTTGATAATTCTTTCAATTTTCGCATTCTGTGAGACATAATATAAGCAAAGGAATTCTATGAAGCTATTTGCGTGTAATGTTTATGATTCACATTCTACATACATGTCTATGCAGGCGGCTACAAATAAAAGAGTTAACAACGTCTTCTATCCCAATAATCATGTCTCTGAGGAACACATGTTCCATATATATTATATCTCTTGTGCAATCTCAATCCCTCCGAAGTCATATTATATTTGCAATTCTCAATGCGGATATAGCTTTATACTCCCAAATTGAAGGAGTGACAATATTTTTGGTTCATACAAAAATCAATCCCCCAAAATTTGTATATCTATGCACATATTGATCATGACGATATTTGCAAATGGCTGCTTTATAATTGAGGTGAATGTTTACTCGAAGTCTCCAATCGTAGTTCTCCTTGAGATTTAAGTAGCGTCGAAGATAGCTTGGGCTAGAATCATGTGTGGAGTTTATCATCGAACATTATGACCTTATTTCTCTTTGCAATCCCTTCTGTGCTACCACTCCTGCAATCTAGCAATAATAATTGGGGTCAATGTGCTTGGGATCCAAGTGATTTCAATGTCTTCCTAGGCAGAGAAACTATTTCCATTGGCAACCACCACAATTGAAATGTGTATGCAAGAGAATATGCATGGCCACAACTTAAAGCAGTGGACTCTCCTCTCAACATGCTTTTGGACAAGGATCCCAATTAAAAGTTTCTTTGACCTATGCTCACTGTGCACAAGATCTTTCTGGATATCTCATATATGTTCCAAAGAACCGTAGATTTTGACATTAGCTTGCCGTGTAACTTTAAATGGTCTTAAAGTTTCTATTGCCCTTTTAACAAAACCATTTTTTGTATTTCTTGCACTTAGATTGAGCATGTTGTTGGTTGCAGAAACTCACTTTGGTACCATCCATATGGATTACATGTATAAGGAATATGTCCTACAACTTAACTTACATCATTCCAACCACTTAAATCAATTCGACATCTAGACCATAACCCCTCTCTATGGTGCTTACTGGAGATAGAGGATAGTGGAGACCTTCCGCCAACCTGCGATCAAGCCATTTAATGGTAAGAAACTCTATGCGGTTATTCAGGGCCAATGATTTCTGATATAATTGCGACCATTTCTTGTTCACTACTGAAACTCCAATAGCACAGATCGATAATCTAAACACACAACTTGATCTGCATTGGCTTCCATTGCATTGATTCAATCTAATTATTGAACACCAATCTCTTATTATTCATTTATACATTTGCAACTAGGCTCTAATACCATGTTAAGTAACATGGATCGTGTCTGCAAATGTAATCATATTGCCATTGTTATCGATATGTTCCAAATGCAGATTTGGATCTCATATAAGTATGAGAGGAGACATGAAAGAGACATGTATCCAAGGTTTAAACATCATTAGTTAGTAAATTAATAATATAAATCAACATATGTATAATATATGCATTATTATTATATATATGTGTGTGTGTGTGTGTGTGTAATATATATATTATATATTATATATATAATAATATATGTATATAAAAGATTATTTATCTAATGATGATTTACCATCAATAATGAAACTCGTGATCATATCAAACAGACTGTAACTACAAACTTAACATTTTGAACTTTTGATACCATGGATTTCATCTTCCATGAATATTGTGGACAATTGACAGTAACACTATTTATACTTCTAATATGTTATTTTGATTAACTTATTTCCTTTAGAAATTTGTATTTATTCTTATGTAACGTATGTAAACTTGTGTATGTGTGCAAAGTAACTTCTATTTATCTCAATTACTTTGTATTTGATGTTAATTGACTACGTGATGCATGAAAAGGCTTTAAATCCTTAAAAAACTTTGAATTTCTTGGTTTTTCTAATTTGCCAATATGAACACCGAGTCTATGTCCGAGCCCAAACTCAATTTGTCGAGTTTGAGTCTTGTAACTATGCTTGATCCATATTTTCATATGATTATAATGTATATCCGCAAATTTCCATATATTTTATATAGTTGGTCCCTCTATCGTCCTCTTGTTGTCCCCAAACTCAATGAAAAATATTGTCATCCAAGAAAATTGTATCCCCATCTTCTACCATCTTCATCCCAAAAACTTAAGAGTAATATTGACTATAACATGTGACACCATGATGCGGAGCATTTCCAATTCTTTTCACTTTGATTTCTAGATGGCCTCCATGTAAAAAAACTTGTTACAAGCATATGATAAACATTAAAAGATTACACATTCCTAGCATCATTCATATTTATGAGACCATTTCTCATTATTCTACTTCTACAATCATTAGTCTTATGAGAAAATGAGAAAACTTGTTGAAACCATAGCACTGACCCTTGAACACTTCATGCCTTATGTTCATTCTACTTCTACAGTTTGTAGCCTTATGCCCAAATTTATTGAAAATAATAATCATTGCCATTAAAAACTTGAGAGTACCTAGTTTGGGCAGTTTGATTTGGAACTGTCCTTTTGAAGTTATTTCTTTTGTTTTGAACATGAATAAATTTGTTGATCTCCTACCGTCTTCTTAGATTCATCTTGAATCTTTTCTTTACCATTTTCAATGTTTATCTTAGAACATTCTCACTTATAAAACCCAAGGTCACCTTTGTTCTTCAATGATTTCTGAAAGCAGAGCATTTTATCAAGTGGGTCCGTCACCAAGCTGTAATATATTGCTTTGGGTAGACGATACTCAATGGAGGAATCTAGCACCTTACTCAATGTATGTACCATAATATAGTTTCCTTCATATGTTGGAGGGTGACAACACTATGTATGCAAGTTTTTGGATTGTGTCCACACTTGACACTATGGATTCCACAATGTCACTTCATATATAAGAGGTTTCAATCTTTTATTATCCATGGCTTCACATTCCTTTTTTCATTCTAATGTTTGGGGCTCCATATTATTTTCATTGGCAGAAGTTGACACACCTCCAGCACATGACAGCAAGGATAGATGGACGTGTGCTAGAAAGTATTATGTTACGTGGCATCAACCAGCAAGCAAGGCGATCTTCAACATTTTAAGGAGACACTCAGCCTGAACTGACATATGTTTTCAAAAAATACAAACAGCGAACAACCCTATTTGCTGCTCTATCAAGTTTGTCAAATGCTTCTTTACTATGGAGCTAACATAGTTGTAGATGGTGACAACAGGACACCCCTCCACTTTATAGTTGAAGCTGAACGTGACAGAATTGTATATGTATTTATGGAACATCCACATATTACTGAGTTAGTTGTTTTAAAGAATAGTTGTGGAACAAACCCTGATTTGGCTCCTGCAAATTCCCCGTGCCTTAGCTTTGTTGGTGTGGTATGTAATAATTGTGATTTTGGTTAATAAGGTGCCGAATATCTTCTCTATCATTACTTCTTGCGTTTCAATGCAAATGCAATATGCACAACTGATCATTCTTTAATAGCTATTACAACAATAAAAAAATCTAATGCACAACATTCTAATTTGTAGAGATCTTCTTTGAAATGCAAATGTAATATGCGCAATGTTATATTGGCATGAACTTCTCCAATGTCGTGCAATGTTGGCAGAAAGGAGAATAGAAGATCTCCACAAGACAAACCCGCTACATAGTTTCTTTGGCAATGCACTTCAATTTATATCCATATAATATATATTCACTCAATAGCATATAATAATAAATCTAAATCTCAATACTTCTTACATTTGCAACTGGCTATATTACACATTGGAGGCTTATTACAGAAAATATATTTTCTCGACTTTGCCCTGGTAAATGCGACATGTCTCATCTACCTTCATAGCAGTAATGAGGGTACTTTTATTACATGTCTTACCAAGTTAAGTCAACAAGTCGTTGCCAAGCATGCAAAATTTGTGGCCTTCTATAGAGAAAAGGATCCACCTATCAATTATTTCAGCCTTTAAACATATTTGAGACGTCAACTCAAGTCACATAGACTAAAATCTTTCAATAGTTTGTGTTTGTGCAAGAATCAAACCTTGCAGCACCATTATCCACTTGGCTCCTACACGAATGGACAAGTCTGTTATGGGCTATTTTCTACCTCCCTTCCGACACCCAACTTCATTCAAATCACACACAGAGTATCTTTTTCATCTGGCAGCCTCTTACTTCCAACAATGGTGAGTCTTGCAGAACCTTTGCCACTCCCTGTGATATGTTTAGCCAATGAATGAGCTGTTGACCACAAGGAGTTGAGAGACCGAAGAATTTTTATAAGTGCAATGTGTTATTCCATAATATTTCTTCCTCGTCTCGATTCATCACATACATCAATAATTGTGAAGCTCCCACAATTCCTTCAATACCAAAGTTTAACATTTGTTTGCATGTATGTGGCGTATTATGCCTTTCATAGATACATGAATCATCCAATCAAATGATGCTTCCATATGCAAAGTTCCTATTTATTAAAAAATATCTGCTCACAACATGACCATCTTCTGGGCAAGGGTTTTCTGAGGATCATTCATTATCGGATGGTGATCTCTGCGAAGGATGAATCCATCACCGTAAAGCCTAAGGAACCTCGCAATGTCTTTCACCAATCTTGACGCTTTCTTATGAAAACTGGACTCAATTGCAGACAAATTTGAGGAGGAATTTAAGGATAGAATATCTTCAGAAGAACAAATCAACTGATCAATAGGTATACACTACTCATGACTGAACTCGCAACATTTGTTCGTTGGACAAGCACATTCTCTTATCACCCTCTGTGTCACTGGCAACAATCATTCTGAAATTTATCTTGTCTTGACCTTCTAGTAGACTGATCTTTAACTATCATTATTTCACCACTTCAATATTGTTAATGGTGAGTTGTGGAAAATCGTTTCATCATATTTTCATTTGTCTACATTTGCACTCTAGCTCTAATACCATGTTAAGTAACATGGATATTTTCTGCAAATGTAATAATATGACCATTGTGATTGATATATTCCAGATGCAGATTTGGATCTCATATGATAGGAAGAGACATGTCTCATGAAGAGGCATGTCTATATATATATATATATATATATATATATATATATATATATATATATATATATATATATATATATATATATACTAATATATATTATTATTACATGAATACGTATATATAGAAAATGATGATTTACCAATAACAACAATGAATCTCCCGTTGTAAAGCGAGCCATCTGAAATGTTATTGGTGAAGAGTTATTATCTCCCGTGGCGCCCCTGTTTCTTTACTCGTCACATCTTGTTTCCATCTTCCTCTCCAATGCTATGGACCTCATGCAATCTCCTACGTTGCTTCGATCCCTAGCCCAAAAGGTAGTTCGAAGCATTTTCCTTGGTGATAATAAACTGTCATTGGCCATGCAACAATACAATCTCTGGAACGGTATGGCTTTAGTGGGAGGTTTGTTTTCACATTCTCAACTTTTGGTCAAGCACGAGTGCTTTGTTTTGTTTGAAGCCATCAAGAAGTTGATAGAAAATCGTAGCTCCATCTCCATGAAGAATGTATTGCAAGCGACCTCTCGCTCTCTTGGCTTTCAAATCGAAGAAAGAATTAAAAAGGTGGGTTATGCCCTTATTGATCTGCAAAGAGTTTCTAATCAGTCTAATCCTCCGAGGTCGAGTGGAGGAAATGTAAGCCTACAGCTTCATGATACATATGCTTGGAGTTCAGCTTTTCAACCAAATGTTGGTTCAAGTTGGTCTCATAATCGTTCTGAGGCGTGCTCAAGTTGGGGGCCTCACAGTGATCACAGTGGGGGTTGGCATGGCGGGCAAGCTGAATTAGAAGGTGGCAGTCAAGCTGTTTGGGAGGGTTTGCCTGATTTTGACAATAAGTTTCTTCAAGGATACGATGATATGGAAGTATGATTTTGGGGGTATGCTTTTTTGAGTTTTGGCCTTTTTGTTGGTTTAATTGTCTTCGAGATGTTGGATTGTTTTGAAAATCTCGACTGATAGAGAATTCTGGATGGGTTGATGTTTAGTTTTTGATAATTGATGGTATGTTGATGGGTGGTAGTTGATACACCCTTTGTAATTATGTTTTCTTCAATATTTTCAAAATATATAAATCTATGTATATATTAGGGACGATGCTAGGTTTTCTTCACTGATTCTTTCCCAGTTGACCTCGTTGAATCAGATTAATAAAATATTACAATGGAATTAGCCACTTTTGCCTTAAAAAAAAATAACAATGAATCTCAGATCATATTTATCCAACTAAAGCTACAACTTCAACAGATATGTCTGTCAAGAATTATACTGAAGAATTTTACAAAATATAAATCAGATCTGGACATTGTGAATCTTCTAAGGAAAAGGTTGCAAGGTATGTTAATGGTTTGAAATTCAATGTTCAGGATCAATTGAGTATGTTGAAACTAAGCTCAGTTAAAGATGCTTATTAGTATGCAATGAAGGCTGAAGAAAAGTTAGGAAGAAAGCACAGTAAACAAGTGACTAAAGTTGAAAAGGGTAAGCAAGTTGTTTCCAATAAGAAGTTTGTATTCAGATGTACTTGTTTTAAATGTGGTAAGGATGGAAATCGAGCTTTTGAATGTCCTAGTGTGAAAGTTGGCAAACAAACCTTGGTAGTATAGGAAGAATAGAAAATGGAATCTTCTGATGTCGATTTGGCTTCACCAGAAGTCGGAGAATCTCTTTTGATGAGAAGAATCATGTTGGCTAAGCATGATGTGGAACCAGTGCAAAGAAGGAACTTATTCCGAACTATTTGTAAGTGTGGAGGTAAATGTTGTAAATTTATTATGGATGGACGTAGTACTGATAATCTTGTTTCTGAAGAGATGGTTGGGAAACTTGGTTTGCAAAGATTGAAATGTCCTACTCCTTATGGTATCACTTGGTTTCAAGATGATCATTGGGTGTAGGTTAGAGAACAAGGCTTGGTTACTTTCAGTAGTGGACCTTTTAAGGATGAAGTTTTATGTGATGTAGACATGAGTGTTTGTCATGTTTTAGTTGGAAGACCTTGGCAATTTGATAGAGAAGCTATACATGATTGCAGAAAGAATATTGTTATAGTTCAAAAAGATGGTATAAAATTTGTTTTTATTCCTTTGAAGGATGAGGAAAATGTCAAAGCAAAGAACTTAAAGCATTTTCAAGACTTTCAATTTGAAGACAGCGGAACCTGTGGTTAAGATTCCTATTGATCCTGTGATTAAGAACAGAGGTAAAAAGAAGAAATCTTCTAATCAGATGAAGGCATGCAACATGTATGATTCATTTGATCCTAGAAGTAGTAGTAGTAGATCTAAGATATCTGATGGCATAGTTGGTTGCAACAATGAGTTTGGACAAACTTCTATTTTGATTGATGAAGAGGATTTGTGGATTAAGAATGAGCATGGGATTTATATTCTGAATTCGTTCAGATGTTCATAAGTGTTGATTTTTCTGAGGATCACTACAAATGTAATTGCATTGTTGGTAAAGTATATGTTTTCCAATGGCAGCAATATCACTCTCATTTATATTAAGGAAGAGACATGGGGAGACATGTCTCCTCATGAGACATGTCTATCTATTAGTATCTAATTAATATAATAACAAATGATTATTTGATAATGTAATATCTCATATAAATATATATATATATGCACTTTAGTATCATAGCTTACTACCAAACATCAACACTCCTAGCTAGGGAGGATAAGCACATGACCATTTATTACCTCAATGTAATATAAAGATTGGGAGTAATGGCCTCCAAATGTACTCTTTGAGGAATGACCTCCTAAATGTTGCCTTGCAAGATATTCACCAAAACTGTGAGTAATGGCCTCCTGAATGCCACCTCATTTGATACTCACCAAGTACTCTATGTAATGGCCTCCTAAACATCAATTTGCATAACATTCACCATGTATTCAAAATGTTCATAAGGTATGTGCACGTGCATTCTCATAATGCTTACCATATGAACATCCACCATGATAAGTATAACCTATCATGATCTTCATAGACATCATAAGATATCCATCATAATAGAAAACTAAGTTATTGTAAGATCGTCACCTTTCAATTACTTCTGTAAATTCAAGTGATAATCATTTGGAA